>MU249652.1:212500-615000 GCA_018977245.1 Lethenteron camtschaticum
CCCGTGTGTCTCCCCCGCGTGTCTCCCACGTCCTCGTGTGTCTCTCTCGTGTGTCTCTTCCGTGTCTCCCACGTCCCTCGTGTGTCTCTCTCGTGTGTCTCTTCCGTGTCTCCCACGTCCCTCGTGTGTCTCTCTCGTGTGTCTCTTCGTGTCTCCCCCTCGTGTCTCCCCCGTGTGTCTCCCCGTGTGTCTCCCCACGTGTCTCCCACGTCCTCGTGTGTCTCCCCGTGTCTCTCCCCCCGTGTGTCTCCCCCGTGTGTCTCCCTCGTGTCTCTCCCGTGTCCCCCGTGTGTCTCCCCGTGTGTCTCCCCCGCGTGTCTCCCCCCGTGTGTCGTTGTCTNCCCCTTGCCCCCGTGTCCCTCACGTCGTTGCCTCCGTGTCCTCGTGTCCCAGGCCACGNGTCTCCCGTCTCCAGCCCGTGGCTCTCTGTCCCGACGATGTCCCCACGCCCTCGTGTGTCTCTCCCGTGTGCTTCCCGTGTCCCCCCGTGGCATGTGTCGTCCCGTGTGTCTCTCCCGTCTTGTGTTCCCCCCGTGTGTCTCCCACGTTCTCCCACTGTGTCTCTCGTGTCCCGTGTGTCTCCCCGTCCTCCTGTGTCCCAGGCCCGGTGTCTCACGTCTCGTTGCTCCCGTGGCTTCCGTGTCTCGTGTGTCTNCCCCGNCTCCCCCCTGTGTTCCCCCCGTGGTGGTTAACATCTCCTTGCCACCGTGGCATTCGGGTCCAGGATGGAACCACGACCTCCTGTGTACCAGGCGAGGTGGTTAACATCTCCTAGCCACCGTGGCATTAGGATCCAGGATGGAACCCACGACTTCCTGTGTACCAGGCGAGGTGGTTAACATCTCCTAGCCACCGTGGCATTCGGGTCTAGGATGGAACCACGACCTCCTGTGTACCAGGCGAGGTGGTTAACATCTCCTAGCCACCGTGGCATTCGGGTCCAGGATGGAACCCACGACCTCCTGTGTACCAGGCGAGGTGGTTAACATCTCCTAGCCACCGTGGCATTAGGATCCAGGATGGAACCACGACCTCCTGTGTACCAGGCGAGGTGGTTAACATCTCCTAGCCACCGTGGCATTAGGATCCAGGATGGAACCCACGACTCCTGTGTACCAGGCGAGGTGGTTAACATCTCCTAGCCACCGTGGCATTCGGTCCAGGATGGAACCACGACCTCCTGTGTACCAGGCGAGGTGGTTAACATCTCCTAGCCACCGTGGCATTCGGGTCTAGGATGGAACCACGACCTCCTGTGTACCAGGCGAGGTGGTTAACATCTCCTAGCCACCGTGGCATTGGGTCCAGGATGGAACCCACGACCTCCTGTGTACCAGGCGAGGTGGTTAACATCTAGCCACCGTGGCATTCGGGTCCAGGATGGAACCCACGACCTCCTGTGTACCAGGCGAGGTGGTTAACATCTCCTAGCCACCGTGGCATTCGGGTCCAGGATGGAACCACAACCTCCTGTGTACCAGGCGAGGTGGTTAACATCTCCTAGCCACCGTGGTATTCGGGTCCAGGATGGAACCCACGACCTCCTGTGTACCAGGCGAGGTGGTTAACATCTCCTAGCCACCGTGGCAAGATGTTAACTGCCCAGGTACGTGGCGTGAAATTTCTCCCGACTGTGACTGGAGATAAATAGAGGTGGCAGCAGTGGGCACGGCGACGGGGCCTTGTTGTTGTTGTTTGCGAGCGCCTCTCCTTAACCTCCCCCGACCCCCCCCCCCAACAGACACCTGAAGCACGCGGAGGGGCTGATGGACGACAATCAGAACGAACACTGGCTGAGCGACGACGGAATTCCGCCGAGCAAGCGCCTCCACGTGAGTGCACAGGGGCGGCTGCCGCTGGGGTGCCCCCCCCCCCACACACAAACAATCGTTGCCCCCGACCTACTCGCTCCTCTAAACTAAAATTTTATTTTTTACTAAACGTTTGTTTTAGCAGGTAAGGCCCCCCCCCCACTGAGCTATGTAGATCTTTTTCAGAAGCGACCTGGCTATCACGAATGATGGCTCAACGAAGTGACTCGTCGTCGTCATCGCCATCATCATCTCTGTCTTTGCCGCAGGCCGAGGAACAGGCCATGCTGGCGGGGGGCCCCGCGTGGCCGACCCCGTCGACCCGAGGCCCTGGACCCTGCAGCACCTGGAGGCGGCCGACATCCGCATGCCGCCGCGCTCGCCCTCACGCCGCAGGGCGACCTCGACTCGGATTGCATGGACGTGAACGTGCGAGGGCCCGGTACGCGGGACTGGGCGGGGGCACCNGGGGGGGGGGGGGGCACGTGACTGCTTGTGGTGGTGTGTGGTGGTGGTGTGTGGTGGTGGTGGTGGTGTGTGGTGTGTGGTGTGGTGTGTGGTGGTGGTGTGGTGTGTGNTTGTGGTGTGTGGTGGGTGTGTGGTGTGTGGTGGGTGGTGTGGTGTGTGGTTGTGGTGTGTGGTGGTGGTGGTGGTGGTGGTGGGTGTGTGGTGGTGGTGGTGGTGGGTGGTGTGTGGGGTGGTGGTGGTGTGGTGTGGTGGGTGGTGGTGGTGTGTGGTGGTGGTGGTGTGGTGGTGTGTGTGGTGTGGTGGTNGTGTNGTGGTGTGTGGTGTGTGGTGGTGGTGGTGGGTGGTGGTGGGTGTGTGGTGGTNGTNGTGATGTGGTGGTGGTGGTGGTGGTGGGTGGTGGTGGTGGTGGTNGTGGTGGTGGTGGTGGNTGGTGGTGTGTGGTGGTGGTGGTGGTGGTGGTGGTGGTGGTGGTNGTGGTGGTGGTGGTGGTNGTGGTGGTGGTGTGGTGGTGGTGGTGTGTGGTGTGGNTGGTGGTGTGGTNGTNGTGGTGGTGGTGGTGGTGGTNGTGGTGGTGGTGGTGGTGGTGGTGGTGGTGGTGGTGGTGGTGGTGGTGGTGGTGGTGGTGGTGGTGGTGGTGGTGGTGGNGTGGTTGTGGTGGTGGTGGTGGTGGTGGTGGTGGTGTGGTGGTGGTGGTGGTGGTGGTTCTGGTGGTGGTGGGTGGTGGTGGTGGTGGTGGTGGTGGTGGGTAATGATGGGGGTGGTGATGGTGGTGGTGGTGGTGGTGGTAATGATGGAGGTGGTGAATGGTGGTGTGTGGTGTGGTGGGTGGTGGTGGTNGGTAATGATGGAGGGTGGTAATGGAGGGTGGCGGTGAAAACGAATGTGAACTTCTTTTGCACCGTACGTAGCCAACTGTACGTATGGTGGTAACAGTGCTGCTGCTGTGGTGATGGTGCTAATGGTGGTTGGTTGGTAGTGCTGGCTCCGCTACAAACCCAAGCGACCCGAGTTCGATTCCCCGCTCACGGGCTAACACCAGGGACGATTATCTGAACCAATCCTGGGCCTCACCTAGGTCGACTCGGCCTCATGAGTACCTGGCGCGGTGTGTAAACATCACCACTAGGGAGACAAAGGCGGCCGGGCGTGGTGCTGGCCACCCAACCCCCTCGTTTGCCGTGCCGGCCTTTGTAGGTGCTACTCGCTAACAGCACTTGCCCCAACAGTCTGTTAAAGGCTACGCGGGGGATCTTTGTCTTTGATAGTGCTGGCTGTAGCAACCAATATTATCCATAATAAAGGTTTTTGGGTTCGATCCCGGAAGTATGAATGTGTCGTTAAACCCGCCACCACCCGACACAGCCGGCCAGTGAGGTTTGTCACGTGAACAGAGCGTGCCATGTGGTTGCTCCATCAGCCCACCGGTGTGTTGGAGAGTAAGTCCACAATTTCCGTACAAACCTTACTGATTTGCTGTTCACCATTGGTAAATGCTTACCCCGAGCTCTCATACTCTGATGGTGCGTTGTCTTTGAGTTGTGCGCCTTTTGGCGTCATCTGGTCCAACACCACGTGAGACTAGGCTCTAAGGAAAGCTGTCTCGGGTGTGGACCAATCAACTTCAAGGACAGTGCATACATTATCAGAGTTGTGTTTTTTTTTGCATTCCGACTGCAGGTATTGTGGTCTATGCAAACATGACTCCTCGTAAAAAAGGTGTCAGTTTTGTTGCCGGAAAAAAGGGTAAAAAACCAATCATCATGCTTGGCTGTTGTCGAATGGTGGCGGGTTAATGACGCACACTTGCTCGACCTCGCCCACAAACCCTCATCACGAATGACAACCACGTCCCTAACCACGCCCCCCCCCCCACGCCCCACGCTCTGCAACAGACGGATTCACGCCGCTCATGCTGGCGTCATTCAGGGGCGGGGGCCTGGATTCTGGCGCCCCAGACGAAGACGAGCAGTCCCTGCTGCTCCTGCAACAGCAACAGCAGCAGCAGCAGCGCTACGACGAACCGGTGGAAGAGGGCGGCGCATCAGCCAGCGTCATCACCGATCTCATCTTCCAGGTAAGCAGCGGCTCAATCGGTCGCGGGTCAACCAATCGGATCGCTCGCCCCGTCGAGGTGGGACCCTCAGAGGTAGCTCGGACGGTGAGATGCTGGATGCCAACCACGGGGATTACGCCGGTGGTGGTGGGGGTTGTGCAGCGAGTTGATGGTCAAGTCGGTTTGTTTTTGGTGAGCACGTGGCACCTTGTGGTGAAGCAAGTCTGCCACCCAGCGCGTAGCCACAGAGACCCACCGGCAAACAACAAAACCAGGACCATGAGACCTCCTTTGCCAGTAGCAAGATATAGTAACAGGTTTTTACCCTTTTATCTGGCAACAGAACTGACGCCTTTATACAAGGGGTCATGTTTGCATTAACCACAACACTTGCGGTCAAAATGTCTTTGAGTTGTGCGCCTTTTGGCGTCATCTGGTCCAACACCATGTGAGACGGGTGTGGACCAATCAACTTCAAGGACAGTGGGTACATTATCAGAGTTGTTTTTTGTTTGCATTATGACCGCAATTGTGGTCTATGGAAACATGACTCCTCGTAAAAAGGTGTCAGTTTTGTTGCCAGATAGAAGGGTAAAAACCTATCACTGGAAAATGAGGTTCCTGAATCCCTTGTATAAAGGTGTCAGTTTTGTTGCCAGATAAAAGGGTAAAAACCTATCACTATAAAACCAGGACCCTCTCCTCCGCCCACTCCACGTCCCTCCCCTCGGAGCTTCTCCCACGTCTCCCAATGTTTCCCCTACTCGCTCCACGATCCTCTGCTCCATCCCACGTCTTCCAATGTTTTCCTTCTCGCTCCACGATCCTCTGCTCCATCCCACGTCTTCCTCCCTGCTGTCCCTCTCTCTCTCCTCCGCGCAAATCCTCTCTCCTCTCCCTCCTCACCTCCTCCTCACCCCTCGCCACCTTCCTCCTGCGCAGGGCGCGTCGCTGCAGGCCCAGACGGACCGCACGGGGGAGACGGCGCTGCACCTGGCCGCTCGCTACGCCCGCGCCGACGCCGCCAAGCGTCTCCTCGACGCCGGCGCCGACGCCAACATCCCGGACAACATGGGGCGCACGCCGCTGCACGCCGCCGTCGCGGCCGACGCGCAGGGCGTGTTCCAGGTGAGTGCGTGCGGGTCTCGAGACCCCGTGTGGGCAGCGGTGGAGATGTTGACTACGTCGCCTGGTGTGCAGGAGGTCGTGGGTTCGATCCTGACCCTGACGCNTGCTGCTGTATATTTGGAGTTTGCGTCTCTCCTCATCATCATCACGGTGGATAGGAGATGTTGACTACGTCGCCTGGTGTACAGGAGGTCGTGGGTTTGATCCCGACCCTGACGCCTGCTGCTGTATATTTGGAGTTTGCGTCTCTTCTTATCATCATCACGGTGGCTAGGAGATGTTAACTACCTCGCCTGGTGTGCAGGAGGTCGTGGGTTCGATCCCGACCCTGACGCCTGCTGCTGTATATTTGGAGTTTGCGTCTCTCATCATCATCACGGCGGCTAGGAGATGTTAACTACCTCGCCTGGTGTACAGGACGTGGGTTCGATCCCGACCCGATGCCTGCTGCTGTATATTTGGAGTTTGCGTCTCTCCTCATCATCATCACGGTGGCTAGGAGATGTTAACTACCTCGCCTGGTGTGCAGGAGGTCGTGGGTTCCATCCCGACCCTGACGCCTGCTGTTGTATATTTGGAGTTTGCGTCTCTTATCATCATCACGGTGGCTAGGAGATGTTAACTACCTCGCCTGGTATACAGGAGGTCGTGGGTTCCATCCCGACCCTGATGCCTGCTGCTGTATATTTGGAGTTTGCGTCTCCTCATCATCATCACGGTGGCTAGGAGATGTTAACTACCTCCCTGGTACCAGGAGGTTGGGTTCAACCCGCCCTGAGCCTGCTGCTGCTGTATATTTGGTCGCGTGGTTTTATCTCCGGGTCCTCCGGTTTTTCCCTCCACACTTAGAATCGAGATCACGCGTTTCAAGTAATTGGCTGCTGTAAATTTCCACACGACGACGATGATGATGATCCATTGGTCNACTATCATTGTGATGGCGGTCGCTTCCGAAAAGACTCCAGTCAGTGCGACCTATGTAAAAATAAGTAATTAAAAAAAGTTGTAAGTTTTTTTCCCTTCTATCTGGCTCAGTAAGCATTTATCATACTCTGATGGTGCATTTGAGGTCACCTTGGCGTCATCTGGTCCAACTCATGTGAGACTAGGCTCTAAAAGCTTCTCTCGGGTGTGGACCTCAACTTCAGGACAGTGCACGATTTGGACTGCANGTATTGCGCTCAAACATGACTCCAGGTGTCGTTGCCAGTGACTTATCTTTACTGGCGGTTCCCATGGTATATTTTCATCTTTTTTTTCGCAACCATCCGAATGTCCTCTCCTCCCCCGTGCACACGACTTGACCGCATCGTGCGCTCCACCTCACCCCCCGTGACCTTCGTGACCCCTCCCTCCCGCCCGCCCACGTAGACGCCGCAAGGGCGACGGACCGGACGCACGCATGCAGGATGGTACACCGCCAGTGCTGCGGCACCTCCCGTCGAGCATTGGAGAGCTGGTGAAAGCCACGCCGATTCACCGTCGATCCACGGTACAAACACTATCAATACACTTTCAAACATTCAGATTCCACTATCGGACCTCAGATTCACTATCAAATACACTTTCAAACACACACAGATTCACTATCAGATACGCTATCAGATTCACTATCAAATACACTTTCAAACACACTATCAGATTCACTATCGGATACGCTATCAGATTCACTATCAAACACACACCTCAGATTCACTATCGGATACGCTATCAGATTCACTATCAAATACACTATCAGTTCACTATCGGATACGCTATCAGATTCACTATCAAACACACATCAGATTCACTATCGGATACGCTATCAGATTCACTATCGGATACGCTATCAGATTCANTACAAATACACTATCAACACACTATCAGATTCACTATCGGATACGCTATCAGATTCACTATGAGTGCCATACTCTTTGCTCACCCCACACCCGAGAAAAATCCCGCCCCCGTTGGCTGTGCGCGCGGCAGGCAAGTCGGCGCTGCACTGGGCTGCTGCCGTCAACAACGTCGAGGCGACGCTCATTCTGCCAAGAATGGCGCCAACAAGGACATGCAGACTGCAAGGTGAGTCGCCTCACCCCCATCCCACCCCCCGGCTCTCCAAATGATAGGTCCACAAAGTGGCCATCGTCATCATCATGNCGCGTGGAAAGATGCAGCCAGATGCTCTGAACGCGTGACGTTGATTCTAAATGTGGAGTGAAAAAGCGGAGAGGGAGAAAAATCCACGCGACCACGGGGAGAGGGAGACACGCAAACTCCAAATACACAGCAGCAGGCGTCANGGTGGGATCGAACCCACGACCTCCTGCACACCAGGCGAGGTAGTCAACTCTCACCTATCGCTCCACAGGAGGAGACGCCCTCTTCCTGCGGCCGGGNGGGTCGAAGCGGCGCGTCTCCTGCTGGAGACCACGCCAACCGCGAACCCGACCACCTGGACCGGCTGCCTCGCGACATCGCCCAGGAGCGGCACCCCACGCATCGTCCGTCTGCTCGACGACTTCACCGGCGCCGCCGCCGGCTGCCGCCGCCGCCGCGGCCGCCGCCGCCGCCCACATGCGCAGCCCGGGCCTCATGGTCGGGAGCGGCCAGGGCCCGCTCGGTTCGCCGTCGTCGGCGGCGCAGATGTGCGGCGGGGTNGGGCGGCCATGGGCATGGCTATGGGAATGGGCCTCGGCTTCCTGCCCATGAAGCAGCAGATGCAGCAGCAGCAGCAGACGCCGCAGGGGAAGAAGGCACGGAGGCCGAGCAGCAGCAAAGGGGGACGCCCAGCGGCAAGGACGGCAAGGGCAAGAAGCTGAAAGGTATAACGGCGGTGGTGGTGGTGGTGCCGGTGGTGGTGATGGTGGTGTGAGGTTTAGTGATCGTGACGGCGGGTGGTGATTGATGGTGATGGTGGTGTGGTGATGGTGGTGGTGAGGTATAATGATCGTGGTGGCGGGTGTGATTGGTGGTGGTGGGTTTAGTGATCATGGTGGCGGTGGTTTTGGTGATGGTGGTTTTGGTGATGGTGGTGGTAGGGTTTAGTGATCGTGGTAGCGGTGGTTTTGGTGGTGGTGGTTTGGTGGTGGCGTTAATAGAGGGGCAGAGGGCAATGCTCACAACAACGAGCGTTGTCGCCGGGGCGGCTAAAACACAGCAAGTTGGCACAGGTGGTGCATCAGCCAATCGTCTCAGTTGGTCCACCGATGGCACCTGGGTCTGTCCCGTGACCTGCCAGCGGGCATTTGACACTTCACGTGGCCTCAAAGTGCGCATAGCCCGCACAAGCGACGTGGTGACGTCAACTGCCTCTTAGTGGCGAATGACGGTTGTTGTCTATGGTGACCAGTTGTAGTTGTGGGTGTGGTAGTGATGGTGGTGGTGGTGGTGGTAATGGCGGTTGTGGTGGTGGTGGTGGTGATGGCGGTTGTGGTGGTGGTGGTGATGTTCTCTGGTCTGACACTGGTCGAGAGGCTTCGCCATAAAGAAGGCTGCCGATGTCAATCAGTTTCAAAGACGATGCACCACATGTTATATCAGAGGCCATGTTTGTGTTTGCATGTTCAACACAAGGACTGTGCGTGTGGGTTCCTTGCAAAAGGTTTCTATTTGGCGTTTGAACATCTCAACGGCTGTTTTATTGCCTAAAAGGGTAAAAAAACACCTGTTATTCTATTTTCAGTCTTTGACACTGGGCACAAAAAAGGAGGTCCCATTTCAGAGCCACATCCACGACACTCACTCCACTCCACTCACCGCTCCCCCACCTCCCTCCCCGGCTCCTCTCCGCCGGCAGGGAAACCGGACGGCAAATCGCGCCCGCTGGTCTCTCTGGACGGCGTGCTGAGCCCTCCCCTCGAGTCGCTCGAGTCTCCCGCCGCCTCCTACTCGTCGGACAACATGTCGCCCCCGCTGCTCACGCCGCCAGCCCTGCTGCACTCCTCGCCGCAGCAGCAGCAGCAGCTGCACGGCGCCGCGCCGTCCTCCTGGCGGACGGCGGAGCCGGCGCGTCGCTCTACGACGGCCCGCGTCTCTCGCACCCGCCGCTCGGCCACCACCTCCACCTGCAGCACCAGCAGCAGCAGCAGTGTTGCTGCAGGGCGCCGGCGCGGGGTACGACGGCATGGCGGGCGTGGGTGGCGGCGATTGGCTGAGCACCGTCCCTTCGATCGCCATGCAGCAGCAGCAGCACCTGCAGCATCACACCTGCAGCAGCAGCAACAGCAGCAGCAGCACATGTTTGCACAGGCGACGGTCATTCCTGGTATGGCCGCGCGATCCGCTCCGAGCCTGCAGCGCATGCGTTCCATTCCCGGCACCGGCATCGCCATGATGCCTTGCCAGCAGGTCGGCCTGCAACAGCAGCAGCAACAGCACAGCAGCAGCTGCAACAGCAGCAGCAGCAGCACAGCAGCAGCAGCAGCACCTCCAGCCGGTGGTGCAGCAGCAGCACCAGATTCAGCTGCAGCACCAGATGCACATGCACCAGCGGCAGCTGCAGTCGATGCAGCAGCAGCAACAGCAGCTGCAGCAGCAGATGGTGGCGCAGCAGCACCACCTGCAGGTGCTGCAGCGGCAACACAGCAGCCTGAGCACCGGCGGCACAACGGCGGCAACAACGGCGGCAACAACGGCGGAACATCGGCGCCGGCGGTAACTTTTGCAAGACGGAGCCCAGCCTCATGCAACCGCATATGGGGCCCGACGCGGTCCTGTCGGCGGTGCCGGGGCGGCCGGCGTTGGCACGGCGGCGGCGGATCGATGGTGGACAAGTACCCAACTCCGCCGTCCAGCACAGCTACGGGGGATCTCCGCACGACGCCGGCATCGGAGGTGGCTCCGGCGCGACCGGCGGCAACGGCGGCGGCAACGCGGGCGGAGGAGGAGGTGGAGGTTTGGCGTCGGCGCTCGGTTTTGCCGATCTCGCCTACCTCACGCCGTCGCCGGACTCGCGGAGGCGTGGTCGAGTTCCTCGCCCCGCTCCGCGTCCGATTGGTCGGAGGGGATCCAGAGCCCGCCCACCGAGCCAATGGGCATGGTCGGAGGGCGGCCGCCGCCATCATGACCTAGCGGGGGGGGGGGGCAAGGCCCGACGCCGGCACCTGTAGGTGGAGGGGCGGTACAGGAAGTAGGTTGTTGTTGTGTGGAGGTGGGGGGGGTTGTTGGGCCCGGCTGGGATGGTGACAGGGGTGGTGGGAAGGGGCCACCTGCCATCATGACTTGCTGCCAGCCGGGGGGAGTGCTCTGCTCTGATAGGCTGTCGGCAGTACGGAAAGTAGGTTGGGTTTTTTTTTTTTAGTATTTTCTCCACGCACCCATCTGTGCGGTGGGGTTTCCTCGCTGATGGGTGGCCCATCTTATCGTCTTGACCTAAACAACATCTGGCCAGTACGGAACATGGCGGTGGATGATTATTACTACGGCTGCGTGCTCGAGTATAATGTTGGGGTTCTCTACGGTTGCCTACGCGCACGAAGCCGTAGCCGCCGCCCGCCTCCACGGCGGAATTCGCGGCACAAACATTCGCAGCGTCCTCCGAGAAGAAGAGTCCTCGAGACTCTGCGAGGCTCTCATCCCCGGCTGAATAAAAGGACGTAATTTGTTTTTTAAGCAACGTGTGATCGCCTACGCGACGCGACGAGGGTTCGCAAGCTTTGACCCCAACCGCAACGCAACTCCTCGCCGATGGGCGGTCGACAACCTCTCCTGCCACGTCCGTCACGGCAACCCCTCGGTTGACATCTGGACCTCCGTCACGACACCCTCCCCCCGACCAACGTCGGTCGGCCGTGGTCACTCCACTGCTGGATCAAGGGGCCCCAGGATGCGTTCTCGGTCNGCGCGCGCGCTAAATAACGAGATGGTTCCATAACCCGCGGCACGGTGTCGCGCGTACGTACGAACAAACGCGTTGACGCACGCCTGTCCTGAACGCTGTGGTCTTAAGCCCGATGTTGCCTTGCGGCAGTTTGGTCCACGGCTGGTGGTCGCCCCCCCCGCCCAACGCCTTTCGACGGTGAGCGGTGGGGGGGGGGGGAAAAAAATGAAACTACATTCCTGTGACGCCTCCTAAAACCCTTTGTCTTAAGCAGCAAGCAGAGAACTCCTGCGCTGAGGAATTAGATTGGCAAAGGCGCAGGCCTGCAAGTGCTTTGCCCTCGAGCCGCTGCTGGCGGGGAAAGTGCCGCCAGTTATGGGTGGGGGGGGGTTACCCACACACCATTCCGTTGACCTGCCAAATCTAAACGATTCTTTTAAAATGTATTTCTTGTTATTTTTTTTAACCAGCTAAAGAAGGCCCCACTGAGCTCTCTACGTAGCTGTTTTACAGAAGCCGCCCTGGCCAAATGGGGAGCTCAACCATGTGGCCGGTCGTCATCGTCGTCGTGTGTAAATGTATTGCAGCGGCCACGTACTCTGAACCCGCGTGACGTTGATTATAAATGTGGAGGGGGAAAGAACACCGGAGGAGCCGGAGAAAAAAAAATCCACGCGACCACGGAGAGAGAGACACGCAAACTCCAAATATACAGCAGCAGGCGTCAGGGTCTGGATCGAACTCGCGACCTCCTGCGTACCAGGCGAGGTCGTTAACATCTCCTAGCCATCGTGGCACAGTGAACCCATGGTGGGTGGTGGGGGATTTAAGAAACTAGGCACCGTTGATTCAACTGCCCGGCCCAGATCACGGAATCGAACCTGTGTTTTAAGTATACGCGCGTGCACCGCTAATTACCGACGTCTCGGCTATACGAATTATGCAGTACGTGCAGTGTAATGTCTTAATGCCTCCTTATGTGAACTCACGAAAACATTGACCGTGTGCGTTGTCAAACATCGGGTTGCGATGCACGGACATAAGATATATTTGTTGCTGTTTCGAAGACTTTTTGGGGGTGAAAACAGATTTGCTCAATAGTGACCCGATTGTAAACTTCACACATTTTATTTTGATTTCTTTCTTACAAGGGGTATTTGACCACACTTTTGCTTCGTTTCTCAGTGCTGGTCTGCGAGATGGTCAGAGGGTTAAGGGGTGGGGGGGGGCCATAGATGCCGTGGCGTAGTACGGTCCAACAACGCATCGTTTGCGCCGACGGCATTTTAACGCAGCTGCCTTGCCAGTGGCAGCGCCAAACAAACGACTCACATTCGTCAATAACAACGCCTTGAAGATAAAGTATACTTAAGAATAAGCGACGTTTCAGGCACCACCGGGCCTTCTTAATGACTCATCACTGAAGAAGAGCCATTGCCCGAAACGTCGTCTGTTAACGTTGTTCCTTTTAGGCTGCGCGGTGTCACTGGGGAAATGGTTTTGAGCGTTTTGTTGTACTTGAGAAGCCCTCTTAACCACGGCAATCGGTTCCACGAAAGCGTCCGTGAAGCGATTTGCTCGTTAAGCGAGTCTAAGAAACGCACGTTCAAGGCTCAGTTCGTTCGGATGCCATCGAAAGTTTACCCGCCCCCCCCCCCCTCCTTTTTCACCAAAAAAAACGTACTTTATAACATTTAAACGATGGATATGAATGCATAAAGACACTAACAGCATTGTAAACGCATGATATTAAAAGAAACGTGTTTACTAAGCGAACACACACAGCTCTATGGAGGCCTGTCATTAAGCGATGAGTCGTTAAGAGGGGTTCCCATGTACTCTAAACGCTCACACGGGCAACGTAATCTCATAAAGGCGAACTGGAATTTAATAAATGACCTTGTTTTTTTTTAAAGAAATTGAAAAATCACGACTTAAAAAAAAGACGATCTATTTTTATAACTCAAAGCGAGCGTGGCTGGGCTGAGCCCTATAGACAAGCTTCCATGTACCCGCTATTTACACCTCCACACACCCCCCCCCCCCCCCCATCTCATATCTTTAAATGAATTAAGTTGAAACATCTAATCTCGTTCAATGCTACGCAGTACAATGTTGCATATCCGCCTCGCTGGGGATTTCAGGTACAGGGACTACCGCTACTTACGAACGAGTTAGATTCCAGAGGTATGTTCGTAAGTCGATTTGTTCATAAGTCCAACTTTACTTTCGGCGATTCCAAACGTGTTGTACGGCGTGTACACTAAACACGGGGGTGGCTTTAAAATATAATCTCCTGTAGATGCCACTGGTTCTTCATGCTCTGCAGATGTAGATGCCACTGGTTCTTCACGTTCTGCAGATGTAGATGCCACTGGTTCTTCACGTTCTGCAGATGTAGATGCCACTGGTTCTCACGTTCTGCAGATGTAGATGCCACTGGTTCTTCGGATGTAGATGCCACTGGTTCTTCACGCTCTGCAGATGTAGATGCCACTGGTTCTTCACGCTCTGCAGATGTAGATGCCACGGTTCTTCACGTTCTGCAGATGTAGATGCCACTGGTTCTCACGTTCTGCAGATGTAGATGCCACTGGTTCTNCACGTTCTGCAGATGTAGATGCACTGGTTCTTCACGCTCTGCAGATGTAGATGCACTGGTTCTTCACGTTCTGTAGATGTAGATGCCACTGGTTCTTCACTTTCTGCAGATGTAGATGCCACTGGTTCTTCACGTTCTGCAGATTAGATGCCACTGGTTCTTCACTTTCTGCAGATGTAGATGCCACTGGTTCTTCACTTTCTGCAGATGTAGATGCCACTGGTTCTTCACGTTCTGCAGAAGTAGATGCCACTGGTTCTTCACGTTCTGCAGATGTAGATGCCACTGGTTCTTCACGTTCTGCAGATGTAGATGCCACTGGTCGTCGCGTTCTCAGATGTAGATGCCACTGGTTCTTCACTTTCTGCAGATGTAGATGCCCTGGTTCTTCACATTCTGCAGATGTAGATGCCACTGGTTCTTAATGTTCTGCAGATGTAGATGCCACTGGTTCTTCACGTTCTGCAGATGTAGATGTCACTGGTTCTTCACGTTCTGCAGATGTAGATGTCACTGGTTCTTCACGTTCTGCAGATGTAGATGCTACTGGTTCTTCACGTTCTGCAGATGTAGATGCACTGGTTCTTCACGTTCTGCAGATGTAGATGCCACTGGTTGTTCACGTTCTGCAGATGTAGATGCACTGGTTCTTCACGTTCTGCAGATGTAGATGCACTGGTTCTTCACGTTCTGCAGATGTAGATGCTACTGGTTCTTGTTCTGCAGATGTAGATGCCACTGGTTGTTCACGTTCTGCAGATGTAGATGCCACTGGTTCTTCACGTTCTGCAGATGTAGATGCCACTGGTTCGTCGTTCTGCAGATGTAGATGCCACCACCGCCATCTATTGCACGGCGGTTGAACTCGCGACCCTCGTCCAAACGGGCAACTGGACATACGGACCGGTTTTGTTCGTGTCTCCGAAAGTTCACGAGTCGAAAGTTCGTAAGTGGAGAGAGTCCCTGTCTAAGCGGATGTGTAACCCAGTTGGATGTACGAACACATTTAATAAAGTGGACAAGTCATTCGGTGACGTTGCTACTGCTGCTGCTGCCCCTGAGCGCAAGCAATGAGCACGGTTCACAATTGCGACTCCTTTTTAACACTGCTGAGTGGGGCCTTAAAAGACAACAGCGATCCACTTAGCACATCCTTAGACACGAGGCGACGTTTCGAGCGGTGTACCTTGTCCGTGGCTCAAGGAATTGACATTGTCACCCCCCCCCCCCTCGGAGGAGGGCGGTTATCCGATCGGGGCGGATACGCGACGTTCCGTACCAGCACGCTCCGCCGCTGAGGTTTACTTTTTACGTCGTCTTTGACATCGGCAAGAGCCGGAATTTTTGCTTTTTAAACTTGTTCATTCCGGATTTCTTTTTTTCGTTTGTTACTTTTTTTTAGCTTTTTTTTAATATAAATCACGCTCACCAGGCACTCTTCAATGATATTATTTATAATCTATTTAAAAAAAGTGATGGGTTCTTTTTGTTTTAACCGACTTGGTGTTAAGGGTTTATATTACGCCGTTTCGTTTCACGTTATAGCACACACGATACACAACACCTTAAGTTTCCACGTCGTAGATTTTAGTTCACTGCCCTCGTTTTTTTATAAATAATTTATACCGTGTGTGTGTTTTTTATACCGTCGGTTCGTCTAGACAGTTGAGCTTTATAGCGACAAAATGTGATTAATATTTCCGATAGTACGGTCGGCTAGAGTGTACAATACGTTTTAAAGACATTATTTACAATGACGTGAGGTTGGGAGGGGGATCATGTCTGAGGTTCAAAGTTCATGATTAGGTGTAGCCCTGTGAGCCATTCGGCTCTTGAATCAGGTGCAACCGCAACAAACAAAAACATGAACAAGAAAACATCTTAAAGTGACCGAGTGCAAACAGAAAATCCAAGAAAAGACCGCAAAATATTGCAGAAAAAATCACCGTACACCAACCCTGTGCAAATATCCTAGTGGGATGCAAGTCGGGGGGGGGGGGGGGGCCCCCTCCGTGTGTTTGGCATGTTACCACGTGTGTACGCCTAACGATGAACTCAGTCACAGGATTTGCCTTTGATGGAATCTCGAAGTGATTACCGAGGCGAATTGGAACGCCGTGGGAAGTCGAGGTGCACGCCACGCCGTTTGCTCGACGGCCTTTCGTGTTGTCATCATTAATTTTGTTATTTGACGTTTTTAAAATGCCGGTCATCGTCACACGGGGTCTGCTCAACGTTGGCACGCAGCGTTTGCCGGGGACACTTCGATGCCAGAATCCCAACGCGGTTGTCACTGCAACGTGGCAACGTGGCAACGCCAGGCTTGATGGTGAAACCCTCGATCGTTTGGTGACATTGCAGGTGGTGCAAAAGCACAATTAACAAAACGAAAATCGCATCTGTCAATCAACGGCGGCCTGGAAAATTAAAAAAACACTAAAATAAAAAGAGGCGATGCTGTTGCTGCTCTTCACAGCGCACGCAGAGGTGTGGAGTGGATAAGAGTCGGAGGACGTCAATTTCCGCCACATGGGGGGGGGGGGACCAATTTAATTTCCCATGGCACAAAGCGCCGCTCTCAAACTCTTCTCCGCTGGCTCTGTGGCCTCTCTGTGTGCCCTGACGAAGGGCAGCCGCCCGAAACGTCGCCAATTATAAAACTATTTTAAAATGTTTTTTTCAGGCTCCCGCTGTTATTGGCTGGAATGCGAGGGTTCGTGTGGTGCCACGTCTTTGCCGCGTGTCAACGTTTGCAATGGTTAACGTGGCCATCGCCAGGAGAAAAATGTGTTCAATACGACAAAACAACGCGTCTTTGTTTCTCCCTCGTGATGGGAATTTGTGGTATGAACGCTAAGAGTTATAAGGAGCACGGGTTGACCAAATGTGTGTGATAAGGTCGGGCACTGATAAGGGGTTGACAGGTTTATGGTGGTGGTGGTGTAGCCTTCCTCCTGGCTCAATTGATTTCGTGGCCAGTGCATTATTGCGATACACGTTTGGGTACGACCTAAGGCACGCTCTGCCCTCTTAGGTCGCTATACGCCGGGTGTTTTTCTTACTGCTCCGGCTCATGGACGTGGTTATCGTGACGGTTCGCTCAAAACAAAAGGCGTTCGCTCATGTCTTGAGTAACAGTGTGGCGTTGGTGTCAATACGGTTTTTTTAAAAATACATACGCGGAACAACATCAAGAAACCATCCGCTACATTGCAAAACTAAACTGAATGTGTACACGATTGTTATTGTGATTTGTGCCATTGGTGCAAGACGTCCGAATTATGCCTTACGATGATGTTCATCGACCGTGTGCCAACCGCTGTAACCGCCGTTGGGGATTGTTAATTTGCTTCTAATACCATGGAGGTGATCGTTTTTAAATGGCTCGGTTAACAGCCACTGCCAGCAATAGGCCTCTCTCTACTTGCAACCAAACCACCGAGTTGTGCCTGAACCTCAATAATCATGGAATTCACGGAACACATCAACGTAGAACACACCACACACCCTCCCTGCAGAACAGAAAGGCTTTGAGTAAATAATTTTGATTTTACCAGCAACGCCGGTAGCCTGCATTGAACATTTAAATACCGTGAGGCAGTGAGGATGGCAGAGTGAATTGTTAATCTGGGCTGCTACACACAAATTAAATTACATCAAGGTAGGCCGAACCAAAGCAGCTTTGGCCATGTGATAAGTTTGGACCAATCGCGTGAAGCTTGGGACTTTAAAGGTCCCTGGGGGTTAATGGCGAGCAAAGGGCGTTGCGACTAATTTCCATTGGCAGTTGCGATTTAAAGTGATGGAAATTCCACATTCCTATGCTGGTTGGGGAGGACCAGTTTTATGTGCGTGTGTGTGTCGAGCTACTTTAGCACCCACCGTCGGTAGCCAACCGTGTGAAATCGGAGTTGCAGTGAGAGTCTGGGGCAGTGAGTCTATGGGTAATGTTGAGTGGGGCAGTGAGTCTATGGGTAGCGAGTCTATGGGGCAGTGAGTTTATGGGTAGTGAGTCTATGGGTAATGTTGAGTGGGCAGTGAGTCTATGTTAGCAGTCTAGGTAGCGAGTCTATGGGCAGCGAGTCTATGGGCAGTGAGTCTATGGGTAATGTTGAGTGGGGCAGTGAGTCTATGGGGCGTGAGTTATGGGTAGCGAGTCTATGGGCAGTGAGTCTATGGGTAATGTTGAGTGGGCGTGAGTCTATGGGGTAGCGAGTCTATGGGGCAGTGAGTCTATGGGTAATGTTGAGTGGGGCAGTGAGTCTATGGGTAGCGAGTCTATGGGGCAGTGAGTCTATGGGTAGTTTTGACTCAACTTTAGTGACTGCAGGAATTCATATTCCTTTGGTTATTTCGGTAAAGTCACGTAGAAAAAATAATGTGAATAATATAAATGAAAACCACGACGTTTCGATCGCAACACAAGCTGTCGTCATCAGGAAAACGGCTTGGTGTTGCGATAGAAACGTCGGTTTATATTTTTTCATTATATTTTTTTTTATCTGCGTGACTTTACCGAAAGAACCAAATAAAAAATGGGTAGTGTTGAAACTATGGGCGGCAGCGTTCAGTGTGGGCAGTGTTGAGTATGGGTCGTGTTGACGTCATGTGCAGTGTTAATCTAATGGGCACGAGAGGTTTGTAGCTGCCAACGCTATAATCGGAGGTGTGGGGTGGGTGGACATCGACACCGACGTTTTTGAAATTGAAGAATTTGCCTTGGGCTCGTAATAATTCTTACAAGGTAGACGGTCAATTAAACCGTGTTCCGTGCCGAATTAAAAACAAAATCAGCTCCAAGCATAAAATGTTTTTTTTTAAGTGTATATATAATACAAAGCATATAAAAAACGTTAAAAAATAAGCATTTTTTTTTACGATGTACTTTTCAAATATTTGCAGTTTTATTTTTAAGAGGAAAAGAAAATGCAAAAAATTAATGCCAGTTGCCTTGGTGGGTGTGTTGTTTTGTTACCACGATGTTTGAGATGTAGAGCTAGTTTTGTTATCGTTTTCTAACACTGTTAGACCGTGTACGCTTGCAACTTGCCTCCTGTACAACGAGCTTGCTTTATTAATAAAGTGATCAGTTAACACGAGCCTCTCCCACGCCGTCAATCTCCTCACCCCACCATCAACATCCACTGCTGGATCACACAGCCCTCCCGAGTCGTCAGAAGATGAAGCGAGTTTCTCCCCATGAGCCGCATGGGGGGGGGCTCCTCTGTCACAGCGCCAAAGCCAGTGTTGTTGGTGGAAATGCCACATTATTATGGCAGGGAAAAGATCATCCGTGGGAAAACCACTTTACCGATTCAAAGTGTTACCCATTTTATCTGTACGCAAGTTGAACTTCTTTGCACCGCACGGAAGCCAACCACCGTGCTAATGGAGGTGCCCGGGAGAAGATAGCGCTTCAATCGAGATGGAGATTTCACTGGTAGGAACCTCCTGGTTACACCAGCCCACAGGGGATTAGTGTGTCCATCCGTCCGGCACTTACGATTGCAAGTTGTTGCGAGTCGGTGACTGCTTTAGTGTTAAAATATGGTGCTGTATTTATGGGATAGTGCGTTTATAATATCATTTTATGTAGATATCCACATTTATTTATTTTTCTTTTGCAGTTTTGATTGAAAAGCAATATTTGATATCTCAAAAACCTGATGCGAGACAAAAACTGTTGCCAGATTTGGAATCGGCACCCCAAAATTACCTTAAAACCGTTGGAATACCTTATGCCAGAAAAGTGTGTTGACCAGTGTATCGGAGTTGATGTCCCCAGTTCACCCTGCGCCATGATCACAGGTGCGACAAATCCACCCGAGTTGCCCTGCACGCCAGCCGACTTGACCACTCCCTTCGGGGGGGGGGGGGGGGGGTTACACTCGTATCCAGAGGTCACAACCGGGTACCCGTACCCTATATCCGGCCGGTACGGGTAGCCGGGTACGGGTACCGTTTGCGACCCTGGTGCGGCCGGGTACGGTAGGCCGTGAGTCACTGGTGAGTCACCGTTTCACTCATTTCGGGTAGGGTACGGGTAGGGAATGGAACCCGTACCTGGCCGGGTAGGTCCCATTTGCGACCCTGGTGCGGCCGGATACGGGTACGGGTAAGGAACAAAACCCGTTTGCGACCTCTGTTCGTGCATCACCAACGACAAAGAGGCCTGGGTTAGATTCCCCCCCCACCCAACTCTGGTTCCCGTCTCTGTGGAGCATCTCTGCATTCTGTCCATCCCCCCAGACCCCCCCCCCTCCTGTTCTGCTACAGTTTTTCCTCCAGGTTCTCCAATTCTCCCAAGAGTTTAAACAAAAAAAACAGCAGCAACCGCCGAGTATTGGCCAACCTAATCCAGGTGTTTAACAACGACAGTGACCTTTCAATTATCACACGCGCTCACACGCTTGCCAAGAGGACCCGCAACACAACTAGTCTTGAGACTCCGCAAGGCTTTAGCGGGTGAACAAGCGTAGACTTCGTCATGCGATGCTTGGGGGAAACCCCGCACCGTCACAATTTCACACAAGCAACACACCAAAAATCGCCAATTCCAACTCAAACTATTTATTTTATCTTAATTCCAGCACAAACAAAAAAAGACAGAAATCAACACATCTAAATTTGCGTTTAGACTGCAGAAATCTGATGAGCTATGAAGCCCTTCATCCACAGATGTCCAGTCACATGAAAAAATTAACCCGGAATTAAACGACAACACAGGTGGAGTGGCCCATCAGGGGCATCCACAGCAACACCACCACCTCGTCCCTCTCGTTATTGTCGTCGTCAAGTTCATTTCACCGCGAGACTTCCCGGGAGTGTCCAGCCAAGTTTCCACGAGGAGCGAGCGATGCTGCTGCGGCTGCCATCCCCAAAATAATTAATTTGCAGTGCGATTTTTTTCTGCAACATTTTGGGGGAGGCAGGCGGGGGGGTTATTGGCCGATAAGCACTTAGATCGTACACATGGGGGGGGGGGGCAGTTACGGAGGAATCCGAGGAACCACCCCAAGGGAAGAAACCCCACGCTGAACACGGGCCAAGAGAATTCCACAGACTCCACACGCACGAAAATCGGCAGCTCCCCACCCACCGCCAAAGAACGGCGAATCGAACCCAGGCGTGGTTCTTGCTGCCAAGGGGCCAACCACCACCACAACAACCACCGCCCACCACAACCACCGCCCACCACGGCCAACGCCACCACCAACCACCACGGCCAACACCACCACGGCAAACCACCCACGCAACCACCCACGGCAAACAAACCACCCACGGCAAACCACCCACGGCAACACCCACACCACCACACCACCCACCACCCACCACCACCACCACCACGTCCATCACACCCGCGCGCCTGCAGTTGGACTCCGCACCCGGGCAGCAGCTGGGGTTGGCGGTGGCGCCGTCACGGGACTTCCTGACGTTCCGTGCCACCACCAGGAGCAGCAGCAGCAGGCGGTCGCCAGCGCCGACGTGGCCAGCGCCATGGAGGTGGCGTTGTGATGGCGACTTGTCGTGGCTGGAGGAGGAGGGAGGGGGCGGGGCGGGGACGACACGGATTGTTGGTTGATGCGCTGAACTTTTTCCGCACCGTACCGTGGCCAGCCGTGCTAATCGGAGGTGCAGTGTCGAAGCCAGTGATCAGCTTTGGGCCTCTGGGCAAGATACTCTTCTATCATGTGCACCAACAGGTGCTTGTGCACCAACAGGTCCACGTCCACCTCGTGTTTTCTTTTAGCTCCGCCCCCCCTCCCCCTCCCAATACGTTCCATTCATTGGCTACCACATTCTGATAGGCTCCCCCTCTCCTCCCCTTAACTTGTATTTAAGAACTTACATCTTGGAATCCCTGCCTCGCTTGATGCAGCAAATCTGGCTGTGACGGTCCCACCTGATGACGGAGACTTGTGTTGCCTCCCGAAACGTCGTGATTTTTATTTTTTTATTTTTACTAATTTCAATTTTTACCTACGTGACTTCTACCGAAAAAACTAAGAGTATGAATCTTTGCAGTCACGAAAGCTTCAAATCTAGAATCTGTGGTGCAGTGTTGATGTACAAATTGTGTCCAACCGTAGTCAACCCAAGCACGATCAACGTTGACAACAAAAGACAAATAGAATGGGCGACGTTACGGGCAATGCTCCTTTTCAGGTGCTCTGATGAAGGACCCTGGTCTGACATGTCACCCGTTTAATGTTTATTTATTGTTCAAGGGTCGCGCAGTGTTTTTGGACAAATGTGTCGCCTAGAATGGAAATCATAAAATAAAAATAAAACATAATAAAATAATTCTCACGACGTTTCGGCCACAACGCAAGCAGCCGTCCTCAGGTGAAGAACAGGTCTGTCGAGAAGACAGTCTGAATGGCACACCCCAGGCTTGGAGCGTCTATTTAAGCTGGGATGGAGGGGGAGAAGAGCGCCTTGACAAAAGAAAGAACCAAGAAGATGAATCCCTGCAGTCACGAAAGCTTTAAATCGAAATGTTGTCGCCGTTTGTTTTTGTAAATAACGACAACGAGGGAAAGGTGCATGCCCTGCAAATCGCTTGCTCGCGTCACTGCTGGTGGATGGGGGCCCCTCAACCCACGAGGTACTTTGGCCTACTCTTCCACGCTGGCCCACGTTCCACGCGTCCGTGCGAGGAGCGGTGGGACAGCGGTCAGCGCGACGCCGCGCAGCGAACTCGACGACCCCGAGTTCGATTCCCGCTCACGGCCACCACCGGTGACGGATATCTCAACCGGTCCTGGGGCTTCCCTAGGTCGACTCGGCCTCAAAGTGTAAACGCCACCACCTGGAGACAAAGGCGGCCNGGANGGGGGGGGGGCTTGGCAACGACCACCCGCCCCCTCTCGTGCGCCGCGCCGGCCTTCGTAAGCGCCGCCGCTACTCGCCAACAGCACTTGCCCCTGCGGTCTGTTACAGGCTACACACGGGGACCTTTGTCTTTGCTCGCGTACACGAAACGCCGCGACCGCCGCCGCCCCCGGCAGGACGATGGGTCCCCCGTGAGCACCACGAAGCCGCTGCCCTCCGAGCCCCGCTCCCCCTGCCGCCAGCTGCCCCGGCGCGGGCGGAGGGCAGCGCACGAGGCAGTCCGGCTCCAGGGAGTCCCGGCGGCACGCCAGCACGCCGCAGTGCAGGTAAACCTCCTGCTGGCGCGGGGGAACAAAACAACAATAACAACAACAACGAAAACAACAACAACAACGATGATGCAGCTAGTCAAGTCCAGGGGTTGCCTGCCACCCCGTCAGCCGGTGTGCGTTGAGCAGCCCCACCCCCTCCCGTGCGTTTGGAATCGTGGCCATCGACGAGGAGCGATGCTGAAAATTGCACAGAAGCGGAGAGACGTGTGTGTGGGCCGTGTGTGTGGTGGGCCACGTGTGTGTGTGTGGCCACNTGTGTGTGTGTGTGTGGGCCACGTGTGTGTGTGTGTGTGTGGGCCGTGTGTGTGTGTGTGGGCCGCGTGTGTGTGTGTNGGCCGCNTGTGTGTGTGTGTGTGTGGGCCGCGTGTGTGTGTGTGTGTGGGCCCGCGTGTGTGTGTGTGGGCCGCGCGTGTGTGTGTGTGTGTGTGGGCCGCGCGTGTGTGTGTGTGTGTGTGTGGGCCGCGCGTGTGTGTGTGTGTGTGTGTGGGNCGCGCGTGTGTGTGTGTGTGTGTGGGCGCGCGTGTGTGTGTGTGTGTGTGTGTGGGCGCGCGTGTGTGTGTGTGTGTGTGTGTGGGCCACGTGTGTGTGTGTGTGTGTGTGTGGGCCACGTGTGTGTGTGTGTGTGTGGCACGTGTGTGTGTGTGTGTGTGGCACGTGTGTGTGTGTGTGTGTGTGTGTGGGCCGTGTGTGTGTGTGTGTGTGTGGGCACGTGTGTGTGGGCCACGTGTGTGTGGGCCACGTGTGTGTGGGCCACGTGTGTGTGGGCCACGTGTGTGTGGGCCACGTGTGTGTGGGCCACGTGTGTGTGGGCCACGTGTGTGTGGGCCACGTGTGTGTGGGCCACGTGTGTGTGCGTGTGTGTGGGCCACGTGTGTGTGTGTGTGTGGGCCACGTGTGTGTGTGTGTGTGGGCCACGTGTGTGTGCGTGTGTGTGGGCCACGTGTGTGTGGGCGTGTGTGTGGGCCACGTGTGTGTGTGGGCCACGTGTGTGTGTGGGACGTGTGTGTGTGGGACGTGTGTGTGGGCGTGTGTCTGGGACGCGTGTGTGGGCCGTGTGTGTGTGTGTGTGGGACGCGTGTGTGCGTGTGTGGGCCGCGTGTGTGGGCCGCGTGTGCGCGCGTGTGGGACGCGCGTGTGTGTGTGTGGGCCGTGTGTGTGTGTGTGGGCCACGTGCATGTGTGTGTGGGCGCGTGTGTGTGTGTGGGCCACGTGTGTGTGAACTCCCCACAGGGTCACTCACGTTGGGGTGGTCAAGGAAGGCGAACGCAAGGAAGCTGAACCGGTTGGCCACGGCTGCGTTGTGTGGTTCATCACCCACTTCTCCGCGATGCACCTGTACACACTCACACACAGACACACACACAGACACACACACAAAGGTCCCCGTGTAGCCTCAGACTTGAAGCTTTCGCGAGTGCAGGAATTACTCCTTGATTCTTTCGGTAAAGTCACGTAGAAATAAAATAAATGTAATAATAGAGTACTGTACGACGTTTCGATTGCAACACAAGCAATAGTCATCAACAACGACAGCCTCTCATAAAAAAAAGCTTCCACGCCGAGCGTGCCATCGGTAACAATTCCTGCGATCGAAACACCAAATCATCCGTCGAAATTCACCGCTGACATTTTGGCACCGTGTGGAGAGCGGCAACCGGCAGGCCCCCCCCCCCCCCACAAACAAAAAATCAAAAACGCAAGCAAGCGACGGGCTTGGAAAAACAGGAGCCAAGACCCCAATAGTCCTAAGCGCCGGTCGTGTCCGTTGTACTGCACTCCGCTACGCTCCTCGCCTGCGAGAGACGAGTGCGTAGCGCACGGGGTCGGCNGGGTCTCGGGACGGCGTGGCGTAGCAGTACTGAGTGACGATCACCAGGCCCAGGGAGGAGTTGGCGCCTTCCAACGAGCACTGAAATGGGGTGGGGGGGGGGCACAACCAACACGACATGCAAAAAACAAGGAAGACTAAAAAAGACACGGGCACAGATCCCCCCCCCCAGCGTGCATTTGCACACGGGGAAGAGAGTTTAAAGAAAAACATCGCGACTGGTGGCGAGTCTATGAGCAGTGTTGAGTCTATGGGCAGTGTTGAGTCTATGGGCAGTGTTGAGTCTATGGGTAGTGCCGAGTCTATGGGCAGTGTTGAGTCTATGGGTAGTGCCGAGTCTATGGGTAGTGCCGAGTCTATGGTAGTGCCGAGTCTATGGCAGTGTTGAGTCTATGGGCAGTGTTGAGTCTATGGGTAGTGTTGAGTCTATGGGCAGTGTTGAGTCTATGGGTAGTGTTGAGTCTATGGGCAGTGTTGAGTCTATGGGCAGTGTTGAGTCTATGGCAGTGTTGAGTCTATGGGCAGTGTTGAGTCTATGGGCAGTGTTGAGTCTATGGGCAGTGTTGAGTCTATGGGCAGTGTTGAGTCTATGGGCAGTGTTGAGTCTATGGGCAGTGTTGAGTCTATGGGCAGTGTTGAGTCTATGGGTAGTGCTGAGTCTATGGGTAGTGCTGAGTCTATGGGCAGTGTTGAGTCTGTGGGCAGTGTTGAGTCTATGGGCAGTGTTGAGTCTATGGGCAGTGTTGAGTCTATGGGCAGTGTTGAGTCTATGGGCAGTGTTGAGTCTATGGGCAGTGTTGAGTCTATGGGCAGTGTTGAGTCTATGGGCAGTGTTGAGTCTATGGGCAGTGTTGAGTCTATGGGCAGTGTTGAGTCTATGGGCAGTGTTGAGTCTATGGGCAGTGTTGGTCTATGGTAGTGTGTATATTGAACCTCTTTTGCACCGTCCGTACATAGCCAACCAGACTACTTTGGGAGGTACGTGGTGGCGGGACGGGGTNGGGAGGAGGCCCAAATCACCAACCACGAGCCTCCACCCTCCCCGCACCCCCGGGGTGGCGTGGGCACCTCGAAGTAGAGGCGCTGGAAGTTGGAGGGGCGCAGGGGGTAGTCGTGGTCTCCGTACGCCCGCGAGAAGTCGGCGGCGTCGTAGAAGCGCATGGCGGCACGCAGCTCCCCGCGCTCCGCGTGGCTCAGCGAGACGAGCTCCATGCCGGCCGCAGACGCTCGCTCGTCAGCAGCATCACTCGCTTCAAGATGCACCTGGTGGTGGTGGTGGGAGTGGTGGTGGTGGGGGAGGAGAAGCAAGACGGCGCCACGGAGATTACACAGCAGAGACGTTTTCTCCCGAATGTAGAAAACTTAAATTTCGATTTAGAGCTTCTTTCGTGACTGCAGGGATTCATCTTCTTGGTTCTTTCGGTAAAGTCACGTAGAAGGTAAATAATAAAATAATAAAACATAATAAAATTCTCACGACGTTTCGGCCACAACGCAAGCAGCCGTCCCTCAGGTGGAGACAGGTCTGTCGAGTAGACAGTCTGAATGAATGAGTGTGTCAGTCACTCTACTCGACAGACCTGCTCTCCACCTGAAGACGGCTGCTTGCGTTGTGGCCGAAACGTCGTGAGAAGTATTTTATAATGTTTTATTTTTATTATTTTATTACTTCCCTTCTACGTGACTTTACCGAAAGAACCGAGAAGAAAAAGAAAAGAAAAAACTTGATTTGTTTTTTAAGGAACTAAGCGGGTGGAAGGCTTCATCACAAATCTGGCTGTTCTCCGCCTGACGATGCCGGTTGTGAAAACGTCGTACACTCAGATTGTAAGTGTTGTGGCTTGGCTCTCCACCACACAATCGGTGTGCTGTACTAGTGACGAATTGGCAACGTTCTGTTTACGTGACAAACCGTACGGATTGGCTGTCGGATGGTGGCGGGTTTAACGACACATTATATTTTACGCGATCCAACACAAAAAAAACTATTGTGGATGATATTGGTCACGGAAACTTCCGTGCGGTCAACACCCAGTGACGATTATTTGAGCTGGCCCTGGCCTCCCGAGGTCGACTCGGCACCTGTCAGATAAGATTGTCCTAAAAAAGTGTAATTAAGTCTTTTTTGCGTGGTTAATAACATCTTTCCAATGATTACTACTCACGCCGGCTTGTGCCCGCCCTCACAGTCGGCTATATTTGCGGAATACACCACGCCGCCGTTGACCCTGCAGGCCATTGACCGAGCAACCCAACGTTCCTACCAGCTCCCTCCACAGGACAATGTATTGTTTGAACATCTTAACACAACTGCTGTCTTACTGCCAGAAAGGGTAAAAGGCAACCCATTCTTATTTTTAGTTTTCAGAAATTTTTTGACGCTGGCAAAAAAATGTAAAAATTGAATCGGGGTCAGGGCGAGAGCGGAGGTGGCGGTGGGACAGGGGACGGTGTTTACGATTTATTTTTCAGATTCCACTCACTGGAGGACGATGTCGACTTTGCGTATCTGGTAGGTGATCACCGAGTCGGAGGTCCGTTGGAGTCGCAGGCGCTGGGTGAAGATGAACCGCTGAGAGTCCTCCTGCGACGGGGAAAGTCGCACAACGCGCACACACGCACAGAGCCGCCCGCGTCAATCCTCCACCCAAGGCTACAAAAACCGCGCGCCAAGTACGCTTGGCAAGAAGACTTCATCGTTACCGTCAAAATAAAAAAGTCCGTTGGGAAAAGTGTTGTTAGCGAGCACCAGTACAATACGCGAAGATAAACACACACACGCGCACACAGGCGTGTGATCACACAATACACGGGGGGGGGGGGGGGGGGGGGGGGGGGATCACCTAGGCACCTACACACACACACGCAATACCCATTACACAAGTCACACACACACACATCCACAAGACGAAGACCACCCGTAAAGCCTTAACAGACTGTAGGGGCAAGTGCTGTTAGCGAGCACCTATGAAGGCCGGCACGGCACACGAGCGAGTGGGGTGGCCAGCACCACGCCCGGCCGCCTTTGTCTCCCCAGTGACGATGTTTACACACAGCACCAGGAACTCATTTGAGGCCGAGTCGACCTAGGGGAGGTCTATGACCGGTTCAGATAATCGTCAACGGTGTTGGCTGCGAGCGGGAATCCAATTGGGGACGTCGGATTAGTAGCGCAGCGTGGCGCTAACCACTGCACTACAATCAAAGATCCCCGTGTAGCCTTCACAGACTGTAGGGACAAGTGCTGTTAGCGAGCGCACACACACACTTACTCGTCCCCTCTCCCCCATTAGGGTTACGAGTGCGACGGTCGACCACCATCAGCCATGGCCCATCCACTGCTGGACGCTGGATGATGTTCCTCCCCCCCACCCAAGCCACTGCCTCTCTTCTCACAGCACCCCAGGCCTAGCACGCCCCCCCCACCCACCCCGGCCTCAATTTGTTTAGCAGTGGGTCGGGTGGTGGAGGGCCGCCGATTTAACGACACAAATCGTGCTGGATCAACCCGAAGGATCTCCCAAATCCGAAAAAAAAACGATTACAGAAAAAGAAAACGATTACAGAAAAAGAAAAACGCTTACTGAAAAAAAAAAAACCGATTACAGAAAAAGAAATAAGTATAACCCGTAAAAACAAAGTTTTTCACTATAAATCCTTTATATGCGTGGCAGCGAACTTAATAAGGATTTAAAAATATATTCGTCTGTGGAGGACGCGGGGATCGATCCCGCGACCTTTGGCATGGGAAGCGAGGGCGCTACCAACTGCGCTACTCCGCCACGGCCTGTGGAGGGGTTACGCTTTTTGCCTAAAAAGTGTAAAATTTTGGGAATTTTTTTCACGAACATTAATTGTCTGGTACAACGAGTCTGTGTGGAAAATGTCAGCTCGATTGGATCACGGGAAGTGGGTTAAAAAACGACCGAAAGATTTGCACGGTCCTAAGCAAGCAAGCAAGCGAACTTAATATAAAGGATTTAAAAAAAAACGCACGACGCCACCGAGAAAGCTTTATGGCCCATCGGATTCCTCCAGCGTCGGCAAACATCGCCGCTCGCACCTCGAAGGCCGTGCCGCAGGACAGGAGGCCGATGTCGAAGGTGACGAAGAGGCCCTCGTCCCGCAGGCCGCAGCCTGGCCCCGCCTGGGCCAGCGACAGGTCCGCGGCGCCGTAGCCCTGCAGGGCCTCGCGGCGCATCGTGACGCACATGCGCTCGCCGGCGCACACCACGTCCAGGTCACCTGAGCACACCGGAGACGAACATCACCCCCAGCCACCGCCGCACCGCCGCCACCGCCGTGTAGCCTGGAACAGCCCCCGTTGAGGGCAAGTGCTGCTAGCGAGCGGCTATGAAGCAGAGGTCGCAAACGGGTTTTGATTCCTTACCCGTACCCGGCAGCACCAGGGTCGCAATCAGGTACCCGTACTCGTACCCTACCCGATACCCGGCTACCCGTACCCAGCCGGGTATCGGGTAGGGTACGGGTATGGGTACCCGATTGCGACCTCTGGGATGAAGCCATGTTGCAGGCGCGGGTGGGTTGATTCTAGGAACTTGAATTGTGAGAAGAGACAAGACGTTGGGAAATGAGTGACAAACGGTGACTCACCAGTGACTCACGGCCTACCTGTACCTGGCCGCACCAGCATCGCAATCGGCTACCCGTACCCAGCTGGGTACCGGGTAGGGTACGGGTATCAGGTACCTGATTGCGACCTCTGCTACGAAGGCCGCCACCACGAGGGGGTGGGGTGGCCAGCACCAACCTCCGGCCGCCTCGGTCCTCCCAGTGGCGACGTTGGTTGCACACCGAACCAGGTAACTAATTTGAGGCCAAGTCGACCTAGGGGAGGCCCAGGACCGGTTCAGATAATTGATCGTCACTGGTATTGGCTGCGAGCGGGAATCGAACCCGGGTCGCCGGGTTCGTAGCGCGGCTCTAACCACTACACCCACCGCTCCACACAGCTTGCATGTGGCAGTGGGAAAAGATTGATATGAAAAAAATTATAGGTTTTACCCTTTCTACAATAAAACAGGGTGGGTTGGTGTTAAGATGTTCAAACACCAAATAGAAACCTTTATAAGGAATCAAGTTCCTGCATTAACCACACACACAGTGATTGTGGTGAACATGCAAAACACAAATGTGGCTCTGATACTAATGTGCGATGCACCGTTTTTGAGACCGATTGGGCTACACCAAGCCAGCAGCGGGCTTCTCATGGCCCAGTCTCACCAGCAGCGTCAGACCGGAGAACAACGCCACAAGGCGACCAGGACAAGGACGATGCCACGTGCATCAGAGCGTTTGTAGCTCTGGGTCGATCGATTGTGGCCACGAAGCCCACTCCGCCAAGGGGAGCGGAGCTCTCTCACCTGCCGCCTTCACGACCACGTCGACGCAGCGCACCTCCGACTGTCGCCTGCCCACCATCAACAACACAACAACAACAACCAACAACAACAACAACAACAACAACGTCAAACGCGGGTGGTCGTCACGTAATGTTGGCGCAGGTCTCAACTAAAAACTATTAATTTTTTATTTTACCAGGTAAAGGGCCACCACCATTGTGCTATGTAGCTCGTGTTCAGAAGCGACTTGGCAACAAATGCCAGGTCAACAAAGTGGGCTCATCATCACCGCATGGAAACGTACATCAGTAGCAAAAATTTTTTTATAAAATGTAGAGAGAAAAACCAGAGGACCCAGAGAAAAATCCACGTGACCATGGAGAGAGACACGCAAACTCCAAATATAAGAAAGCAGGCGTTAGGGTCGGTATCGAACCCACGACCTCCTGTACACCAGGCGAGGTAGTTAACATCTCCTAGCCACCGTGATGATGATGAGAGAGAGACAGACCTCCCGTAGACCAGGCGAGGTAGTTAACATCGCCACTTTGGAGCCCCGTGAAGCCGATGGCGCATCGCATGGGGTGAGCGAGGGGGGGGGGGGCTGGGCAACGATCTGGAGGGACTACCGCTCTCACCCCTCCGAGTCTTCGGCGTAGAGGCAGAGCCAGTTGGATCCCAGGTCACGGGTCGCGGGGTCCACGTGACGGTGGAGATGAAAACCCCGGGCGGGAGGGTGGCTCGTGGGGACAGACGTCCGCACGCCGTCCATCACGGTGAGTAGGGTCACGTGCACGCTGGAGCATCGTCATCGTCATCATCGTACATAAGTCGTCATCATCATCGTCATCGCAATCGTACACAAGTCGTCATCATCATCGCCATCATCATCATCGTCATCATCGTACACAAGTCGTCATCATCATCGTCATCATCATCGTCGTCATCATCGTACATAAGTCGTCATCATCATCGCCATCATCGTCATCATCGTACATAAGTCGTCATCATCATCGNCATCATCGTCATCATCATTGTCATCATCATCGCCATCATCATCGTACATAAGTCGTCATCATCATCGTCATCGTCATCATCGTACATAAGTCGTCATCATCATCGCGTCATCATCGTACATAAGTCGTCATCATCATCGCCATCATCGTCATAATCGTCGCCATCATCGTACATAAGTCGTCATCATCATCGTCATCATCGTCATCATCGTACATAAGTCGTCGTCGTCATCATTCACAGTCGTTGTCGTCGTCACTTTCATCGTCGTCATCGTCGTCATCATTCACCGTCGTTGTCTTCGCTTTTGTCGTCGTCATCGTCACGACGACGACGCGGCTTTTATTTAACCTCACGACCCCCGTCTCACCATTGGAACCTCATTTGCCAGTAAATAATATGATGAGTGGTTTTTTTACCCTTCTATCTGGCAACAAAACTGACACCTTTTTTTATAAGGAGTCATGTTTACATAGAACACAATACCTGCGGTCAACTTCAAGGACAGTGCATACATTATCAGAGTTATGTTTTTGTTTGCATTATGACCGCAGGTATTGTGGTCTATGCAAACATTATTCCTTGTAAAAAAGGTGTCAGTTTTGTTGCCAGATAAAGGGTAAAAAACAATTAACAACCCGTCTGTTGTTGTATCCTCAAAAAAAATCTTGCAACTCAATTTTAACCCACTTCCCAATGTGCTATCGACTGTAAACTTGGTATGGCCATGTCATACTGATGACCAGACTATATTCGATCATAAAAAATCCAAAATATACATTCTTAAACATTTTACACGCTTTTATTTTACTTACTCTGCGTTGTTGTCGTATCCTAATTAAGGGAAGGGGGATGGTGGGCCAGCCTCACCTGCGTCTGGGTGACCCCGCCGACACCGCGAGATGGATGTCCATCGTGAAGACGCGGGCGATGGTGGCGGAGAGCTCAGCGCCGTGGGACGGGGAGTCCGGGATGAACGTCGGCTCCGACGAGCACGGCAAGGACGACTCCACGACTGAGCACGCAACAAGGGTCGGGAATGGTACACCGCAACACATTGTCCTGCGGAGGGAGCTGGTAGGACGTGGGTTGCTCGGTCAATGGCCTGCAGGGTCAACGGCGGCGTGGTGGATTCCGCAAATATGCCCGACTGTGAGGGCGGGCACAAGCCGGCGTGAGTAGGTTACACGTTGAGTTTTATAAGGGCACCACGGGGTGACCAGCCCCTCCCCACCCTCCCCACCCCCCCCACCCAGCTCACCCTCCCACCCTCCCACCCTCCCCACCCGCCCACCCTCCCCACCCTCCCCACCCTCCCCACCCTCCCCACCCGCTCCACCCTCCCCACCCGCCCACCCCCCACCCCCCCACCCCCCACCCCCCCACCCCCCACCCAGCCCCAACCCCCACCCAGCCCCAANCCCCCACCCAGCCCCAACCCCCACCCAGCCCCACCTCTCCACCCAGCCCCTCCCTGCACGAAGGACACAATAATCCCCTGTGGGCTGGTGTAACCAAGAGGTTCCTACCAGTATAACAGGTCGTTGCTATTAGGCGTTGTCTGCGTTCGGCGCCCAGTGTAGCACAGATTTAACGTTTAATGACCAAAGACAAAGATCCCCCATGTAGCCTTAACAGACTGTTGGGGCAAGTGCTGCTAGCGAGTAGCATCTATGAAGGCCGGCACGGCACACGAGGGGTAGGGATGGCCAGCACCACGCCCGGGTCTGCTTTGGTCCGCCCAGTGACGATGTTTCTAACACGTCGCACTAGGCACTCATTTGAGGCCGAGTCCACCTAGAGCGAGGCCCAGGACCGGTTCATAGAATCGCTGGTGTCAACCGTGAGCGGTCGGGTTCTTAGGGCACCTCTGTAACGAGATGTCAACTACCCCGCCTGGGATACAGGAGGTCGTGGGTTTGGATGATCTCCCCGTGGGTCGCGTGGATTTCTCTCCTGGGCCCTTCGGCTTTCGCCCTCCACATTTAGAGTATTTGGGCTGCTGCCATCAATATCCACGTGATGATAAGAAGCCGCTTCGTTGAGCTATCATCTGTGACCAGGTCGCTTCTGAAAAAAAAATACATTACGGGGGTGGGGGAAGGCACCTGAAATTCTGATCCCCGACTTTCAACCCAGAATCCCAAACCCTCTGAAGCCTAAAACCAGATTGATTAATCCTAAATAGAGCATCCCAGCCGTCCCCCCCCCACGTCCCAGCCCCCGGCCCCCCAGCGTCAGTCCGAGTGGGGGCCCCTCACATTCCAGCAGGAACTGCAGCGGCACGAGCGACAGTGGGGCTCCCCCCGGCGACGAGAAGTCCGAGACGGTCATCACGACGGCAAAGCGTCCCGCGGGGTACAGCACCGGGGGGCGACTCGGATCTCGCACGCGTCCTGGCAACACGGCGGGGAGACGCACGTGATCAGAGTCCAAACGCCGGACAAAAATCGCTCTCCCCCCCCCCGTCCCACTCGTCTCTCCCCGCGCGCTTTTTCGGTTTTCGTTCCGTGTCTTTTCGTCGACGGCCGCGTTTCCGCCCCCCCCCACCCACCGCCCGCCACGCCACCCAGAGCCTCACGTCACAGCAGGCAGCAAAAGCTACCGACACAAACCACCACAACCACCACCACGTGATCGCCGGTCATTCTCGCAGCAGCAGCAGCGGCGGCAGCTTTTGGCGCAAGCATCAAAACAAAGACGGCGGTCGCCGCACCGCCCCGGCGCTTTCAGGCGCGCACTTCTGCGGCCGTCTGGAACGCTTCTCCCTCCCGATATTAGGGAAGCCACCGGGAGCTTTGATGCACTTTTAAAGTCGTCGTTTAAGAGAGTGGCAAACTCATTTCTTCGGAACGAATTTTTGTTGCGTTTAGTTTGTTGTCCGCCTCCCCCCCCCCCCCGCCACCTCCGATGAGCATGGTTAGTAGCTACGTACGGTGCGGAAGAAGTTCAACGTGCATACGAGCTCGCGACACCAAAAACGCATCGAGACTTTAAAAAAAAAAAAAAAAAAAAAAAAAAAATTCGCCCGCGGACCAGAGAAAAATTGTCTAAAAATGCCAGCGGAGAATCCGAGTCGAGCGAGCGAGCTGGGATCTGCGTACAGAGTCCATGACGGCGTTCTCGATGGAGCCCTCCGAGACCCCAAGGGGGACCCCCTCGTGGGGACCCCCCGTGGGGGACTCCAAAGGGGTCCCCGAAGGAGCAGCGAACGTGGTCTCCGTCGGGGTCCATGACTCGCACGCGCAGCGTCGCGTTGCAGCGGTTGTTCAGCCTGCACGGGGGGGGGGGGGGGGGGGGGGGGGGGGGGGGGGGGAGGTGAGAGAGGGTGAAAAAAGAAATACATTTATAGTAATATTACAAATATTCAGATTCTTGGTTCTTTCGGTAAAGTCACGTAGAAGGGAAATAATAAAATAATAAAACATAAATAATTTAATTCTCACGACGTTTCAGGTGTGAAAAACACCGCAAGAAAATTGTCTTGCTGTGGTTTTCACACCTGATGACGATTGCTTGTGTTGGTGTACAGGAGGTCGTGGGTTCGATCCCGACCCTGACGCCTGCTGCTGTATATTTGGAGTTTGCGTGTCTCTCTCTCATCATCATCACGGTGGCTAGGAGATGTCGACTACCTCGCCTGGTGTACAGGAGGTCGTGGTTCGATCCCGACCCCGACGCCTGCTGCTGCTGTCTATTTGGAGTTTGCGTGTCTCTCTGTGGTCACGTGGTATTTTCCCTCCGGGTGTTCCGGACTTTCCCCTCCCACATTTAGAACCAACGGTACATCACCGTCGCGATACGTTTCCACGCAATGACGACAAGCCACGATGTCGAGCCATCATCAAGCGTGGCCAGGTCACTTCCGAAAAAAACTACGCGCCTTACCCGGTGAAATAAAACATTCAGTTTAGATGCGCGGATGAGGTGTGACTACGACGACGAGGTGGACGATGATGATGACGATTTTTATTTTTTAATCCTTTATATTAAGTTCGCTTGCTTGCTTAGGACCGTGCAAATCTTTCGGTCGTTTTTTAACCCACTTCCCGTGATCCAATCGAGCTGACATTTTGCACACAGACTCGTTGTGCGTGACAATGCATTTTCGTGAAAAAAAATTTCCAAAATTGTTTAGGGAAATTTTTTAAATATTTAATTACCAATTGTTTAATGCTGCCAGACAATCATCTGACCCATAGGTGGCAGCCATCTCAAGCCAGAGGACGAGAGGACTCTGGCCGCCCCGATGCCACGCATATAAAGGATTTATAGTGAAAAACTTTGTTTTTACGGGTTACTTGTTTACTCAGCGACCGAACGAGCGGATGACTGCGGCGCGGGGAGAGGCATGGGCCTCCCGTGTCTCCGCGACGTCCAGGCTCACGAACGCCGGATTCATCCAGCTCCATCGCCCGCCGCCCCACGAAGTCCGTTCGCCTGCAGCATCACCATCCTGCCCAGCAGCATCCAAGGTTCCTGAAATCGAGCGACAAAGAGAGATGAGAGGGGGTGGGTCACGTGGAAAAGAAGTTCACAACATACGTACAAAGACAAAGATCCCCCGTATAGCCTGAACAGACTGTAGGGGCAAGTGCTGTTAGCTAGCACACAGATAAAGATCCCCGTGTAGCCTGAACAGTAGGGGCAAGTGCTGTTAGCTAGCACACAAGACAAAGATCCCCGTGTAGCCTGAACAGACTGTAGGGGCAAGTGCTGTTAGCTAGCACACACAGATAAAGATCCCCCGTGTAGCCTGAACAGACTGTAGGGGCAAGTGCTGTTAGCTAGCACACAGATAAAGATCCCCGTGTAGCCTGAACAGACTGTAGGGCAAGTGCTGTTAGCTAGCACACACAGATAAAGATCCCCGTGTAGCCTGAACAGACTGTAGGGGCAAGTGCTGTTAGCTAGCACACACAGATAAAGATCCCCGTGTAGCCTGAACAGACTGTAGGGGCAAGTGCTGTTAGCTAGCACACAGACAAAGATCCCCGTGTAGCCTGAACAGACTGTAGGGGCAAGTGCTGTTAGCTAGCACACAGATAAAGATCCCCATGTAGCCTGAACAGACGGCTGGGGCAAGAGGTGTTAGCTAGCAAACAGATAAAGATCCCCGTGTAGCCTGAATAGACTGCTGGGGCAAGAGGTGTTAGCTAGCACACAGATAAAGATCCCCCATGTAGCCTTAATAGACTGCTGGGGCAAGTGCCGTTAGCTAGCACACAGATAAAGATCCCCGTGTAGCCTTAATAGACTGCTGGGGCAAGAGCTGTTAGCTAGCACACACAGATAAAGATACCCCGTGTAGCCTGAACAGACTGTAGGGGCAAGTGCTGTTAGCGAGCACCTATGAAAGCCGGAACGGCACACGAGGGGGTAGGTGGCCAGCACCACGCCCGGCCGCCTTTGTCTCCCCAGTGGCGAGGTTTACACACCGCACCCAGGTTCTCATTTGAGGCCGAGTCGACCTAGGGGAGGTCTATGACCGGTTCCAGATAAATCGCCACCGGTGTTGGCCGCGAGCGGGAATCCAACTCAGGACGCCGGGTTCGTAACGCAGCGCCAACCGCTCCACGACACACACGCACACACGTACACACGTACACACGTACACACACTCGCCGGGTCCTGAACCCCCTCCCACCAGCGCCCCCAGCGGGGCCTCACCAGAGGTCGCAACCGGGTACCCGATACCCGTACCCTACCCGATACCCGGCTACCNGTACCNGGCCGGTACGGGTACCCGTTTGCGACCCTGGTGCGGCCGGGTACGGGTAGGCCGTGAGTCACTGGCGAGTCACCGTTTGTCACTCATTTCCCAACGTCTTGTCTCTTCTCACAATTCAAGTTCTAGAATCAACCCACCCGCGCCCGCAACATGGCTTCATCCCAGAGGTCGCAATCGGGTACCCGATACCCGTACCCTATACCCGGCCGGGTACGGGTAGCCGGGTATCGGGTACCCGATTGCGACCCTGGTGCGGCCGGGTAAGGAATCAAAACCGTTTGCGACCTCTGGGCCTCACCACAGAGCGGCCCAACCGCTCGTGGCCACGTCAACCTCGAAGGTGGCCCGGGCCACGTGCCAGCCGCCCCGGTAGCGCGGTGGCCTCCTCCTCCGCCCCCGTCACGGCGCAGTGGTACGACTGGTTCCAGGACGCGGTGCAGCCGAGCCAGCAGATCCACGGGGACGAGGCCAGGAGGGCGCATGGAGAGGTACCGTCCAACACCAGCGTGGACACCACGCGCAGCTGGGGCGCGGGGGGGGGGCATCAAGAGCACGAGATGGCCAGGGTGAGTCTTGTTGGCACGAGAGAGCCGGTGGGTGAGCCGTGGTCACGAAAAATGACAAACGAAATGAGCCACAGCAATGTAGGCGAATAGAAATCGGCACAACAACGAAATGAGCACTTGCTGTATGGAGAAATATAAAAAAACATTGTAAACGTGAATCGATGTTCAATCAATTATGTGGAGCGGCAGTCGGCTCGGGCAAGTTGTGCTTCCGACTGGTCACAACACAAATACGACATCGCCGGCTTTGTCCACAATCAGAGTCTGGTCCAAATAAGAAACAAAAAGCACCAGTGGCATTCCAAATTTTTTAAGAATCACACCAAGCGGTGTGCCAATTTATTGTTAAAACACCCCCCCCCGGTGTCCAAATTTTTTTTAAAACCACTTTGGCGTCCCAAACTATAAACACGGAGCACAGCATCCACAAGGCACAACGCGGTGCGATGTCTCCGCTCACGCGAGCATCGCGGCGTGCACAGCTCCCCACCGCAAGAGCCACAGGTAGCAACTCCACACTTAAAATTCTAACTTGCAATCTTTGAAATACGTAATCGACCAGGCTATGCGTTAATTGTGTGTTGACCGACTCTCTGTGTTGCATTACTTTACATCTCGATCATTTGCTAGGTTATTTAATTTTAGTTGTCTTTCTCCCTTTCTCCTAATTTTCAAGCTTGCGTACCGTACCACACATCGCCCTACTCATTGACATGCTAATTTTCCTCTGCCCCCCCCCTCTCTCTATTTAGGCCCCGTCACAGAGACGACTCTCTCTTTGTGCCGATACGTGCTCTCTCTGTGTATCTTTATGATATCTGTCTGCTTATGTCTGTCTGTAGTTTTCTGGTTAGATTTTTGTTGCTATTTCTTTCTTTTATACCTGATGATGATTGCTTGTGTTGCAATCGAAACGTCGTATATGCTATTATTTTATTTATTATTTTATCTCTATACGCGACTTTACCGAAATAACCGAAGAGTAATTCCTGCAATCACGAAAGCTTCAAATTAAGATAGCAACTCCACACTCTCCTAGAGCGGGTGAGTTGGTGGCGGTGGTGGCAAGTGTCTTCCACAACACAGACACACCGATGGACTTCCAGTTTCATTTATGAGGTAGAGCCCCGTGAGCCATGCGGCTCTTGAATCGAGTGCAACCGCAACAAAAAAAACATGAACAAGAAAACATCTTACAGTGACTATGCGCAAACAGAAAAATCCAGGAAAAAAACTGCAGTCTTCCAGAAAAAAACACCGTACACCAACTCTGTGCAAAAATCCCAGTGGGATGCAAGTCAAACAACAACAACAACCACCACAAGACAACTTAGATTAAAGCCATCATTCTAACTCCGTACTACAAAGAAACGTGGCCAAACCAAAGACCTCGAAGCTGAACATCGCAAAAAATTAACCCGTAAAAACAAAGTTTTTCACTACAAATCCTTTATATGCGTGTTCAATGGGCCACAACCCAGCCCACATTGGTCTTTGAAACGGCGGCTAGAGTCCTCTCGTCCTCTGGCTTGAGATGGCTGCCACCTATGGGTCAGATGATTGCCTGCCACCATTAAGCAATTGGTAATTAAAAATTTAAAAAAATTACCTAAAAAGTAAAATTTGAAAAAAAATTTCACGAAATAAATGTCACGCACAACGAGTCTGTGTGCAAAATGTCAGCTCGATGGATCACGGGAAGTGGGTTAAAAAACGACCGAAAGATTTGCACGGCCGTAAGCGCGCAAGCAAGCAAGTGAACTTAATATAAAGGATTTAAAAACACATTCCGACCGCGAGCCGCCGTCTCGCTCTGCCGCAACAAAGCAGACAAAGGTCCCCCGTGTAGCCTTTCAACAGACCATTGGGGCAAGTGCTGTTAGCGAGCGCCTATTAAGTGCGGCACGGCACGCGAGGGCGGTGGGTGGCCAGCACCACGCCCGGCGCCTTGGTCTCCCCGGTGGCGATCCTTACTACACACCGCACCGGGTAATCATTTGAGGCCGAGTCGACCTAGGGGAGGCCCAGGATCGGTTCAGATAATCGTCACCGATGTTGGCCGTGAGCGGGAATCGAACTCGGGTGGCCGGGTTTGTAGCGCTAACCACTACACACCACCGCTTCTTACTGGGGCTCAACGATTTGGGGAGAAAAAAATGTAACTGCAATTTTTCTGACAGATATTACGATTTGATTTGCGATTAAATTTTTCGAGGTCAAGCTTCAGTGCAATATTCATTGTGTAATCGATTTAAAACATGCGAAGGAGCATTACCACATGGTACCATCAAAATATGAACTGCTCTATATATTGTAATGCAAGGATGAGAACTTAAAATATATGAATTGCTACCAACGTGTATTTATTTAAATGTTTTAAATTAAATAGAACAATCAAACATAGAACAATTGCCAAGTTAAATAAAGTTATAATAATTAAAAATAAAACAATTCCAATAAGTAGCCTTTGCGATTTAGTAATCGCATTGTTTCAAATTGAGATTAATCGATTTGAAATCGATTAATCGTTCAGCCCCACTTCTCCCCGTGTAGCCTGTAACAGACTGCTGGGGCAAGTGCTGTTAGCTAGCACACAAGATAAAGATCCCCCGTGTAGCCTGTAACAAACCGTTGGGGCAAGTGCTGTTAGCTAGCACACACAGATAAAGATCCCCGTGTAGCCTGTAACAGACTGCTGGGGCAAGTGCTGTTAGCTACGACTTATACGCACACACAGATAAAGATCCCCGTGTAGCCTGTAACAAACCGTTGGGGCAAGTGCCGTTAGCGAGCTGCACCTACGAAGGCCGGCACGGCACACGAGGTGGGAGGGGGGGGGGAGCAACACCACGCCCGGCCGCCTTTGTCTCCAAATCCCCCCCCGCCCCCCCCCAAATTAAACGCGGGGCCGGGGCAGCAGCACGGATCCGAGTCCCCGCCCTCACCTGGTGTCGTTGCTGCCGATGTAGTGGTGGTGCTGGTGATGCTGGTGATGATGTTGTAACCACATCGATCCACACAGTCCTCCAATCAGCTGCACGCTGCCCATTCTCGAGGCACCACGAAGCAGAGAAGCAGCAGCAGCTGCGGCTGACCGGGGATCATCATTCTGCTCGTGGTTGAGGGGGGCAGGAGGGGCTCCGAATAGAATCTTGGAAAATGTTTAAAGTTGCAAATCTTGATTTTGGAAAAAAAAATTTTGGTAAAAAAAACCCCGAGAAAAGTTGATATTCTGTTGGAAATCGAACGCCTTTCGTGTACGCGCGTTATCGACAACGCGTACTGCACACACGCATGTTGATCACATGTACAACTTGATGCTGTTGTGTGTGCGCGCGTGTCGGCTAGACGGAGGCTCCTTCAGCGGACGGGGCCCAACACGCGGATGGGCCAGCGAGCCACGCATTTTAAATTAATCAATAAAAGGTTTTTAAACCACCCACCCCTCCCCAGCCCCCTGATTAACCAATTAAATAATTATCGCCCCCCCCCCACACCACCCGCTAATTGAATAGCAGCTGCACCTATGAAGGCTACCGGCACTGTGGCACACAAGGGGGTGGGTGGCCAGAAACCACGCCCGGCCGCCTTTGTCTCCCCGGCGGCCATGTTTACTACACGCAGCACCAGTACTCATTTGAGGCGAGGTCGACCTAGGGGAGGCCCAGGACAGGTTCAGATAATCGTCACCGGTGGGTTCGTAGCGCTAACCGCTGCACCACCGCTCCCCACCGCTCAACATACAGACACGCACACGTGCACACTTACAATTAACTTCCCGTGATCCCACTTCACTAAACCACGTCACACAGCACGTGACAAGGCGATGTTGATCGCAACAGAGCCAATCGGTACGCAGCCTCTATGGAACCGTGCTTGCCAATTGAGTTCGACGGCGATGATTGTGACCGATTGGCGTCCAGGTGTTTCGAGTGAGACGTCGATTTCATCTCGCGAGGCCAGTTAGGGGACGGGTTTATTCTGGTAGGAACCACCTGGTTACACCAGCCCACAGGGGATTATTGTGTCCGTTGTGCAGGGAGGGGCTGGGTGGGAAGGGGAGGTGGGTTTGGAAGGGGCTGGGTTGGGAGGGAGGGGAGGGGTGGGTTGGGAGGGAGGGAGGGGCTGGGTTGGGAGGGANGGGAGGGGCTGGGTGGGAGGGAGGGGAGGGGCTGGGTGGGGAGGGTGGGGCTGGGTGGGGAGGGAGGGTGGGGCTGGGTGGGAGGGGAGGGTGGGGCTGGGTGGGGTGGGAGGGGCTGGATGGGGAGGGTGGGGCTGGGTGGGGGNGGAGGGTGGGGCTGGGTNGGGAGGAGGGGTGGGGCTGGGTGGGGAGGGGTGGGGCTGGGTGGGCTGGGTGGGATGGGAGGGTGGGGCTTGGTGGGAAGGGACTGGATGGGGAGGGGCTGGGTGGGGAGGGCTGGGGCTGGGTGGGGGGTGGGTGGGGTGGAGCTGGGTGGGGAGGGGCTGGTCACCCCATGGTGCCCGTATAAAACTCAACGTTTACTACTCACGCCGGCTTGTGCCCGCCCTCACAGTCGGGCATATTTGCGGAATACACCACGCCGCTGTTGACCCTGCAGGCCATTGACCGAGCAACCCGACAACGTTCCTACCAGCTCCCTCCGCAGCAGGACAATGTGTTTGTTCGCCTGTGCCAGTCAAGGGTGTCCGAGCGCCGTTGTTAATCGTCTTAGCAGCTCAGCGAGGGAGTTGTGAGATTTACTCAGTGGGGTTTGGTTCATCTTCTTGGTTCTTTCGGTAAAGTCACGTAGAATGGAAATAATCAAATTAGACCTGGTCTTCACCTGAGGACGGCTGCTTGCGTTGTGGCCGAAACGTCGTGAGAATTGTATTTTATTATGTTTTACTTTTATTATTTTATTATTTCCCTTCTACGTGACTTTACCGAAAGAACCAAGAAGATGCATCCCTGCAGTCACGAAAGCTTTAAATCGAAATTTGTCTTGGTTCTTTCGGCAAAGTGGTGGAACAACCACAGCGCCTGATGGCGGACGCTTGTGTGTTGCGCCCGAAACGTCGTGATTTAATTTGATTTATTTGAAACCCACGTGACTTTACCGAAAGAACCGAAGAGTATGGATCCGTGCGTGTGTGGTGAACTTTTTTCGCTCCGTACGTAGCAAATTGTGCTAATCGGAGGTGCGGTGTTGAGTCTGTGTCCGTGGACTCAACACCGCTCCTCTGATGGGCGCGTTTGGGGCCGTCCATAAATGACGTCACGCACCTGGGGGGGGGGGGCCAGACATTTGTGACGATGTGTGACGGGGGGGGGGGGTGAGAAATGTGACGTCACATCAAAATGCGCAACTTTAAATACGGAATTATATTCTTGGTTCTTTCGGTAAAGTCGCGTAGAAGGGAAATAATAAAATGTTTTATTTTCACCACACACGCACGCTACGTACGGAGCGAAAGAAGTTCACACATGTTTTTATTATTAATTATGTTTTATTTTAATTCTACATTCTTTTATTATGCTTTATTTTTATTATTTTATTATTTCCTCTACAATGTAATTATTTTATTATGTTATATTTTTATTATTTTATTATTTCCCTTCTACGTGACTTTACCGAAAAACCAAGAATATGAATCCCTGCAGTCACGAAAGTTTTAAATCAATAAATATAGAATTGTTATAACAACACTAATTGTTAGAACAACACTCCTACAACATCAGAGTGCAGCGCCACATTAAATACGCACTACAATGACAACAGTTCAGAGCGATTTGAAGCAAGTTTTATTTCAAAATGGAAATATTTTTGGGGGGGCAGAGCTTTGTGACGTCATATTTGAAAGGGGGGGGGTCTGACTTTTTGTGACGCCGTGTGACGAGGGGGGGGGGGCAAAAAATCATCCAAAATCGCGTGACGTCATTTATGGACGGTCCTTTGGCACCGCAAGGCACGATTTGAAGTTCAGCGAACAGTCCCATACGTTGCATAGATCCTGCGGAGGGAGCTGGTAGGAACGTCGGGTTGCTCGTCAATGGCCTGCAGGGTCAACGGCGGCGTGGTGTATTCCGCAAATATGCCCGACTGTGAGGGCGGGCACAAGCCGGCGTGAGTAGGTTAAACGTTGAGTTTTATAAGGGCACCACGGGGTGACCAGCCCCTCCCACCCAGCCCCACCTCTCCCACCAAGCCCCTCCCCACCCTCCCACCCAGCCCCACCCTCCCCACACAGCCCCACCCTCCCGCCCCTCCCCACCCAGGCCCACCCCTCCCACCCCGCACCCAGCCCCACCCCTTCCCACCCAGCCCTCCCTTCCCACCCAGCCCCACCCCTCCCCACCCAGCCCCTCCCTTCCCACCCAGCCCCACACCCCACCCAGCCCCCTCTACCCCACCCAGCCCCTCCCTGCACGACGGACACAATAATCCCCTGTGGGCTGGTGTAACTAAGAGGTTCCTACCAGTAAAAACCGCCGTCATCCACTGTGCAAACCATGGCAAACAAGTTGCGGCGGATGCTACCCGATGCACGAATGGGAAAATAAATACAAACTTCAAGGACAGTGCACACATCATCAGAGTTGTGTTTTGTTTGCATTTCGACTGCAGGTATTGTGGTCTATGCAAACATGACTCCTTGTAAAAAAAGGTGTCAGTTTTGTTGCCAGATAAAAGGGTAAAAAACAATTATCATATATTTTTTACTGGCAAATGTTGTAAATGCTTACCCCGAGCTCTCAGGCTCTGATGGTGCGTTGTCGTGCGCCTTTTGGCGTCATCTGGTCCAACACCATGTGAGACGATGCTCTAAAGGAAAGCTGTCTCGGGTGTGGACCAATCAACTTCAAGGACAGTGCACCATCATCAGAGTTGTGTGTTTTGTTTGCATTACGACTGCAGGTATTGTGGTCTATGCAAACATGACTCCTTGTAAAAAAAAAGTGTCAGTTTTGTTGCCAGATAAAAGGGTAAAAAAAACAATTATCATACTTTTTTTACTGGCAAATGAGGTACCAATGGTGTCTGCGGTAGTAGTTAGTGGTGGCGCGACTGTGGTCATCCAGAACAGAGAGCTGAGTACAACAACATGTGACGACGCAATGCCCGCCGATCCACAAATACGAAGTCGACCATCACGGCGGCGATGATGATGAATTTTTTTACCTACGTGACTTTACCGAAAGAACCAAGAAGATGAATCCCTGCAGTCACGAAAGCTTCAATATAGAAATGATACTACTCCGCTGGTTACTGAGGTGGTTGTCCGGCTTGACCCACATGAATGTGACATTGTAAACTGTTGGCTCTGCATCTACATCAGCAGCCATACACGAGGAGACTCGAAGATACCCAAAGATCCAACTCAGAGACGCACAGAGACTCGGAGACCCCGTAGAGATATGAAACTCGTATATAGCCAAAGATCCAACTCAAAACGCACAGACTCGGAGACCCCGTAGAGATATGAAACTCGTATATAGCCAAAGATCCAGACTAATAGACGCACAGAGACTCGAGACCCCGTAGAGATCCATAGACTCAGAGACCCATAGAGATATATTCTTGGGTTGTTTCGGTAAAGTCACGTATGTAAAAAAATTAAATTAATAACAGTAAAATAAAAATCACGTTTCGAAGGCAACAAATCCATTTGCTTGATGCAGCAAGCGTGCTGTGGCAGTTCCACCTGAAGACGGTGGCTTGTGTTGCCTCCTAAACGTCGTGATTTTTATTTTATTTTATTTTACTTGTATTAATTTTAATTTTTTACCTACGTGACTTCACCGAAAAAACCCAAGAATATGAATCCTTGCAGTCACGAAAACTTCAAATCTAGAACCCGTAGAGATCCACAATAATAGAGACTCATAGAAATGCATAGATGAAGACACATCACAACGATGATAATTATATTATACACTGCATGACCCACCTAAATGTGAAATTGTAAAATATCTCTGCTGCTACATCGGCCATACACAACACAACGAATGTCCTACGACGCAAAACTCGGCACCAGAACAAAGTAGTCGTTACGATAACAAAAAAAGCCTTCATTGTATCCTGAAGGTTTCAATTTGTTTTATTTACGAGCAAAAATGGCAGTGCAGCAAAAAAAAATCCGTTTGCTGTACTGCGGCAAGTCGCACATACGCTTCGAACCTACACCCATTCACACAGACCGACAAAGTGTGATCATCACCGCCACCTGCACGGGAAGGGGAGGGGGGGAGAGAGACACTCATCCAGCAGTGGATTGCCACAAGGCCTGTACATTTTATTTTAATACCATCGTAGATTTTTTTCGTGGAAGTACACAATTTTTCATTTTTTGCTCCCAATCAATTCAATCAGTTGGTATTTTTTATTCATTAAACCTCCCGTCCAAATAAAACGCACGTAAACGTGGAAACCCAGCGACAAGACGCCAGAAACGCCGACAAAGTGATTCTCTTCCGCAAACGGATCCGTTATTAAAATGACATTTCATTTTGACCGAAAAACAAGCCGACGGGGGCAGTACGAAGCTCCGTTTTCGCCGGGACGCGATTGCAACTCCACACCTCTAGCAGGCACATCAGTGACGATGCCCTATGCACATAATTGCATCTCAGGAGGCTTAAGCGAAGGGGTTGAGCCTCGTCAGTGCCTGGATGGATCTGGCACCAGGCACCAACGAGGTGTCAAAGAGTGCGTGCCGAGAAGCTGTGGGTGGCAGGATATCCGGTCCAGAGAGTGGTGGGGGGGGTGGGACACCCATTGTTGTTCTGTACTCCTCATTAACCCGCACCGACACGCGTGGCGATGGTGTGGAGAGAGGCTCTCAGATTGACAAAAAAAGGGGGGGGGGGCTCGTGGTAAAGGTTAAAAGTTACAACCAGCGGCTTCGTTTGAAAAAATAAAATGTAATCTGGAAGAACCCCGAATCTCTTCTTGACAGGAGCCCAGCGGTGAGCTCGGTTGCGACCCGCAGAGACCCACGAAAGGAAAGAGTCTTCCAAAACCTGGGCTGGAAGTGAATCCACGTCACTTCAACCCAAGGCAACTTAAAGAGCCGAACGTCAGCGCAGTTGTAACTAGGCCTCGGCAAGGCAAGGTAAAAGGTAAAAACAACGAGCCTACCTTACCCTACCTTGTACCTTACCACAATACAATCACTCTACCCTACTTTTACCCTTTACAGGTAAGGTAAAAAGCAACGAGCCTACCTTTACCCTACCTTTACCTTACCCCTTGGCAGTCACACCTTTACCTTTACCCTTTACCCGGTAAAAACGGTACAATCACCTGCCTTGCCGAGGCCTAGTTGTAACCGAACACATTCAGCACGCTTCCCCGACAATCGGCGAACGCGCGGGTCGCCGACGTTACGCAGGCGAGGTGTGCGGGGGGGAGCGCAGGTCGCGAGGTCGCGAGGTCGCGAGGTCGCGAGGTCGCTCTCGGGGGCCGGCGTGTTTTTTTACTACGCAATCCGGCTTCCACTGCACCTCCGGCACAACGCGAGCGAGAGCGAACGTACGGGCACAGTTCACGCGGCTCGTCGCCACGAGGCGGTTTTCCTAGCGGCCGCATCTCGCATAAAACTTCACCCGTTACGATGTTTCGGTCGCATCTCGCCAAACTTCGCCGGGTTCGGCGAGATCCTCTGCGGAGAAAATGTTTTTCGCTCGGAAACGCGCGGCGCTCTTTCGCGGACGCGTCTGCCAAGTTGAACGAGGAATCGCCGCGAGTTCGAATCGGGATGCCAGACAGCAACAGCAGGCGCGTGGACTTCCACCTTCGCTGGCGGCAGTATCCTATGCTCCCCCCTTCCTTTGCCCGGTGCGTGGGGACACGTTATTCCGATTGCGGAGGGAGGGAGGAAGGGGAGGCGGGCGGTGTGTGCAGGGGGCTTTCCCACACAAAATAAAAACTACGATTCGTTAACTCGTCACCATCACTTCTACAATCATCGAACGGCGGGCGCGCGCGCTGGGACGAAAACGGGCGGGGCATTCCGGAGAGAGTCGAGGTTGCGAGTGGGCGGGCGAGTAGGCGGGCGAGTTAGCGGGCGAGTGACCTTGAGAGCGACTCAAGGGGGTGGCTCTACCACCCCCATACCCCACCCCTACGAAGCGATCAGCCGTGCGAACGGATCGCTTTCTCTCTCAACCGTTGCACCGAACCACTGTCCGAATTCCGAGCGAGCGGTTGCACCCCCCCCAACGTGGACGACGCGTCCCGTTGGGCCGTGGTTCGTCCTAACCACCGCCCCCCACCCGCCCCGTCCACCACGTCAGGATTGCAAAAACCGGTCCCTTGCGCGTCCGCAAATTTGTGCAAGGATGGACCGTCACGGAGATCAACAGTTTGCGTCTACCGGTTGCACAACCGCCACACGCAACAGCAGTTGGGGCTACATCGGCATGAACGCAATTTAGTTTCACGCAACTACGGCTGTGCGATTGACTTAATCGGGTGTGGTCCCTGATTAAGAGATTTATTTAAAAAATTATCATAGTATCATTAGAGGCTGCTCCTCACCGAATGAGATAGTAACCAGAGGAATACGCGGACCGATGGAATATCTGCCGCCACCTCCCCCCCCACCACCACTCTCTTCATCTTCCTCATCTTCAGGGCAGGGGGGGTCCATTCATGCCGGGTGGTAGAAGGCGCACGTGTTTCCGTAGCGGCAGCCGCCCTTCTGGGCAAAATGCCTGCAGATGGGCTTCTTGACATGTCTGCGGGGCGAGAGGGAGCGCAAGAGAGAGAGACAGGGAGAGAGAACACGCAGGCAGCGATCAAAACAAAGGGCAGAGGGGAGCGTTGAACTTCTTTCACACCGTACGTAACCAACCGCGCGTATCGGACGACGGTAAACCCTCGCGACTACGCGAGTTTCGCGAGTGGCTAAATGCACACTAAAAAATCTGTAATAGGCTTCACCGTTTTCCCAGGTTTTAAAGATGTTCAAACACCGAACAGATACCTCTTGCAAGGCATCAAGTCTGCATTAACCCCACGTACTCGTGGCAAAACATGGAACGCGCTCCGATAATATACGCGCTGTCGATTAACACTCGAATACCCGCGTTGCCTTTGGCATCGTGGTCTAAATTTAAATAAAATCCTCGCAAATTACTCTCGAATCTATGGGACCTTCTTGCCAGGATCCAAAACGATGATAAATAAGAATATGTTTTACCCGATTCTGGCAATATAACTGCTCGGAACCCGAACTTTAAGCATTCTGATACTTGCGTGTCTTTGCCCCGTTCGCCTTTGGCGTTCTCTGGTCTAACGCTGGTGCACAGGCAAGAGCCACGCAGGTCGTCCTCTGGTGTAGGCCCAATCAGTTTCCAAGGCAACGCTCGCCGCCGCAGCGCCGGGTTTGCAGGCCACCGCCGCCCGGCATTCGCTCCAAGACTCGTGGTTAAGGCCACGTAGCGATGGACTGGCCACCTTACCGTAACAAGACCCCTCCAACCAGAGGTCGCAACCGGGTACCCGATACTCGTACCCTACCCGATACCCGGCTACCCGGCCGGGTACGGGTACCCGTTTGCGACCCTGGTGCAGCTGGGTACGGGTAGGCCGTGAGTCACTGCGAGTCACCATTTGTCACTCATTTCCCAACGTCTTGTCTCTTCTCACAATTCAAGTTCCTAGAATCAACCCACCCGCGCCTGCAACGTGGCTTCATCCCAGAGGTCGCAATCAGGTACCCGATACCGTACCCTACCCGTACCCGGCCGGGTACGGGTTGAGTACGGGTACAGGTACCCGTTTGCGACCCTGGTGCGGCCGGGTACGGGTAAGGAATCAAAACCCATTTGCGACCTCTGCCTCCAACGCACGACACACGCAACCACGCGGGTTTATAAAGGGGGGGGGGCGCAAACGTCCGCTGTCGGCTGGCTGGGTGAGTGAGTAGGGGGGTGGAGGGTCACGACGTCCAAAGAACGCGCAGGGGCTTGCTAGTTCCATGACAAATTAAAACAAAAACATCACCTACAGCTCACGCGTGGTGTGCGGTAGTGTAGCGGTTAGCGCTCTGCACATGAACCTGGCGACCCGGGTTCGATTCCCACTCACGGCCAACACCAGTGACGATTATCTGAACCGGTCCTGGGCTTCCCTAGGTCGACTCACCTAAATGAGTACCTGGTGCAGTGTGTAAACATCGCCACTGGGGAGACAAAGGCGGTCGGGCGTGGTGCTGTCCACCCACCCCTCGTGTACCGTTCTGGCCTTCATAGGTGCTCGCTAACAGCACTTGCCCCTACAGTCTGTCAAGGCTATACGGGGATCTTTGTCTTTGTGGCACAAATGTGCCACAGGACATATGATGTGCGGGAGCTTGGTGATGCCATTGTGGCATGACCCAGCCCTGTGATTCGTGAGGCGTGGCTTATACGGGACGAGGGGGTGTTGGCTCCCATCTTTAAGGGGGAATCAACAATTGTGGTGGTGGAATGTTAACTACCTGCTGGTATACAAGAGGTCGTGGATTCAGTCCCGGACTAACCCACGGTGGCTAATGTCGACTACCTCACCTGGACAGAGGTCGTAGCACCTGGAAGCCACGTGGCGAGATGTTAACTACCTCGCCTGATGTACAGGAGACCATGGGTTTGATTCAGACCCTGACGCCTGCTGTATATTTGGAGTTTGCGTGTATCTCTCTCTCTCCGTGGTCGCGTGGATTTTTTTCTGGGTCCTCTGCTTTTTCCCCTCAAATTTAGAAACACGCTTATATTTTATTTTGCTGCTATACATTCCAAGCGATANGAGCCCCACTTCGTTGAGTTATCATTTGTGGCCGCGTAGCTTCTGAAAACGAGCTCATCTGAAAGAGAGCTACAATATAGCTCAGTACTGTGGCTTACCTGATTCCAACTTTTCATTGATTGACCCGACAATTGACTCAACCCTCCAAAAAGCTCTACTTCACCAGTCAAAACAAGATATCGGAGCAATGCCGCACTACTGGCGGACTGCAGGAAAACTCCACCATGGACATTCCTTGCCAGTATCAAAATATAAGAATAGGTTTTACCCTTTCTGGCAATAAAACAGGAGTTGTGTTAGATGCTAAAACACCAAACTGAAACCTTTTGCAAGGAATCATGTTTGCATTAACCACGTAGACTCGTGTGAACGTGGCACTTGAGAAATGTACGCGATCTAACCCAAAAACCTCTATTATGGATGATATTGGTCGCGAAAGCCTACGGGTTAAACTAGGGAGACAAAGGCGGCCGGGTGTGGTGTTGGCCACCATGGCAACCTTCATAGGTGCTGCTAACAGCACTTGCCCCAATAGTCTCTTCAGGCTATACGGGCATCTTTGTATATGAAGGTATTTTTTATTTAGGAAATGAGCGATTCACCACACGGCAATTTGATGAATCGTCATGAGTTGGGGAGGGGTGTAAACAGATTGAAAAATCAACTTACACAACACCAGGTGGTGATTTAAAGCTGAGTCGATCTAGAGGGGCGCACAGAACCAGTTCTGAAACCATTAGCCACTGGCGCTAGCCTTGGCTGGGTATTGAGCAAAGGTTCTCTCGTTTCAGTGCAAAAAGTTCAACACACATACAACATTGTTGTATCTTCTTGGTTCTTTCGGTAAAGTCACGTAGGGAAAGAACCAAGAAGATGAATCCCTGCAGTCACGAAAGCTTTAAATCGAAATTAACATTGTTGTATGTTGAACTTCTTTCACACCGTACGTAGCCCACCGTGATAAACGGAGGTGCTAACCCTAACTCCACCGTTACCCCACCGTACACACAAGACAATGATCCACATTATTAACACAGTACAGCATTCGAGGATAAACAACACACGCGCACGTGTACAATCACGTGCACGCACCCACACACACACACGTATACCCATACACAAGTCATCGTACAAACACAGCCACAAGACGAAGACCACCTCGTGTAGCCTTGACAGATTGTTAGGACAAGTGCTGTTAGCGAGACCCTATGAGAAAGCCAGCACGGCCCAGGAGGGGTGCGGGTGGCCAGCAATATGCCCAGCCGCCTTTTTAATTTGAGGCTGAGTAGAACTAGAGGAGGCCCAGGACCGGTACCGATAATCGCTGTGAACGGTAATCGAACTCGGGTCGCCGGATTCGTGCTAAACTGCCCCACTACCACACCCCGCAAGCCATCACAAAGATCACCGATCACAGCTACACACATTTCCAGCTACCTCTTTTCTGTTTCTTAATAACCACATGAATCCACCTCCTTCCCTCACTCCGTTTGGTTCCTCCAGGGCTCCGTTCTCTGTCCACGTAAGTTCTCCTTCTACTCGCTCTCGGCGCACTCGCCCATCCGGACACGTTCACATCGATGGTATGCTCAGCTAACAAAAATGTCAACTTTTTATTATTTTCCAGAAGCGACCTGCTCACAAATCATAACTCATCATTCATGCGGGAAATTTATCGCAACCAAACGCTCGAAACGCACGTCGATTATAAATGTGGAGGGGAAAAACCGGAGGAGCCGAAAAAAAAATCCGCGCCACCACGGGAGAGGCAGACTCGCAAACTCCAAATATACAGCAGCAGGCGTCAGGGTCGGGATCGAACCCACAAACCTCCTGTATACCAGGCGAGGTAGTTAACATCTCCTAGCCACCGTGATGATNAGAGAGAGAGAGAGACATGCAAACTCCAAATATACAGCAGCAGGCATCAGGGTCGGGATCGAACCCACGAACCTTCTGTATACCAGGCGAGGTAGTTAACATCTCCTAGCCACCGTGATGATCATGAAAGAGAGACACGCAAACTCCAAATATACAGCAGCAGCGTCAGGGTCGGGATCGAACCCACAAACCTCCTGCACACCAGGCGAGGTAGTTAACATTTCCTAGCCACCGTGATGGTGATGAGAGAGAGACACGCAAACTCCAAATATACAGCAGCAGGCGTCAGGGTCGGGATCGAACCCACAAACCTCCTGTACACCAGGCGAGGTAGTTAACATCTTCTAGCCACCGTGATGGTGATGGAGAGAGAGAGAGACACGCAAACTCCAAATATACAGCAGCAGGCGTCAGGGTCGGGATCGAACCCACAAACCTCCTGTACACCAGGCGAGGTAGTTAACATCTCCTAGCCACCGTGGTGACATCTGATAGCACCAATATCACAGCAGCTGCCAAGCCCAAAGCTCTGACCTGCGAGTCACTCCACCCACCCCCGGCCACTTCCCCTCGCCCTACTCTGCTCCGACCGAACAGTTTTTCGACCCAATGTATTCTTGCTCGTCGTGACAGGAAATTTGGCCGAATGTTCGGATCGACCCGATATTCGACTCACCTATGACGTAGCCTCCTCGCCCGCGCTCCCGCGAAAACTGCCCACTCCCCGCCCCCCGATGGCCATGGTGGGCAACGCCAGTTGCACCTTGGGTGGAGTGGGCGTATACGGGGAGAGAAACACAAGACAAGGGCAAAGATCCCCCATATAACCGTTACACACTGTTCAAGCAAGTGCTGTTAAGCGGGCACTATGGCACACGAGGGGGTGGGTGGCCAACAACAACGCCCGGCCGCCTTTGTCTCCCAAGTGGCGATGTTTACACAACGCACCAGGTACTCATTTGAGGCTGAGTCGAACTCGGGGGAGAGACCCAGGACCGGTTCAAGTAATCGTCACCGGTGTTTGGCGTGAGCGGGAATCGAACTCGGGTGGCCGGATTCGTAGCGCAACGCGCAAACAGCTGCACCAATGCTCCACTCACCACACACATAAACAAATACACACACACATGAAAACAATGATCTCCCGTATGACATACACAGGCGGTTGCTGCTGTTAAACGCTCAATGGGCTTTAGCTGGAAAATAAAAAGTTTACTTTTAAATTTTGTAAGTGATGTGATTGCCTCTCCTATACTTTTGCAATGTTTGTTGTTGTACTCTTTGTGACCCCGTGCCCTTACTGGACCTCTGTGGAAATAAGATCTGCGTAGCTGATCGGATTCCCCCCCAACCCCTCCGGTATAAAGTTTCTCATTCGGATTCTGACGAGCACAGAACGGTGTGTGGGGGGGCCAGGAGCACGGGGAACGGTGAGGCCAGCAGCACGCCTGGCCACCGTCTACATGATGCACCAGAGCTCGTTCATCAAAATATACAGCAACAGGCGTCAGGGTCGGCATCGAACCACAAACCTCCTTATACCACAGGTATTAACATCTCCTAGCCACCGTGATGATGATGATGAGACACGCAAATCCAAATATACAGCAGCAGGCGTCAGGGTCATCAAACCCACAACCTCCTGCACACCAGGCGAGGTAGTTAACATCTCCTAGCCACCGCCGTGACATCTGATAGCACCAATATCACAGCAGCTGCCAAGCCCAAAGCTCTGACACAAGGACAAGGTTCCGAGACACGCGTGCCACCGATGGGTTAGCCANCGCGCTCACGAATCAAATTCGAATCACTGGATTTGTACTGCAGTTCCGTAACGGCTGCACATCCACTCCCACATCAAAAACACCTCCACGCATTTCACAAGTAGTCTAATCACATACCTGCATTTCCCATAAATATGCTAACTCTTGTATGCAAATTCTTGTCAGGGCGCCCTTCCCCCTTNCAACCCAGCTAAATATACGCTCCAAGCGTGGTGGTGTTTCATTCAGACGCTGTCTCCCCGACAGACCTGGTCTTCACCTGAGGACGGCTGCTTGCGTTGTGGCCGAAACGTCGTGAGAATTATTTTATTATTTTTATTATTTTATTACTTCCCTTCTACGTGACTTTACCGAAAGAACCAAGAAGAAGATACATGCAGAGGGTTCAGACATCTGCCACTGATGTTAGCCATGGCTGGCAATCGAACTCAAAGCCACCGGGAGTTTAATGCAGTGCCTACCACTCCCATATCCATAGACAAGTAGCGCAGACATGCATACCATGCGTAGAGCACATGAAAAAACACGAACACACACGCTCCCCGACACAGGTACACACACACAAACCGGGCAGGAGAGTTAAAATATATATTGGGTAGTTCCATTTCAGACACTCCAAGGGTGCGGGTAATCACCTCAAATTCGAGATAATAACGATGTTTTTTTTATATAGAGCAACTTTCATCTCATCTCTAGATGTTAACTACCTCGCCTGGTATACAGGAGGTTGTACGTCTCTCTCTATGTATCTCTGTGATATCTGTCTCTACTTATATGTCTGTCTATATGTCTCTGGTTCTGTGTTTTAGCATTCTCAGGAAGAATGTAATCAACCAGGTAGGGTGTTGACTGTTATGTTATCCGACTCTCTGTTGTATTACATTCCATTTCTAAGTATACTAGATTTGTGTTTCTATTTCATTTATACCTGATGATGATTTCTTGTGTTGCAATCGAAACGTCGTATGCTAGCATTTAATTTATTATTTCTCTTTATACGTGACTTTACCGAAAGAACCAAAGAGTAATTCCTGCAGTCATGAAAGCTCCAAATTAAGTAGGAGGTTGTGGGTTTGATCCCGATCCTGACGCCTGTGCATTTGTAGTTTGCACGTCCTCCCGTAGTCGCGTGGATTTTTCCCCGGGTCCTCCAGTTTTTCCATCCACATTTAGAATCAACGTCGCACGTTCAGAGTATTTGGCTGCCGCTATAAATTCCCACGTGATAAGCCACTTTGCCGAGCTATTATTTTTTGATAGCCGGGTTCCTTCTGAAAAAAAGCTACATAGTTCAGTGGGCATTACCTGGTAAAAAGTAAAGTTTAATTATTTGAAAGGGCACCCNCCATTGGCAATTGTCCCTGTGCTGGCATCGAGTTTGCCAGTTGGGGGTGCCACGACTGATCTGTGGTCTAGCCTAGGGACGTCCCCCCCCCCCCCGTGGCAGCTGTCTGTGCCGTGCAAGGCGATCCGTGTGCCAAGTAGGGAGGACGATGTTGCGTTAGACCCATTGAGTACTGTGTGGGAAAGTGTCAAAATGAAACGGACACATTTGGACCGTGTCGCCAGCAGACAAACGGCTTCTCGAGTGACGTCACGGGATGTTTTCACGTCCACCCTGAACCAGACGGGCTTGTTGCACGGTTAATTAACCCCTTTCGTACCGATAAAATAACTTTATCGGTAGACGTAGTGCCGAGGCTGCCACAAGGACACGTGTGGAGGGCGCGTGCGGCACAGTTTTCGTGCCCGCTATAGTCGAGTGCACGGTGGTTGTGTCGCTACGGTTCTCTGCGGTGAGTAACGACATCTTTAAAAGCACCAGTGCTACGCCTCTCCAAATCAAACGGTGAACCAGCTGCACGTCACGAGATTCGGCGTCGAACGGGAAACCCCCCACTGCAACTTGTAGACATCTCAGAACGTGATAAGGGTTAATACGCCTGCAGTAATAACTCGGGCGGCTCATCAGATGTGAACCACCGCAACATGCGTCGAACGGTGCTGCTGTCAAAACGACTCTAGATTTGAAGCTTTCGTACTGCAAGGATTCAGACTCTTAGTTCTTTCGGTAAAGTCACGTAGGTAAAAAAAAAATAAAACAATAAAATCACGACGTTTCGGAGGCAACACAAGTCTCGTCATCAGGTGGACCGTTACAGCCAGATTTGCTGCATCAAGTGAGGCAGGGATTCAAGATGCAAGTTCTTAAATACAAGTTTAGGGGAGGAGAGGGGGGGCTTATCAGAATGTGGTAGCCAATGAATGGAACGTAGNCCCCCCCCCCCCTCCGGATACGTTCCATTCATTGCTACCACATCGTAAGNTCCCCCCCTCTCCTCCCCCAACTTGTATTCAAGGGCTTGCATCTTGAATCTCTGCCTCACTTGATGCAGCAAATCTGGCTGTGACGGTCCCACCTGATGACGGAGACTTGTGTTGCCTCCGAAACGTCGTGATTTTATTGTTTTATTTTATTAATTTTTATTTCATTTTTACCTACGTGGCTTTAACCAAAGAACTAAGAGTATGTCAAAATGACGTCTGGAGCTATCGGAAGCGACGAGACCAATTAAAAAACCGGAGAACAGTGGAAGGACTTCTCACTCTGGCCTTCACTGCGGCGTTGATGAAACAAAAGATGAAATCTCTGATTTAAAGCTTTCGTGACTGCAGGGCTTCATCTTCTTGGTTCTTTCGGTAAAGTCACGTAGAAGGGAAGTAATAAAATAATAAAACATAATAAAATAATTCCACGACGTTTCGGCCACAACGCAAGCAGCCGTCCTCAGGTGAAGAATGAAACACCATTCTTCACCTGAGGACGGCTGCTTGCGTTGTGGCCGAAACGTCGTGGAATTATTTTATTATGTTTATTTTTATTATTTTATTGTTTCCCTTCTACGTGACTTTACCGAAAGAACCAAGAAGATGAAATCTCTGCTCGTAGAAGAACTCGCACACGGCACGGTCATACCGTAAAAGAGGTGTGCGAACATTTTCCCCGAGCGCGTACCCAATAGGGCTTTCGGACACCTTTAAGCGGGGCAGGGACCACACACGAGCACGTTTCTTTCACGGTCACTTCTGTTCGTGCAGAGGCCCTTGCGGTAAGAGCAGGCGCGCCAAGGTGAGAAACGGCGTCAACACCGCCGCACGGAAAGTGTTCACCCGTCTCCAGTAACCGATGGGTGCGGGCTTCCACCAGATGCTCACGAGCGGCGGACGACATTTGAGTTCCGTTTCCAAGCGTCAGGCGTCGTTTGGCAGTCGAGTCGTGCGGGATTAAAGCCGCGGGGGGCGAGGGGCAGTGCCAACTGACGCCGTGGAGCAAGGGAAATATGCGGGTCCGCGTGAATCAAAACGTTTCGTGAAAACGTGGCCCATGTGAAGTGAAATCCCGGGCCTGTGCGCCGTTGGTTTGCCTGCCTTGGGGGCAAGGCGTGAGAAGGGGGGGGGGGCGCGAGAGGGGGGGGCTCTCACCTGGAAGGCGGGCTGAGTGCCGGGCGGGAAGGGCATTCCGTTGTTCATGGCCATGAGGATCTGCATGGCGTTGTTCATGCCCATGAGGAACTGCATGTCGTTTTGCATCATGGGATTCCCGCTCCCCTGCATACCGCTCGTTCCTGTGACAACGCGACGACAAGGCCGTCGCCCGGGGTTGCTTGCGGTTATTGTTCGCGATTATCATCACCACCGCCGCCACTTAACATTTATATTTATCCTCGCGCTAAACATTTGCGATCCAGAAAAACTCCCCCCCCCTCCGCCCCAGACAATCTGACGCACCAATGTTACAAAAAATATATTTCCACAGGCCAAACAACGGCGTATACCTGTTGACTGCTGCGAGCTCTGTTTGCTTAGAACGGCGCTGCACTGCGTCATCGTTTCTTCAGACAACTGTTCATAGAAATGCACGCACGCACACAAAGATTAACACACACACAACACAAAGACCCTCCTTGTATAGCAAGTGCTGTTAGCGAGCACCTACGAAGGCCGGCACTGTGGCACACGAGGGTTGGGTGGCCAACAGCACGCGGCTTTAATCCCGCACGACACGACTGCCAAACGACGCCTGCCGCTTGGAAACGGAACTCAAAATGTAGTCCTGCTATAAGTTTACCCACCAAACGATATAGCAGGAGGCTGTTTTTTCCTGACCTGCTTTTGTGCTTTTACCATCTACACGGCAGAGACTCGGTCTCATTTGCAGCATTTTGTTATGTAGGCTAGGCGTAGTCACAAACCGCACCTCTCCATAACAAAGACTCAGTCATTTGTTATGTAGTCTATTCGTAGTCTCAAGCCGCACCTTACCATAATAATAAAAAGTGTGTCGTTCTCCCCCCCTCAACATTATATAAACGGAGTGGTATCTCTTGTAATCTCTCATTTACTTGATACAGCTGTCGGGCTGTGACGGTTCCACCTGAAGACGGAAGCTTGTGTTGCCTCCGAAACGTCGTGATTTTATTTTACTTTTATTAATNAAAAAAATTACCTACGTGACTTTACCGAAAAAACCTAAGAATATGAATCCTTGCAGTCACGAAAGCTTCAAATCTAGAATGTAGTCCGCCGCTTATGAGTATCTCGAAGCCCGCACCCATCGGCTACTTGAGGACGTGGGCGCTTGTGGGAATGTTCCCAAGAGTAGTGCCGCTCACCTGCTGCCCGTTGTCCGCAGTCTGCAGCGCAGCCTCATCGGCACCGTTCCCCGACGAGGAGGCGTTGGCGGAGCTCCCCTTGCTGCCGTAAACTCGTGTCGAGTCAATTCCTGGGGCTGAACACGGTGTGACACAGAGGAGGCAATTACGCTGCATTACTTGCTACTTGTGGTTGGGGCGCTGAGCACAAATAAACTAAAAAGTTTTTTTGTATTTTGCCAGGTAAGGCTCCGCTCAGCTATGCAGCTCCTTTCACGGAAGCGACCCGGCCATCACGAATGACTGCTCAACGTAAGTAGAACGTTTGATTCCGCACACTCTTATACGAGTCCAGTCCACCGCAATTGTTCAAGTAGGCACTCCGAAACAACACGATGTTGAGTCTGTTGCGGAACTGACTCAAGACTCAGGGACGGATCCCGAACATGAGCTGGTCGCGTGCGCCAGGTCTTTGGGTCAGAGACCCCAAATACTCTCGACGCGGGACATTGATTCTAAACGTGGAGGGAAAACCGGAGAACCTGGAGAAAAATCCACGCGATCACGGGGAGACGAGCTCGGTGACAGTTCGTGGCCATCGTCCGTGGCGAGTATCTGAACCAGTTCAGGATGTCTCCCTAGGTCACCTCGTCCTTACACGAGTACATTGGTGCAGTGTGTAACATCAGCACTGGGGGAAACACAAAGGTAGCCTGACGTGCTTTCAACCACACCACTCCCTGCTAGCCTTTGAGAGAAGACGGAGCATAATTGTGACAGAGGAGACGCTTTGCATGGCGTGACAGCAAGATAGCTTCCACACGGCTTTATGCAGCTGATAACTCCTCTTGATCGTTCGACGTGGATCCACGGTGACATACGCGGTGATAAAGATCCCCCGTATAGCCTGTAATAGACTGTTGGGCAAGTGCTGTTAGGGAGTTGCACCTATGAATGCCAGCATGGCACGCGAGGAGGTGGGGTAGCCAGCACCACGCCCGGCCGCTTTGCCTCCGAAGTACCACTTAAACACCGCAACAGCTCCTCATTTAAGGCTCATCGACCTCGGAGACCCAGCACCGATCATATATTCGTCACTGATATTGGCCGTGAGCGGGAATCGAATTCGGTCGCCGGATTCATAGCGCAGTGCACTAACCACGCTAAACTACCGCAACAACCGCCGTTCCCTACTAAGTAGCGGAGACGTCACCACGGCGCTTGTGCCACGCCAGGTGCACTTTGAGGCCACGTGAAGTATCGAAGGCCCGCTGCAGGAGGCCGCAAAACACGGACCAGGTGACATGGGTCGACCGACTCCACACACGTAGACACGACAACAACCGCCGCCCGCCACTCGCGCGCCGGAGACGTCACCACGGCGCTTGTGCCGCTCGCCCACGGCGGCCGTGGGCGAGCACGCGGGCAGCCGTACCTGTGAAGATCTTGCGCACGAGCGCCTCCTGCAGGTTCTTGTTCATACGGCGCAGCTCCTCGTTTTCCTTCTTGAGCATTTCGAGCTCCAAAAGGGACTTCTGCAGCGACACCTTGGTGTTCCGGTAGTTCTGCACCGACTCCCGGTACAGCAACTGCGGCACCGTGCCGCCGGCGTCCTCGTCTCCGTCGTCGCTCGCGGCGGCGGCGGCCGTCTCCATGTCGACGGGGTAGAGCAGCTGCAGGCGCTTGTCGCCGCGGCTCTTGCGCACCACCTTCTCGCTGACAGCGCGCTCCGCGCCTTCCTCGTGTCGCTTGCGCTTGCCTTCTCTCTGCGTGTGTCCACCAGGGAGCCGCGACTGGTGTTAGTACCGTTAAACAGAGGTCGCAATCGGGTACCCGATACCCGTACCCTACCCGATACCCGGCCGGGTATGGGTAGCCGGGTATCGGGTAGGGTACCCGTTTGCGACCCTGGTGCGGCCGGGTACGGTACGGGTAAGAAATCAAAACCCGTTTTCAACCTCTGCCGTTAAATAAATTCGGCTGCGAGAAATATATTCGACAGGCAGTTCTTCTTTAGTCACCGCCGATGACAATGTACGTATGTGTGTACGTTGAGCTTCTTTGCACCGCACGTCGCCAACCGTGCTGATTCGAAGTGGCAGGGTAAGGACAACAAACTAAACACAAAAAGCAGTTCCAAAGAAATAAGTTTTCAATCGCGACGATTTAAAAGTGCATAGCTCCAGCGGCTTCCTATTATCGGAAGAGCATTCCAGACGGCCACAGGAGCGCATCTGAAAGCGCCCGACGGAAATTCATCAAGCGCGACGATGACTACGACTACCCACCAACGTCGTACCCAATTGTAAATTGTTTGGGTTTACTCGCCATCATACCAGTGTGCCGAATTAGTAGCTAATTGACAAGTTTAGTTCACATACTAATTGGCCGTGTCGGGTGGTTGCGGGTTCGCGGTTAACGACACATTATATCTACGCGCTCTGACCCAAAAACATTTACCACGATCGATCTAGGGGCCATTATGAATCCCTTGAGACGGAGAACCAAGCAATGGGGGCTCCATCCAACGGACAAACTCCCACCTCAGTATTTAACACGGCCATCATGACGCTCTCATCAGTAAGACCGAGACAGCGAGGAGTACAGCTTTAGTGGAGCGATCTAGGCGTGATTAGAAATGCCTTGAGATGGAGAGTCAGCTCAGTGTTTAACGTGGCCATCGTGGGACCCGAGAGAGCGAGAGAGGCAGCGGAGGTATTGAACCCGGGCTCACGTGCGTCTGGAGGATCTCATCGCTGTCCTCATCGTCCTCCTGGGAGCCGAGCTCCTCGGCCGAGGCGGGTGTCGGGCTCCCGTCCAGGATCCCTGGAATCTGCATCCGCTTCACCACCTCCTCCAGCTGCGTCTCGCTCTCTGCGACAAAACACGAGGTCGGAGGGGGGGGGGTGAGAGGTGCTGGTGGTGAGAGGGTGGGTGTGACGAGGAACTTAATTAACTTCCGTCTCATCCAGCTGCGTCTCTCGTTCCGCGTCAACCAGAGGGCATCGGTGAGCGAGTGGCGAGGAACTTCACCGTTTCCGATGACGTAGTGAAGAAAAAACTATGAAGTACGCGTACGTCATCGGCTTGAGGTACGCGTACGTCATCGGTTCAGTACGCGTACGTCATCGGCTTCAGTACGCGTACATCGGCTTAAGTACGCGTACATCATCGGCTTCAGTACACGTACGTCATCGGTTTCAGTACGCGTACATCGGCTTCAGTACACGTACGTCAATCGGCTTGAAGTACGCGTACGTCAATCGGCTTCAAGTACATGTACGTCATCGGTTTTTACTTCCGGTTCAGTTTTGATATGTCATCATTTCCGTGTATGTCATCCATACACTTTGGAAACTAATATAATCATTAATCTCACTGGGCATGACAACGCACATCCAGCTCACACAGTGACCACGACGACAACGAGTACCATCATTGGCCGTACTTTAACAACTGTGGTCATCAGTGATATCGATGACACTGACAAAGTTCAAGATTTAATTTGGAGCTTTCGTGACTGCAGGAATTATTCTTTGGTTCTTTCGGTAAAGTCACGTATCAAGATAAAATAATATTATTTAATTTATTATTTTATCTTGATACGTGACTTTACCGAAAGAACCAAAAAAAAGTTTTAGATGTTTATACTGTACATTCACGCAACTGAATTCTCACTATGCGAGATGGAGCGTAACGCCATTGGTGCGTGTGGTGCGAGCGAGGGGTTGCCTAATCATACTTCACCACTCTGGTCAGTGATATTGCTCACAACACTGACAACGTTCTAGATCTTCTTGGTTCTTTCGGTAAAGTCACGTAGAAGGGAAGTAATACAATAATAAAAAAAACTGAATNAAATAATTCTCACGACGTTATATTTTTATTATTTTATTACTTCCCTTCTACGTGACTTTACCGAAAGAACCAAGAAGATGAATCCCTGCAGTCACGAAAGCTTTAAATCGAAATGACGTTCTCGATGGCTAATACTGAAACACATGTAACAGAGGCTGTAACGATGTGCGTGACGCCATGACGTATGGGGAAGGGGCTGTGGAAGGCGGTTGTTTAAACTAATTTATTTTATTCTACCAGGTAAAGCCCCACTGAGCTATGTAGCTCTTTATCAGAAGCGGCCAAATACTTTGAACGCTTGNCTTGACTAAGTGATTGTGNGGGTAAACACCCGGAGAAAAATAGCGACCAAACACGCAAACTCCATTACGCAGAGCGTCAGTCGAAACATCGAACCCACGACCTCCTGCACACCAGGCGAGGTAGTTAACATCTCTACGAGAGAGACACGCAAACTCCAAATATACAGCAGCAGGCGTCAGGGTCGGCATCGAACCCACGACCTCCTGTAGACCAGGCGAGGTAGTTAACATCTCCTAGTCACCGGAGAGAGACACGCAAACTCCAAATATACAGCAGCAGGCGTTAGAGTCGGGATCGAACCCACGACCTCCTGCACACCAGCGAGGTAGTTAACATCTCGTAGCCACCGTGATGATGAGAGACACAAACTCCAAATATACAGCAGCAGTCGTCAGGGTCGGATCGAATCCACGAATTTCTGCATACCAAACGAGGTATCTTCTTGGTTCTTATATATGCTCCAAGCACGTGTGCTGTTTCATTCAGACGCTGTCGCCTCGACAGACCTGTCTTCACCTGAGGACGGCTGCTTGCGTTGTGGCCGAAACGTCGTGAGAATTGTTTATGTTTTATTTTTATTATTTTATTATTTCCCTTCTACGTGACTTTACCGAAAGAACCAAGAAGATGAATCCCTGCAGTCACGAAAGCTTTAAATCGAAACTAAACGAGGTAGTTAACAACCTCGGCCTCACCGTGCTTACCACCAAACTTCATTCACCACGCTGGTTTAGTAACATTAATGACGAGACATGGCTCGAACCCACGACCTCCTGTGACCAGGCGAGGTAGTTAACATCTCCTAGCCACCGTGATGATGATGAGAGTGAGACACACACAGACTCCAAATAAACAGCAGCAGGCGTCAGGGTCGGATCGAACCCACGACCTCCTGTACACCAGGCGAGGTACAAGTCAACAACCTCGGCCTCACCGTCTCCCCCCCACCCTCATCGCATCTCCTCATGCCTCACCAGCCATCGCCACGATGTTGACCTCCTGTTTCACGCCATGCGAGTGCACGGAGTACACACGAGTCGCGTCAAAGTCCTCCTCAGAGCAGGGAGCGAAGCCGATGATGGTGGAGGCGGCCACGATCTGACAGTCCTTGTCTTCCACGAAACGGACGTACGCGAACATCGTTCGGCGTCGGCTTGTTTGCTTGTTGTTGTTTGTAGTTAATCACACGGGTTAACGTTTTTGTTGTTGTTGTTGTTTGAGGCGAGGTGGTTGAAGGTTTCGCGGGCCGCGCCGCTGAAGAGTGAACTGAGGGAGGGGGGGGGCGACAAAATGGCGGGAGAACGACGGGGTGCCGACGTCACTTCCGTTAATAGAAATTTATAACAAAATTATAGCGATTAATGTTGATTTTTTTGTCGTTGCTTAAAATACACGCGCAGGTTTTATTGCACGCCTCGATTTGTACCTTAAATTGAAGCTTCTGCGATTGTAAAAAAAAAATATGTTACGTGAAATGGAATTTCCGGTTGGTGATGCCCTCACGCGCGCCGTTTCCGCTAGGTTTGTGCAATTGATTTTTAAAATATATATTAGCTTTTACCTAGCAACAAATAGTTGTGCTTACTTGAAGAAGTGTATCGCTAAAGATTTTGTCGTCATTTAAAGCGAGAATAATTTTGTACAAACATGGCGCGCCTGGATGGCGACGGACGTGACGTCACATGTGCGTTATTTTATTTTTTTGTAAATTTACGAATATTTTCGTTATATTGCTGTATAATTGCACGGATTACGATGTGCGTGTTACTATTATAAGTTAATGTATTCTTTATATATATTTAAAAAAGTTAAAATTTTCTCGTTAAATGAACGGGGGACCACTTGCAGTACGTCATTTCCGGCTAGTGTTTGCATTTAGACGTATCGTAATATTTTACAATTATTTATACGTTCACAAAAATGTATGGATAAAAGATATGAATTACATTGAATTTAATATAATTGTGTGTATACAATTATACATTTTTGTTTAATTCCGTGGACGCCGTGCAACGTCACTTCCGATACCACATTCCTGCACCGTAGCGGTCCAGATGTCTTGTGACTCCCCATTCAATTCTTAATTTTGTTGTTTCAATTAAAGTTTTTTTTGTTTTACTTTAAACAGAAACGACCATGCGAAGGAACGATTTTTTATATGGTTCAATTAATTGGGGGGGGGGGGGTCACAAGACATCTGGACCACCCTGTGTTACGCCGGGAGATGTTCCAAGAATGCGTTTAAAATTTTGTTAAAGTTTTAAACGCTTTGCAGTTACTTCTCGCTAAGTTAGGGACATACTTCACAAAGTGGGGCAATTGGTAAAACATTTATATATTGATCGGTTTAGCACGTAGCATTAGCAGTAGGCCTTTCGCCACCAATGTTATCCATCTAAATATTGTGTCGTTAAACCCGCCACCACCCGACACAGCCGATCAGTAAAGTTGTGTCACAAAAGGGGCCGTCCATAAATGACGTCACGCACCTATNGGGGGGGGGGGTCAGATATTTGTGACGATGTGTGACGAGGGGGGGGTGAGAAATGTGACGTCACATAAAAATTCGCAACTTTAAATAAATATAGAATTCATCTTCTTGGTTCTTTCGGTAAAGTCACGTAGAAAGGTAATTAATAAAATAATAAAAATAAACCTATGCAATATTAATAAAATATGTTTTTTTTATTATTTTATTATGGTTCTTTCGGTAAAGTCACGTCGAAGGGAAATAATAAAATAATAAAAATAAACATAATAAAATATTCATCAAATATAAAATATTATGCTTTATTTTTATTATTTTATTATTTCCCTTCTACGTGACTTTACCGAAAGAACCAAGAAGATGAATCCCTGCATCACGAAACCTTTAAATCGAAATATAGAATTGTTATAACAACACTCCTACAACATCAGAGTGCAGCGCCACATTAAATACGCACTATAATGACAATAGTTTGTGTTTCGATTTAAAGCTTTCGTGACTGCAGGGATTCATCTTCTTGGATCTTTCGGTAAAGTCACGTGGAAGGGAAATAATAAAATAATACAAATAAAGCATAAAATAAAACAATAAAATATTATGTTTTATTTTATTATTTCGATTCTACGCGACTTTACCGAAAGATATAGTTTAATTTTTATTATTTTATTATTTCCATACTCAGCTTCACCCGGGACTTGGATTCACCACGCCCGGACGCCTTTGTCTCCCCAGTGGCGATGTTCACACACAATACACCAGTTAATTGTTTGAGGCTGAGTCGACCTAGGGGAGGCCCAGGACCGGTTCAAAATAATCGTCACCGGTGGTGGCCGTGAGCGGGATCGAACTCGGGTCGCCGGGTTCGTAGCGCGGCGCGCTACCACTACACTACGATGCGTTACGCTTCCACGTGCGCGGGTCACGTGACAGATGTGACGTCACAGCTCACTTGCTGTGCAAAAAATAGATCCATTATTGAGCTCCCCCCACCCCCAAAAAATAAAAAGTGTATTTTTATAATTTGTGCATGGTCTGCAGTCTGGAAAGTACCCACACGGCAAATTTCAAGTTTGTTGCATGTCGGGAAGTACGCTAAACATTTTTAACAGACACATAATGACAACTTTGCCTTTTTTTATATATAAAAAATAAAGTATTGCCGTCACAAATATGCAACCCACTCGTTCTAGATTTGAAGCTTTCGTGACTGCAAGGATTCATACTCTTAGGTTTTTTCGGTAAAGTCACGTCGGGAAAAATAAAGAAGAATAAATAAATAATAACAATTCTATAAATAATAATAGAAATAAAATATTTTTATAATAGAAATAATAATAGAAATTAAAAAAATTGTTATATTATTTTAATTTTTAATTTTTTATTTTACTTACGTGACCTTACCGAAAAAGCCTAAGAGTATGAATCCTTGCAGTCACGAAAGCTTCAAATCTAGAACTATCTTCTTGTTTCTTTCGGTAAAGTCACGTAGAAGGGAAATAATAAAATAATAAAATAAAACATCATAAAATAATTCTCGGCCACAACGCAAGCAGCCGTGAGAATTATTAATGTTTTATTTTTATTATTTTATTATCTCCCTTCTACGTGACTTTACTGAAAGAACCAAGAAGATGAATCACTGCAGTCACGAAAGCTTTAAATCAAAATGCACCCACTCGTTCTAGATTTGAAGCTTTCGTGACTGCAAGGATTCATACTCTTCGGTTTTTTCGGTAAAGTCACGTAGGTAAAAAAAAAATAATATAAATAAATATTCTAATAGAAATAATAAAATATAATTTTATTTCATTATTTTTATTATTTATTATATTTTCCTACGTGACTTGATACCGAAAAAACCAAGAGTATCAACCCACTCTCGTGTTTTCCTGTAAAAGTTGCCCAAGTCATCGCAACCCGCCGCCGTGATACGCATTAAANACGCGTGTAGATGTATTTGCCGGCAGCTGTTGCGAGAATTCCGACCGGTGTGAGATCCACTTCGTTGAGATATCATCTTGAGGCCACTCCGCTTCAGATCTGCAGGGGAGATGTGGAGGAGCTGCGGGGAGATGTTAATCCAGCTGGTATGAGGTGTGGTTTATCCAATTGATCTGCTGCCTGTATATTTGGAGTTTGCGTGTCTTCCGTCCCCGTGGTGCGTGGATTTTTCTCCAGGTTCTTCGGGTTTTCCCCTCCACATAGAAGCACGGTTTAAAAGTATGTTGTTGCTATACATTTCCACGCGATAAGCCACTTCGTTGAGCTATCATTTGTGATGGCCAGATCGCTTCAGTAAAACAACACATTCCTGCGGAGGGAGCTGGTAGGAACGTTGGGTTGCTCGGTCAATGGCCAGGGTCAACGGCGGCGTGGTGTATTCCGCAAATATGCCCGACTGTGAGGGCGGGCACAAGCCGGCGTGAGTAGGTTAAACGTTGAGTTTTATAAGGGCACCACGGGTGACCCANCCAGCCCACCCCACCCTCCCACCCTCCCACCCCAGCCCCTCCCCACCCTCCCCANCCCTCCCACCCAGCCCTCCCCACCTTCTCCACCCAGCCCCTCCCACCCTCCCACCCAGCCCACCCTCCCCTCCCCACCCAGCCCCACCCCACCCCTCCCACCCAGCCCCACCCTCCCCACCCAGCCCCACCCTCCCCACCCAGCCCCTCCCTGCACGACGGATACAATAATCCCCTGTGGGCTGGTGTAACCAGGAGGTTCCTACCAGTATGATGGCACTTTGTGCCACGTGGAAGGAAGCGGTCTTGTAGAAAAAAGGAAACTTTATTTTCCACAAACTCTCTCGCTTGTTAAAGCTTCTCATACCGGTATGAAACATTCACATGGTAGCAGTAGTAATAGCGATATCTTACAATAAAACTACAATGAAAACATCTTTCACCCTCAGTCACAAAAGTCAGTGCCCCAAATAATTTCACGGCCCGTTGCATTTTTACAAAGGCAAAACTCCACCACCCCCCCCCCCCCTTATACGTTTTCGATTTACCAACATTCAGTAATATTTTACACGATTTGCAGCTAATTTGGCAATGTCACTTTGAAATAACACTTGGGCCGCCCTCCCCCCCCTCGTATTCTCTGGCTCGGCTCCGGCGTGGCGAGCGAGCCGGCTCAGAGCGATGCTCAACTTGAGCCGGCTCCTGGATTTCCATGAGCGAGGCCTGAGCCAGGCCACGTGCGTCTTTGGAAGTGACCGAGCGTGAGCCGAGCCTTAACGTTTCGGGGCCGAGCCATGAATAAGAGAGAACACGGCCCTTGAAGTTTGAACTTGGAACAAGATGTCACCGTGTGGCACAAAAGCCGTGGGTGACACCAGATAGCAGCAGAAAGGTTGGGAAGAGTCTGTGTGTGGAAGCTCCGTTGGCATATTCCATGAAAAAGTTGAATTCCCAAATTTACAGGTCTATACACCGCATCACAAGGCTTTGTTTCACTCACGGGTTGTCAATACGCCACGAAGCCAGATTTAAAGACCTCTCTATTCCGGGAAGACAAACGGGTTGCGTAACAATGGTTTGTTGAAATGCATTATTTCGAAAAGGGAATAGACTCCGTTTGATGCCCACGTAGCGATTTGCAAACGTCACGTTAAATGCGCGCGAACCAATTCTGACGCGCATGTAACGCGACCACCCGACTCGAATACCACCAACGGAATCATTACACACCTTGGGGAAAGTTTCTTAAAGTCCCACTGCCTTGGTCGACACGGGAGCATGCGTGGCCAAGCCATTTAATTGATTGGCAGGTTGCATGCGGTGGGGCAAAGAATGGGGGTAACTCCCACTGGTTTCCAAAACATCTTGCCGGCGTAGAAGAGTAGGCCAAAGTACACTCTTCCAGAGGATGGCTCTGCCAGGTGGGGGGCCCTTCTGCCCAGCAGTGGTAGGAGCAAGCGTAGAAACTATTGTGTGCTCCGTGAGTTGTAACGGTGTGTACGTTGATGTTTCACCACAGGAACCAGGTACAGCATTGTCAACTGCACGGGATGAAACAGGCGACAAGCCCCAATAATCTTGCGCCGCGAAAAAAAAAACTGAATACCTGCTGGGTTCATCTTTACTTGGAATCATCGGTGACTAAATCTTCTGCAACCACAACGGCTGTTTCCTGGGTTTCCGAATCAGAATTCTGAAAAAACTAAATCTAGCTTGCACGGATATCACCACACACCGCACCTCAAGTCCATTTGTACAAAAAAATATAATATACAGCATCATCTTCATATCCTGTGTAAACAATTGTCCTGTCAATCTTTGTGCTGGTCTACAGTTGGATAAAGTCTAAGGACATATTTTACATTTTATCCGTACAACCAAGTTCTCTAATTTTTAGACAAATCGACAGCGCTTATTATAATTCGAGAAACGAGGCCAATGGGAATCTCAGCTCGTGCCAAAGTAGGGTTTTATCTTCGTTAGAGATCATCAGTTTGTAGGGGGAGGGCGGGCAGCTGTTATGATACCAGTTCTACCAACAACCTTGCCGCCACGTTTACGACGCCAATGATGTCCGAATAAAGATGAAATCAAAACGCAGCTCTCACTCGTACGGCCGCATGGTTACAATTCAATTGTCCAATCGGCTGCTAGCGAGGTCTAGGCTTCANNCCCCCCCCCGCCCTCCCCCTGTATTCATATCGTGAACTCTTAAATATCTTCTCGTGGAATGCATTACCGTATTCTCTGGATTATAAGAGCCTCTTGAAGGCACACCAAACAAAGTTGTACCGATGAAGATACAACTACGGTCACGTAAGATGTTGGATGCAAAGCCCCCCCCCAAAACCAGTTCTCTTTTTAAAATAAAGGGGGTGTAAAAAAGAAAAAACGGCCGTCGAAATCCAGAGAATACGATGTCATTCAGTTTGACCTGTGCACATTTAAATGTTTTGTTTGCTTGTACAAGCGATCGTTTCGTCTCGTTTTAATCAACGGGTGCAGATTTGTTGGGCGAACTGACGGCATCCAAAAACTTTGGGAAGAGAGACGGACTCGGGGCCAGAGGTCGCAAACGGCTTTTGATTCCTTACCCGTACCCGCCCGCACCAGGGTCGTAAACGGGTACCCGTATCTGGCCGGGTACGGGTAGCCGGGTATCGGGTACCCGATTGCGACCTCTGGGATGAAGCCATGTTGCAGGCGCGGGTGGGTTGATTCTAGGAACTTGAATTGTGAGAAGAGACAAGACGTTGGGAAATGAGTGACAAACGGTGACTCACCAGTGACTCACGGCCTACCCGTACCCGTACCCGGCCGCACCAGGGTCGCAAACGGCTACCCGTACACGGGTAGCCGGGTATCGGGTAGGGTACGGGTATCGGGTACCCGATTGCAACCTCTGCTCAGGGCTGGTTACGTGCGGCGGAGAGCAACATTCTTCCCCCCCCGCCCCCCCAGCCGTTAACCGTCGGAGGCACGAACCACGGCGTATTTTGGGCGGATGCCAACAACTAAGAGACACTTTCTGTGGTTTCACCATATTAGAAAAGTACAAATAAATCCACCGCGCGTTCAGCGGATCTCACGACGCGCACAACGCCATCAATGACGAACCGTGGCCGTGACAACGCCGACAGCACATTTCACAGTTGTTTCTTTTACCCTCAAACGATTTTAAAGCCTCTTTTTCAGACAGCGAGTGCCGTTGCATTCGCTGGAATGTTTGTGGTGGTGGGTGGGGGGGGGTGCAACTGCACAGGATTTCAGCTCCGTTGCCGTGTAACCCATGGACGCGTTTTTTGCGAGTTGTGCCGCCTGCGTGTTAAATGTTCGGCACAACATCCAGATCTCTGCTCCCGGAACGCAAGCTCCCGGGGCGCGCGTCGGGCGAAACGTCGGACAATCGTTCTGAACGACGTGAAAGGAAAACCCGCCGTGATGACATCGCATCCTTGCCTGCTCCTGACATCATCGCCTTCCTCTCTCGCTCTCCGACAAATGGGATCATCGGTGCAAAACGATTACAAAACCTCTCTCTGTCCCGCACAGGAGTTTCACAAAAGTGACTTCGAATACGATTCATCGGCTCAGCTCCAAGGCGCCAGTCCTCTTGGATTCTCACCCCGCTTGTATCCGGCCTAGCACCAGCTGGTTCTCCTGAGTTCCCGTCTGGTTAAACAAACACAAATCCCTCCGACACAACTCCTACTGAGTGAGGGTGGTGCTGTGAGGCAGCCAGATTGAAATACATCAAGTGGGGGTTCGTTAACGTATCCGTGCGTGCCTCTCAGCGACGCGTCGTCGCCCTCGTATACAAACGCAGTGTTGGGTTTTATCCGGTACCTTCCCCCTCTGCCCCCCCCTTTCCCCAACGAGAAGCCCAAACTCGTAACCCGTGGGATCTATGGCCAAACATCCCAATGTGGCAAGGCCCTCCTGAAAAAACGAAATCTTTTGAGGCCCAGTGGACATATCCTGTATATTATCTTGATATTTCGACGTCGTATCAAAGTAACGGTTTCGTGTCCTTGCGGCACGACTGGGATGGTACGCCTGGCATACCGTTTAAGTGATACACTGTTTATACATGTAAAAAAATATATATAATACATTTAAATAAAACACAAATCCGCTCACGGAAACTACCGCGACGCACAACCCGCACTGAAAATGTGGACAAAAGTAATATTCTTGCACGTTGTTCAACTCCCACAAGCGCCGCCAACGCCGCCCCCCCCCCCCAAAAAAAAATTCTCAGAAAATAAGAATAATTACCACAGGCTCTAAGTCTTCAAACAAAAACGGTGAAAACATTTTTATCTTGCAAAACAAAGTGGGCAACGGAGACCATCGTCCAAACTCAAGTTTGCCAACCGCTTGCCGTATTTCACGCCCAAAATGAATGAGCACGTAGTTTGTTTTGCTGCCGTGTTCGTTCGCGGGAATCCAATCCGCTCCTTCCAGTTTTTCTCAAAAGACCGTTTTTCCCAGCCTCAAGCCGGAGAGAAATCGTGACCCCGGCTCTCTCTCCAAGTGAAATGCGTCGTCGGACGCGGCGCGACCAAGTGCAACCCTTGGTCGGCTCTCTACCATTGGTCACGGGGCGAGCAGCATCTCTTGCGTCGGCTTGAGCGTGGCAACCCCCTCTCGTATAACCACGGCATGGGCCGCGCGGTTACTCCGACGGATTCTTGTCTTTGCAACGCGCGTGGCAACGGGTGCACGCACGCACGTCACCCTCTCAGCCGTGCCGGACAGCCGGCGGCACGTGCGCGTCTCTCCGTCCCGTCGGGGTCGATCGCCGTCAAAATCCACCCACCCGCCCGACTTCCCCAACCCAGTGACGCTGGGGGTTTTTATAGTTTTTGACTTCAAAGTCTGATCCATCGCCACACCCACCCCTTCCCCACAGTTACCGGTTGGCGAGTGGGGGGTCACGGGGGGGCGGTACGAGTAGGGCACCCCGGGATGGTTTAGCTCGGTCAGGGCAGCGGAGGTCCGTTGACGCCCGGATGGTAAAACCCGCACATGTTCTCGTAGCGGCAGCCGCCCTTCATCATGAAGTGCCTGCACATCGGCCTCTTGGACATGTCTGCGGGGTGGGCGGGGAGCAAAGGAGAGAGAGGGGCGAGGTGGAAGTGCGTGCGAGATTAGGACGCGTCCGACGACTGCGCGCGTGCCGGCTGGGGGTCGTGCCGTACGCGATTGATAGGATATTACAACATTGGAACCTCCTTTGCCAATAGCAAAATATGATCATTGGTTTTTACCCCATTGGAACCTCATATGCCAGTAAAAATTATAATTGGTTTTTTACCCTTCTATCTGGCAACAAAACTGACACTTTTTTTACAAGGAGTCATGTTTGCATCAGAGTTGTGTTTTTTGTTTGCATTCCGACCGCAGGTATTGGTCAATGCAAACATGACACCTTGTAGAAAAAGGTGTCAGTTTTGTTGCCAGATAAAAGGGTAAAAAAACAATTATCATATTTGGCTACTGGCAAAGTAAGTTCCAATGGTATAAAATGCTTAACCCGAGCTCTCAATACTCTGATGGTGCATCGTCTTTGAGTTGTGCGCCTTTTGGCGTCATCTGGTCCAACACCACGTGAGACTAGGCTCTAAAGAAAGCTGTCTCGGGTGTGACCAATCAATTTCAAGGACAGTGCGCACATTATCAGAGTTGTGTGTTTTTTGCATTCTGACCACAGGTATTGTGGTCAATGCAAACATGACTCCTTGTAGAAAAAAGGTGTCAGTTTTGTTGCCAGATAAAAGGGTAAAAAACCAATTGTCATTATGATAGGATATTATTCCATAATAGCGTTATTTCGTGTCGAACTTCTTTCGTACCGTACGCAGCCAACCGCGCTCATCGGTTGGAAGATGTGATGCGTCTTTAAATGCCAATTACAAACATGTCATTGGCATCTAAATTACTCGGAGCAGTTATAATGGGGCAATTTGCATCTACAATCCACACATTACACTCCAGCATGCTGTCAACTGGATATATAGAGTAGAACCCCTTTAAATGAGCACCCCCTGCTTACGACTAATCGCTTAACAACGGGCCTCCATACAGCCTGATGTGTTCGCTTATCAAACATTCCCCTGTGAACGCTGGGCTGTTGTGGGTACAGTAAATATTCATCAATGCGTTGATTAGCCACGTTTCTTAAAATAAAATGCGTCTTGTTAGTATCGTTATGTATTCATATCAATTGTTTCAACATTACAAGGTGCCTTTTTTTGGGTTAACTTTCGATGCCCTCAGAACGAATTAAGCCTTTGATGTGCATTTCCTATACTCACTCAACGACCAAATCGCTTGACGACGGGTTTCGTGGAAGCGATCTCCGTCGTTAAGAAGCCTTCCACCGATTTAAAGCTTTCGTGACTGCAGGGATTCATCTTCTTGGTTCTTTCGGTAAAGTCACGTAGAAGGGAAGTAATAAAATAATAAAAATAAAACACAATAAAATACAATTCTCACGACGTTTCGGCCACAACGCAAGCAGCCGTCCTCAGGTGAAGAACAGTGGCTTTATGCTCATTAGACAGCGTCTGTCGGAAAGACAGCCTCTGAAGCTGAAGACGCTGTCTTTCCGACAGACCTGTTCTTCACCTGAGGACGGCTGCTTGCGTTGTGGCCGAAACGTCGTGAGAATTATTTTACCATGTTTTATTTCGATTATTTTATTACTTCCCTTCTACGTGACTTTACCGAAAGAACCAAGAAGAAGGCTTCCAGCGTACGCGTATTTTTTGTCCCCCCCATCGCCCAGCCGCGTGGCACCCGCCGCTCACCTCCACCGTTGTTGTGCCCACGTCCACCGCGACCCGTCCTGTACCCGCCTCCTCCCGACCGCCCTCCTCCACCCCCTCCCCCGACCCTCCCCGTCCCATCCTCCCCCGCCGCCCCGCCCCGGACTGCATGAAGGGCGGACGGCCACCGCCGCCTCTCATCCCTCATTCCCAGAATCCCAGTAGTCTTCATTGCCCCTCCACCGTTTCCTCCTCCTCCGCCACCACCGCCGCCGCTGTTGTTGTGATGCTGCTGCTGTTGCTGCTGCTTGTTGCTGCTGCTGCGTCTGGGTTGGTGGGGGGCATGTTGATGGGAGGTGGGGGCCCATCATGTGTGTGCCTGGCGGAGGACCCCCACTGCGGAAGAGAGGCAGAGAGAGAGGGGAGGAGGAGTGCAAAGACAGTGGGAGTATTAAACGCGAGTCATCAATAGCCTTGAATATGTACGTACGTTGAACTTCTGTCGCACCGTACGTAGCCAATCGTTCTAATCGGAGGTGCGTTGAGTCTATGTAGTGTTGAGTCTGTGGGCAGTGTTGAGTCTGTGGGTAGTGTTGAGTCTGGGTAGTGTTGAGTCTGGGCAGTGTTGAGTCTATGGGTAGTGTTAGTCTATGGTAGTGTGAGTCTATGGGTAGTGTTGAGTCTATGGTAGTGTTGAGTCTATGGGTAGTGTTGAGTCTATGGGTAGTGTTGAGTCTATGAGTGTTGAGTCTATGGCAGTGTTGAGTCTATGAGTGTTGAGTCTATGGGTAGTGTTGAGTCTATGGGTAGTGTTGAGTCTATGGGTAGTGTTGAGTCTATAGGCAGTGTTGAGTCTATGGCAGTGTTGAGTCTATGGGCAGTGTTGAGTCTATGGGTAGTGTTAGTCTATGGGTAGTGTTGATCTATGGGTAGTGTTGAGTCTATGGGTAATGTTAGTCTATGGCAGTGTTGAGTCTATGGCAGTGTTGAGTCTATGGGCAGTGTTGAGTCTATGGGCAGTGTTGAGTCTATGGGTAGTGTTGAGTCTATGGGCAGTGTTGAGTCTATGGTAGTGTTGAGTCTATGGGCAGTGTTGAGTCTATGGGTAGTGTTGAGTCTGGGCAGTGTTGAGTCTATGGGTAGTGCTGAGTCTATGGGTAGTGTTGAGTCTATGGGTAGTGTTGAGTCTATGGGCAGGATGTATGTTGAATTTCTTTCATACCGAACGTAGACAATTGTGTTCATTGGGAGGTGCGAGTCAAGGCGCTCTATAAATATTATACGAGATAAGATAACAAGATGATGGTGATGATTGCGATGATGGCGATGTGGCGATGATGATGTTCTCGGACTCACCTGGGAATGGCGGTCGCACTCCGGGCTGGAATCCCATCCCATTGGCCATCCCCATGGGGAACTGCATCCCGTTGTGGTGCATCATGGGAGGGCCGCCCTGCATCGGCACCGGGCCTGCACACGCAGAGCATCGTGGGTAAGAGACGTGAGAATCTGCAGGATCTCAAGCAGTGGTGTGCTTCTGGAGAAAACATATCAACGTGCGTTGAAGAGTATTTTGCTGCTATAAATGCCCACGTGATAAGCCACTTCGTCGAACCTTCATTGCATGTACGTATATCGAAATTCTCTCGCGCCGTACGTGGCCAACCGTGCTAATCGGAGGTGCGGCGGGGAAGGACAACGCAAATTAAATGACAAAAAGCAGTTCTAAAGAATTTTTCGATTGAAAGCTTTCGTGACTGCAGGGATTCATCTTCTTGGTTCTTTCGGTAAAGTCACGTGACCAAGAAGAGTTCTAAAGAAATTAAGTTTATTTGCGATATCCATGTCGCGTCTGAAAAGAACTACGTAGCTCAGTGGGGCCCTTACGGGGAAAATACAAAATACTTTCAAGTCATTTAGCGGGAGAGACGGTATCGTCGCCAACGCGGGGGGGGGGGACGACGCTCACCGGGGGTGGCGGCAGCTGGTTCTGCAGCGGTGCCAGCATTTGCTTGATTTTCTCCGTGAACTCCGGCTGCTTCAGGAGCTCCTCGGATAGCTGCTGGTGCTGCTGGTTCCCCTGCGGGGACACGGAACGGCGTTCCACGGCGTTACTCGGCGCGAGCGTCAACTCCAGGTGGCGTCGTGGTGGCTAGGAGATGTTGACTATCTCGCCTGGTGTACAGGAGGTCGTGGGTTTGATCCCGACCCTGACGATGCCTGCTGCTGTGTATTTGGAGTTTGCGTGTCTCTCTCTCTCATCATCAGTGTTTATAATGCTACTAGTATTTTTATATATTAATATCCATTGTTTATTGGGTGAAAAAGGGGTGACTTTCGATGCCATCGGAACAACTTAGGCCTTCAAAGTGCATTTCCTAGTCTCTCTTAACGACCAAATCGCTTAACGACCAAATCGCTTAACGACCGGTTTCGTGGAACCAATAACCGTTGTTAAGACGGCTTCCTCTCCTCACCGGTTTCCTCGTTTCATCTCCGCGTCCACCCGTGGTGTGCTCACGCGCCCCCCCCCCCGCTCCCCCCCGCCCCATCCCCACCCCCGCCCCGCTCACCATGAGAGACGACAGCAGCTCCTGCACGCCCTTGAGCGCCACGTCTGCCGCCATCCCCGGCGGCGGCACCCCATGGGCGGCGGCATCGCCATCCCGGGCGGCATCATCGGGGGGGCGGCACCATGGGGGTGGCGGCAGTGGCGCCATGGGGGCGGCAACATGGCCGGCCCCGCCGGGACCCCGGCCTTCGCCGCCATGCCGCTGACCAGGTTGGCGAGGACGGGCGGCAGTTTGGGGGGCGCCCCCCTACGCCGAGACCGCCGGAGACCCCCCCCTCCGAGGGCGACGATGCCGCCGTCCAGGCCCATGAGGTTGGCGAGGATGGGGGGCAGGCCGGAGACGGAGCCGTCGAGCGCAATCTGCTGCTGCTGCTGCTGCGGAGGGGCGGTAGTGGCGCCGGCGGGAAGCTGCGCGTCGGGAGTTGCCGAGGTCTCCAGAGCGGATGCCTTCGGAGGAAGGGGGAGGGATGGAAAGAGCGTCATCGATGGCAGCGTTCTTCACACATTTTCAGATGGAGGGGCCACTTTCGCTGATGAGACATCATCAGTGTGAAGGCCGCCCACGTCATTCTAAGCCATTGGGGCTTGACAGCAGCACGATGATGATGATGATGGGGGGTGAGGTATTTGGTCGGGGGTGCTGCACGTCAGGGACCGCACTAAAGGCCGCCACAGGGGGGGGGGGGCCGAGAGAGCGGGGGGAGGGGAGTGAATTGTCAAGAATCGGTGTGCAGTATAGGGGGGGGTCACAAGTCAATTTGTTTGTTGTTTTGGTGTCGTCTGTATCCAGAATCAGAATCCTAATATAGACTCGAGGGAGAATCCGATGAAGCCACCGAAGTCCAGCAAGGGGCACGGTGGTCACAATGTTACATTGGCACCGTCTCCTCCGTCTCGTTTGGTATCGTGTCTCCCTAGAGGGCCGTCGTCATCGTCGAGCAGTCTCTGTCGGGCACCGGGCGACGCCGCTCGCCACTGCACTCACGTCCTCCAGAGGGATGAGCTTGGGCTGTCGGCCTTCGTACGGCTCGGGGTCCGGCTCGTGAGGGTTGTCCGGCACGCTGTCCACACACACGAACACGCGCACACACGAAACACGCGCACACACGCGCACACACACGCACACACAACACACACACACACACNCACACACACACGCACACACGCACACACACGCACACACACGCACACACACACGAACACGCGCACAGTGATTACTACACGGGTCTTGAGTCAAAGTTCCAGGGTGGTCGTGGTAGTGATGGCGAGGGTGGTGGTGGTGGTGGCGAGGGTGGTGGTNGTGGCGAGGGTGGTGGTGGTGGCGAGGGTGTGGTGGTGGTGGTGGCGAGNGTGGTGGTGGTGGCGAGGGCGGTGGTGGCGAGGGCGGTGGTGGCGAGGGTGGTGGTGCGAGGCGGTGGTGGCGAGGGCGGTGGTGGCGAGGGCGGTGGTGCGAGGGCGGTGGTGGCGAGGGCGGTGGTGGCGAGGGCGGTGGTGGCGAGGGCGATGGTGGTGGTGGTGAGGGTGGTGGTGGTGAGGGCGGTGGTGGCGAGGGTGTGGTGGCGAGGGTGGTGGTGGTGGCGAGGGTGGTGGTGGCGAGGGTGGTGGTGGCGAGGGTGGTGGTGGCGAGGGTGGTGGTGGCGAGGGTGGTGGTGGCGAGGGTGGTGGTGGCGAGGGCGGTGGCGAGGCCGGTGGTGGCGAGGGCGGTGGTGCGAGGCCGGTGGTGACGAGGGCGGTGGTGGCGAGGGCGGTGGTGGCGAGGGTGGTGGTGAGTGCGAGGGTGGTGGTGGTGGCGAGGGTGGTGGTGGTGGTGAGTCGAGGGGTGGTGTGAGTCGAGGGTGGTGGTGGCGAGGATGGTGGTGGCGAGGGTGGGGGCGGTGAGGGCGAGGGTGGTGGTGACGAGGTTGGTGTGGTGGCGAGGGTGGTGTGGTGGCGAGGGGTGGTGGTGAGTGTGGTGGTGGTGGCGAGGGTGGTGTGGTGGCGAGGGGTGTGGTGGTGGCGAGGGTGGTGGTGCGAGGGTGGTGGTGGTGGCGAGGGTGGTGGTGGTGGTGAGTCGATGGGTGGTGGTGGCGAGGGTGGTGAGTCGAGGGTGGTGTGGTGGCGAGGGTAAAGGTGTGGTGGCGAGGGGTGGTGGTGAGTNCGATGGTGGTGGTGGCGAGGGTGGTGGTGGCGAGGGTGGTGGTTGGTGGTGGCGAGGGTGGTGGTGGTGGTGGCGAGGGTGGTGTGGTGGCGAGGGTGGTGTGGTGCGAGGGTGGTGGTGGTGGCGAGGGTGGTGGTGGTTGGTGAGTCGAGGTAAACTCACCTGTCTTTGGTGAGGAAGAGCTCTTGCAGCGCTCATCTCGCGCTCCTGCTGANCGCGCTTCTCCAAGCTGCCGTGCCAAACTCCGCCAAGACCAGTCCAGCAGCGCGGACGCACCCACTGTGACCACAGCGTCCACGCTCGTCAATAACCACCAACAACAACAACAACAACCACCACGCTCAACCACTGACCAGTCTATGGCAGTGTTGAGTCTATGGGCAGTGTTGAGTCTATGGCAGTGTTGAGTCTATGGGTAGTGTTGAGTCTATGGGTAGTGTTGAGTCTATGGGTAGTGTTGAGTCTATGGGCAGTGTTGAGTCTATGGGTAGTGTTGAGTCTATGGGTAGTGTTGAGTCTATGGGTAGTGTTGAGTCTATGGCAGTGTTGAGTCTATGGGCAGTGTTGAGTCTATGGGCAGTGTTGAGTCTATGGGTAGTGTTGAGTCTATGGGCAGTGTGGAGTCTATGGCAGTGTTGAGTCTATGGGCAGTGTTGAGTCTATGGGCAGTGTGAGTCTATGGGCAGTGTTGAGTCTATGGGCAGTGTTGAGTCTATGGGCAGTGTTGAGTCTATGGCAGTGTGGAGTCTATGGGCAGTGTTGAGTCTATGGTAGTATTGAGTCTATGGGTAGTGTTGAGTCTATGGGCAGTGTTGAGTCTATGGGCAGTGTTGAGTCTATGGGTAGTGTTGAGTCTATGGGTAGTGTTGAGTCTATGGGTAGTGTTGAGTCTATGGGTAGTGTTGAGTCTATGGGCAGTGTTGAGTCTATGGGCAGTGTTGAGTCTATGGGTAGTGTTGAGTCTATGGGTAGTGTTGAGTCTATGGTAGTGTTGAGTCTATGGGCAGTGTTGAGTCTATGGGCAGTGTTGAGTCTATGGGTAGTGTTGAGTCTATGGGTAGTGTTGAGTCTATGGGTAGTGTTGAGTCTATGGGTAGTGTTGAGTCTATGGGTAGTGTTGAGTCTATGGGCAGTGTTGAGTCTATGGGCAGTGTTGAGTCTATGGGCAGTGTTGAGTCTATGGGCAGTGTTGAGTCTATGGGCAGTGTTGAGTCTATGGGTAGTGTTGAGTCTATGGGTAGTGTTGAGTCTATGGGCAGTGTGTATGTTGAACTTCTTTTGCACCGTACGTAGCCAACCGTGCTAATCGGAGCTGTGTGTCATTGCGCGTGCGTGTGACTCCCACGTGCCCCTCCCCATTGCTCACCGGAGTCTTCTCCTCCATGGAGTCGTGGCTGAGTTTTCGCGACGTCTCAAATGCTCTCCTGTCCATCATCATCTCCCGCTTGGCCGCCTCCCCAAAGTCCTTCACCTTGTTCACGTTCACTGCGAGTCACAGCGGGGCCGACACGCAACGCGCGGGGTTATCATCGTCGTCATCATCATCGTCATCGTCATCGTCGTCATCATCGTCATCATCGTCGTCATCACCGTCGTCATCATCGTCGTCATAATCGTCAACACCGTCATCACCGTCATCGCCGTCATAATCGTCATCACCGTCATCGCCATCGTCGTCGTCACCATCATCAGTCAACAACATCCACGTCATCGGTGCAACGTTGTCGTAATCGTCATCTTCATCGCTGCCATCGTGGTTGGTGGAAGAACCATCGTCTCTATCGCCAGACGTCTTCGTAACTAACAGTTGTCCTCGCCATCGCTGTCATCGTCAACGTTGGGGGAGGGGAATCTGCGTGCGTGCGTGCACGTGTGTGCGTGCGTGTGTGCGCGTGTGCGTGCGCACAACAACGAGCGGAGCGCCGGGTGGCTAAAGCACAGCAAGTTGGTACAGTAGGGGGCACAGGTGGTGCATCAGCCAGTCATCTCGGTCATCTCGGTCAGTCGACCCGTGGCTCCTGCTGGGTCTGCCCCGTGACCTGTCAGCGGGCGTTCGACACTTCACGTGGTAGCCTCAAAGTGCACATGGCCTGGCACAAGTGTCGTGGTGACGTCACCGCCACTTAGTGGCGAATGGCGGTTGTTGTTGTTGTTGTGCATGTGCCCGAGTTGTACCTCTCTCCATCTCGTCCAGCTCAAAGTAGTAGACTTCCCGGAGCCTCGTGTCTTCGGGCCACCACACCGTCTTGCGCTTCTTGCCCTTTTTCGTCCGGTCGACGAGCGGCACCGCAGCCGCCGCCGCCACCGCCACCACCGGATCGGCCGCCGGAGTCTCCGGCGCCGGCTCCGTGCCTTCGGGCTGCGGCTCTGCGACGGTGGACAGGAGGAGGAGGGAGAGGAAAAAAGAGAGGAAAAAATGAGGGACAACAATTGTCGCGTGGCCGAATCAGATTTTTGGAAAACGCGCAAACAATGCGCTCGCCACAAATGGACCGCACGATGACCACGCTGATCTCGTCGAGGAGCATAAAGCATCGTCACGCAAACGCCGGTCATCGTAGCGGCGGCAGCGGGCGGCGTTTGGATAACCGTCGAACAAAGACGACGGCGGTGGTCACCGCGTCGCGCGCTTTCAGATGCGCTTCTGCGGCCGTCTGGAACGCTCTTCCTTCCGATATTACGAATCCACTGGGAGCTAAGATGCACTTTTAAATCATCGTCGTCTAGATCGACAAACCCGCTTCTTAAGAACTGCTTTCTGTGTTTAGTTTGTTGTCCTTCCCCCCGCACCTGCGATTAGCGCGGTTGGCTAAAATTTTGGAAAAAAAAATTCACGAACATTAATTGTCTCGCACAACGAGTCTGTGTGCAAAATGTCAGCTCGATTGGATCACGGGAAGTGGGTAAAAAAACGACCGAAAGATTTGCACGGTCGTAAGCGCGCAAGCAAGCGAACTTAATATAAAGGATTTAAAATAGAGGTAAATGTTTCTGTTGTCCGCACTGCCAGAGTGTTTGGCCAATACCGACGGTTGCATTGCGTCCAGGAGGAACCCCACGCAAGAATTAGATGATTGTGGTGAAGTGGGGAGGGAAGAGGAAACTCGGGGAAGGCGTCGCCCCAGACGGGTAATGAACCCATGATCCTTCTTGCCGTGAGGTACGGAGCGGCCGGCACGACAATTATCGCCGCCCCCGCCGCCTCCCTTGCCTCCCCGCACCCCGGCCGCGACAAGACGGACGCGTTTAACGCCATCGACCCAATCGCTCGCCCTTACAAAGTCCATCGGCTCCCCGTCCGTCTCTGCTTGCGTGGGCACCGCAGCAGCAGCAGCAGCCGGAGCCGCGCCGCCGCCACCGCCGGCGCGGCGACGACGCCGTTAGCCTCGGCGGCGGCGCCGGTGGCTCCCGGTTCGCCCTCCGACCCCGCAGCGGCGGTGGTGCCGGACGCCCCCGAAGTTGGCGAGGCCGGGTTGGAGGGCACGTCGGACTTTCCGCAGGCGTCCAGCGGGTTGGACTTGGCGCTGGTGGGCGAGGAGCTCTTCCGCTTCTTCTTGATCTTCACGCCGAGCACCGGAGCCGAGTTCAGGGCCTCCATGAAGCCCAGGCTCTCGATGGCTGCCGATTCACAAATGTCACCGGTCACGCCTGTTGTTGTTGTTATTGTTATCGTTCGGCTAGTATGCATGCACGTGTGTGTGTACGTACGTATGCTGAACTTCTTTCGCTCTTCATAATCAACGTTTTTGGGTTTAGATCGCGTTATTTATAAATGTGTCGTAACCCTCCACCACCCGACACGGCCAATCAGTAAAAAAGTGTCACGTTGACAAAAGACAAATAGTTCACTGCTTTAGCCCACCAGTGTGTTGAAGCGTGAAACACAACATTTACAATTTTTTCCCCTTTTTTCTGGCAACAAAACTGACACCTTTTGCAAGGAATCATGCTCACATTAACCACAATACTTGCAGTCAAATGCAAACAAAAAACAATACTCTGATAATGTATGCATTGTCTTTGAAACTGATTGGTCCACACCAGAGACAGCTTTCTTTAGAGCCTAGTCTCATATGGTGTTCGACCAGATGACGCCAAAAGTTTACCCAGGAGAGCCTCAAAGAGTCTCAAGACTCTTAGGAGGGTCCTGCCAAGTGTTAACAGTCCCCCAGTTGACTCACGTTGTGCTGGGATGATCTTCACTTTGATCTCCTTGTTGCTGTTGGGGTTCATGTTCAGGGGTTTGTATTTCTTCTCTGGGGTCCCGAGCCAATGCTCACGGGCTACACACACACACACGCGTGTACAGGCACGATTTATACAGCCGCCCAAACATTCAACGTCACTCACTCACTCAACTCTTAAACCCCTTCACTCAGCCACCCACCCACCACCCCTTCACTCGCCCTCCATTCCTTCACTCAGCCGCCACCACCCTTCACTCGCCCATCCACCCCTTCACTCACTCACCCCCCCCTTCACTCACCCGCCCACCCTTCACTCACCCGCCACCCACCCCTTCAATCGCCCTCCCATTCCTCCACTCACCCGCCANCCCCCCTTCACTCACCCGCCCACCCTTCACTCAGCCGCCCACCCCCCCCTTCACTCACCCATCCACCCTTCACTCACCGCCCACCCCCCCCTTCACTCACCCACCCACCCTTCACTCAGCCGCCCACACCCCTTCACTCACCGCCCACCCCCCCTTCACTCACCGCCCACCCTTCACTCAGCCGCCCACCACCCTTCACTCGCCCATCCACCCTTCACTCACCCGCCCACCCTTCACTCACCCGCCCACCCTTCACTCACCCGCCCACCCACCCTTCAATCGCCCTCCATTCCTCCACTCACCCACCCACTCCTTCACTCACCCGCCCACCCTTCACTCGCCCTCCATTCCTCCACTCACCCACCCACTCCTTCACTCACCGCCCACCACCCCTTCACTCGCCCTCCATTCCTCCACTCACCCGCCACCCACCACCCCTCCACTCACCCACCCACTCACTCCTTCACTCGCCCTCCCATTCCTTCACTCATTCCTTCACCACTCACCCACCCACCCTTCACTCACCCGCCCACCCACCCTTCACTCGCCCTCCCATTCCTCCACTCAGCCACCCACTCCTTCACTCACCGCCCACCACCCTTCACTCGCCCTCCCATTCCTCCACTCACCCGCCCACCCACCCACCCTCCACTCACCCACCCACCACTCCTTCACTCGCCCTCCATTCCTTCACTCGCCCTCCCATTCCTTCACTCACTCACCCGCCCACCCACCCTCCACTCACCGCCCACCATCCTCCACTCACCCGCCCACACACACCTTCACTCACCTGCCCACCACCCCTTCACTCGCCCACCCACCCCTTCACTCGCCCTCCCATTCCTCCACTCACCCGCCCACCCACCCACCCCTCCACTCACCCGCCCACCCATCCCTCCACTCACCCGCCCACACACACCTTCACTCACCTGCCCACCCACCCTTCACTCACCCGCCCACCCACCCTTCATTCGCCCATCCACTCCTTCACCCAAACACCCGCCCACCCACCCACCCTTCACTCACCCACCCATTCCTTCACTCACCCGCCCACCCACCCCTTCACTCGCCCACCCACCCCTTCACCCAAACACCCACCCACCCACGCTCCCTCCGTCCCTCCGGCCCTCACCTCTGCCGCTTGATCGTGATGCTCGGCGGGACTTTGGCGGGGGTCGGCTGCTTCTCCGCGACGGGCACCGCCGCCGTCTTCTTGATCTGGGACGGGAGTGGAGCCTCCTCCTCGAGGCCTGGAGCACGGCAACCCGCGGAGGCGGCGTCCGCCACGTTAGCACCGCCGGGCTGGAGCGAGCGCTCGTGCGCGTGTACGCACTCGTGCTGCAGGCTGAGGGTGCGCGTGTCTCAAGGTGTGCGAGTGCATCTGTGTACGTGTGTGTGTACGTGTGTGTACGTACGCATGTGTGTACGTGCGTGTGTGTACGTGTGTGGTGTGCGGTGTGGTGTGCNGTGTGCGTGTGCACGTGTGCGCGTGTGCGCGTGTGCACGTGTACGTGCGTGTACGTGCATGTACGTGCGTGCGTGTACGTGTGTGTGTGTGTACGTGTGTGTGTGTGTATGTGTGTGTGTACATGCGTGTGTGTGTGTGTACCGTGCGTGTGTGTGTATCGGTGTGCGTTACCGGTGGAACGGAAGCGAGCGTGTGTACGTGCGTGTGTGTGTACGTGCGTGTGTGTACGCGTGCGTGCGTACGCGTGTGTACCGCGCGCGTGCCTTACCGGTGGAACGGAATCGAGCGTGTGTACGTGCGTGTGTGTGTGTACGTGCGTGTGTACGCGTGCGTGCGTACGCGTGTGTGCGTACCGCGCGTGTGCCTTACCGGTGGAACGGAAGCGAGCGTGTGACGGTGCGACCGTGCGCGCCGATTTCGGCTTCTCCCGCCGTTCCAGCTGCACGATGCCGCGCGGCTCCGCAGTCTTCTTCTCCACCACGGGACTGCTGCTGCTGCTGCCGCTGCTGCCGCCACCGCCGCCGCTGCTACTGCTACTACTGCTGGCGTTGCTGGTGGTGCTGCCGGCGCTGCTGCCGGCATTGCCGCTGCCGGCATTGCCGACGACGTTGCCGGGGGCGACGCCGGGGCGACGCCGGTTGGCACCGTCGCGGCAACGCCGTCTTCTTTCCTCCTCTTCTTCTCCGGCCTTTCTGCTACGGGCACAGATCGCCAAAACACACCGCCGTCATCACGGTCCACGGGTGCGGAGAGTCGCGCAGCAGTCGCAGGTGTCCCACTGCACATTTCGCCATCTTTTCCCCACTTTCCTCTCTGTCTTGTAGCAGAGGTCGCAAACGGGTTTTGATTCCTTACCCGTACCAGGCCGCACCAGGGTCGCAAACGGGTACCCGTACCCGTACCCGGCCGTACCCGTACTCTACCCGTACCCAGCCGGGTACGGTAGGGTACACACAGCTGCCGCCCTCGTCAGATGCCGCGTGTGTGCGTGTCCTTACCAGGCACGGGAGCGTTGGCCGCGCTCTGCGAGCGGATCACCGTCATCCAGCCGTTCACTAGCGACGTCGCCACCTCTCTCAGCTCTGAGAACGACACGCACGGACAGACGGGACGGACGGACGACGTGTTACAACGCAGCCATCGCACGCGCTGGTGGGGAGGGTGGGGGTGGACAAGCTCGCTCTCCGCAGGGAGTTGCTTTCTCATCATGGGACCACCCTTGCCAGTATCAAAATATAAGAAGAGGTTTCACCCTTTCTGGCTGTTAAAGCACCAAACACACTTTTACAAGTAATCATGGACATTAAAACCTTAGATTGCGAGCATAATTCGTTCCGGAAAAGTGTTTGTAATCCAAAGCACTCGTGTACCAGTTGTGATCACGTGACGCTCGGCAGACAAAGCGTACGCACGTACGCTCGTATTGCAAGGCCTCGCTCGTTTATCAAATTAATATTATTTAAAACTTTTGCTCGTCTTGCAAAACACTCGCAGACCAAGTACTCGCAATCCAAGGTTTTTACTGTCGCATTAACCACTCAAATACTTCAGTTATAGCCAAACGTACTGAGTTTTGTCCCTTAGTTTTTGTTTAGAACCCCGAGAGAACTGGCCTGAACCAAATCAAACCGACGAAAACCATTCACCCAATTTCTTTGCGCGGAAAACGTCGCAACGACAAGCGTCAGGAACCCGGCCTAATCGCGCGCGCGGCTTAATCCTGGAGTCGAACCCGGGCTTTCAGAGGCGCCAGCCCCGCTGCCCTAACAAGGCACCCTCACAAGGCAGGGCGCGCGCAAGGGCGCACCATCACACGCCTCTCGTTAAGACGAAAGGGGAGGCTACCCCGGGGGCACGGGGGCCCCTACCGATGCGTGGACTCCCGCACGACTCCGCTCACCTTCGCTGTCGGCAAACTTGCTCAGCTGTTTCACCATCTTGGCCGTGTTGTTCTGCAGGTGGGGGCGAGGAAAAAAACAATAAAATATGATGAGTAATAATCATCATACGTACGCGCAACGTAGATTCTTCCGACGCGGGTTTTGTTGCTCGGCAGCGTACGACCGCCGACCGCGACGTCGTATTATTTTCAGGGCGTTTCAATANTTTTTTTGTTTTACACTTCTGAGAATTTGCAACAATACCACTTTTATTGCCGCCAGCAGCAACGGCACTGGAGGCGATTCCGATACGAAACACACAAAGTCACCCAAACAAATAAACAAACGCTGTACATTTCGATTTAAAGCTTTCGTGACTGCAGGGATTCACCTTCTTGGTTCTTTCGGTAAAGTCACGTAGAAGGGAAGTAATAAAATAATAAAAATAAAACATAATAAGAAGAATGTCACAGTGTAAAATATTTTATTATGTTTTATTTTTATTATTTTATTACTTCCCTTCTACGCGACTTTACCGAAAGAACCAAGAAGATGAATACCACGAGACATGAGGCTCCGGGCTCTGGAGACCACATGGAGAAGATTCCACGCATGCGTTGACAATGATGGTGAACAAGCTGAACAACTATTTGACTTCGTGAAGCTATTAACATACATTTGTTATCATGTCACAGTGCATTATTCTTTTGCCATTAAAAACGATAGTCCCATGTGAGCGTTAACATTTTTTCGAAGCACCCTGTGTACATCTATTCCAGCCACGCGACCTCGCCGCGCGTAGTGACGGCGTCGGAGGAGGCCTCGTTAGACGTTAAGTCGAATGCTCACGCCGTGTCTACAACGTCCCGATCGTAAACACGACCCGTTTTGCGCCCGGCTCAAAATTCCCACAAAGACGGGGAAACACTCGCCCGGGCAGTCTGTGGATAACTCGGTGAGCTCCGTGCTCCCGCGACAACGCGGCGGTGACACGGACATGGGGCGGGGGGGGGGCGAGCGAGCGAGCTTCACCTGCTTGAGGTGGTGAACGGAGAGCGGTAGCCTCTTGAGCGTGACTAGGATTTGCAGCATGAGCGCGATGTTGTTGGAGTTCTTGGCTTGTCCCAGCCACGAGTTGAGCAGCTTGTAGCCGCCCATGCCGATGAACCTGCGCGGGTGGTGGCGGAGGACACGAAGATAAAGATCACCCATGTAACCTGAACAGACTGTTGGGGCAAGTGCTGTTTTGCGAGCGCCTATGAAGGCCAGTACGGCACACGAGGCGGTGGGCGGCCAGCCACGCCCCACCGCCTTTGTCTCCCCAGTGGCGATGTTTACACACCGCACCAGGTACTCATTTGAGGCCGAGTCGACCTAGGGGAGGCCCAGGACCGGCACAGATAATCGTCACCGGTGTTGGCCGCGAGCGGGAATCGAACTCGGGTCGCCGGATTTGTAGTCGATATTTCACGCACACAATAAATATCAGGCCGAGCGAACCGCGGGGATGCCCAGGACAGGTCCAGATATCAGGGAAAGTCACTCGCTACCCAAGTGGGCCCTAAGTGTGGCCGTGCGGGAAGGGCTCTGCGAGCGTGACCGCCTAAACGTGGCCGACACACACGGAAGGCCCGGCGTGGGCAGTGACACGAGACTGGAGCTACAGATCGACCCGGGCATTTGTAAACACAACGGCCACCGCATGCATAATCACTCATTTTTTTGGGTTGTTTCGGTAAAGCTGTATCAAGTGATACAGCGTCGTGCTGTGACGGTTCCACCTGAAGACGGAAGCTTGTGTTGCCTCCGAAACGTCGTGATTTTTATTTTATTTTTATTTTACTTTTATTAATTTTAATTTTTTACCTACGTGACTTTACCGAAAATACCTAAGAAAAGGAATCCTTGCAGTCATGAAAGCTTCAAATCTAGAATTATTTTTTTGGGGTTGGACTGCGCGAATATAAACTTTACCGAAAAAACCTAAGAATATGAATCCTTGCAGTCACGAAAGCTTCAAATCTAGAATATTTTTTTGGGGTTGGACTGCGCGAATATAAATGCGTCGTTAAACCCGCTATCGCCCGACGCATCAATTAGCAAAGTTTGTCTCGTAAACAGAACGTGCCAATTCGTTACTCGTACAGCACACACCGGCGCGTGCGTTGGACAGCATCGCGAAAGCCGGCCCCAAATTCTCGCTATGAGAAATTTTTTTATTTACATAAATAAACGGTTGCTGTGCGGCAAACTGTCTAGTACTCGTAGCTAGACGTTGACACGTGACGACGAGTTAGCGTGGACTTTGCCGTGCGATCTCTCTTCGGGCCCATTTTGGGGCTGCGTCCGATGACGCGAAATGGGGGCAACAACGGCGAGGGAGAATCTTTGGGTTGCTGCCGAATATATGGGAGGGCGGGGCTTAATGCCCAACTTGAGCTATGAAGTGTACACGTTAGAGGTGATTAAAAATGTTTTTTTTTAAACTGATCACATTTACATTCTCCCTACACAGGCCCATCGACCCTCGCAATGTCACGGCCTCGCCAGGCAATTTGACCTCCGGACTGCTGCCCTATTGGCCATCCGGCCTGGCTGTAGGTAGTAAACGCTACGACTGTGTCTTGGTGGGTACTGCTGGACGCGGCCAAGCTGCGGACTTGCAGCCTCACCTTGAAAGCACGTCCGGTGTTTTCGTCTGCAGGATGATGTTCAAGTAGGTGCATCTGCTCACCAATTTTTTCGCATCTTTCATCAAACTGAAACAGGCACGCACGCACGCAAGCAATAACAAACACGCAAACTTAGCAACGGAGATCACGGAAGGAGGTCTCTACAGGTAGCTGGACATCAAAATCCGAGCTGCACGGACACCAAGTGGGTCTCAGTAACAGCCCTGCTTCAACCTCATCACACACAATGCGCTCGCCACAAAAGAACCGCACAACGCCTCGCTTGAGACCTCGTCACGGAGGATAAACCATCGCCACGCTGAACTCCGTTCGTGCACGCAGCAGCGGCGGCTTCTGGCTAAAGGTCAAACGAAGACAGTCGTCACCGGCATCGCGGTCACCGCATTTCAGAAGCGCTTCCGCGGCCGTCTGGAACGCTCTTTCTTCCGATATCAAGAAGCCACTGGAGCTATGCACTTTTAAATCTAAATTTAAAACGCATTTCTATAGAATTAAATTATTTTTATTTTACCAGGTAAGGCCCACTGAACTATGTAGCTCCTATTCAGAAGCGACCTGGCCACAAATGATATCTCAATGAAGTGGTTTATCACGTGGAAATTTATAGCAACCATGTACTCAAACGCACGTTGATTCTAAATGTGGAGAGAAAAATCGATGTGACCAAGGGGAGAGACACGCAAACTCCAAATATACAGCAGATGTCAGGGTCGAGATCAAATCCACGACCTCCTGTATACCAGGCAAGGTAGTTAACATATCCTAGCCACCGTGATGATGATGAGAGAGACACGCAAACTCCAAATATGCAGCAGGCGTCAGGGTCGGGATCGAACCCACGACCTCCTGTGCACCAGGCGAGGTAGTTAACACTCCTTTTCGTTATGATCACAATTGTACCCAGCTAGACAGACACGAACACTCCAAATCTACAGCAGCACCCTTCACGTCGGGAGGGCACCCACGGGAAGCGGACACCACAGGGCTACCTCCGAGGTACCTTGAAGACGAACCCAAAACGGCTAGAGGCTCTGTAACTCCGTATATCCGGCCGCATCTTCACGCCCTTGATGTCCCGCCCTCCCAGGAAGCAGTCGAGGCCCTTAGGAGTTCCTTTGGGTGATGGACCGACCCACTATGGACCGTGCCTAGGACACGAGAGGAAGACACACGCAAGGGCACCACAACACCACCGCCACCAACACAACCACCAACCCCACCCACTCCAAACCAACCCCACCACCAACCCCCCACCAACCCCACAACCACCAACCCCAACACAACCACCAACCCAACACCATTCCAACCCCACTAACCCCACCACCACCGCCACCACCACCCAACCACCAACCCCAACAACCACCACCCCAACACCACCACCAACCCCCAAGCCCAACCCCAACACAACCCAACCCCATCCACACGCCAACCCCACACCACCACCAACCCACCCCAACACCACCACCAACCCCAACACCACCACCAACCCCAACCCAACCCCAACCCCAACCCACCACCAACCCCACCCCCAACACCACCACAACCACTAACCCCAACACAACCCCACTAACCCCAACACCACACCAACCCACCAACCCCAACCCCAACACCACCACCACCCACCCCCAACACCACCACAACCACTAACCCCAACACCACCACCAACCCCAACCCAACCAACCCCAACACCACCACCAACCCCACTAACCCCAACCCACCACCCCAACCCCAACACCACCACCAACCCCACTAACCCCAACACCACCACACCAACCCAACACCACCGCACCAACCCCAACCCAACCCCAACACCACCACCAACCCCACTAACCCAACACCACACCAACCCCACTAACCCAACACCACCGCACCAACCCCAACCAAAGCCACTACCACCGCCACCAAAAACCGCGACGCCGTTTTTCACAACGCAAAACGGAGCGCACCGACACCGGGTAAACTCGAAGCGTCGTTAACGCCGCCGGCTGTTACTCGATTTAATGCGGGTTTTTTTAAAGGCATGTTTTCACATGGGGCGTGATGCGTGCAAATTAAGCCAACAGTAATCTTCAACTTGGATTATAGATTTGCCAATGTTGTTTATTCTCTCCCCGCTGTTGCGTATCGTTTATGAGCCGCATTTTATTGGATGTCACATTTGGTCAAAATTATTTATCTCGAACGCACGTTTGATTTGGCACCCTGAGATATACTGCACTGGAGGCGCAGTATAAAGGATCATTATTGTAAAATCAGTTTCCCATTGCTTGACAATTGTATTTTACTACAACTCTGCTGCACCAACAGTAAAACATCTTTACAGTATCGCCTCGCCGTTCACGAAACCACTATCAGCGATGTTGGCTATCCGCGAAACGCATCAGGAACTCTACACGACTGCATTGATGGAGAAAGTGGTGGTAAAGCGATGGAGATGAAGCGATCAGATGGGTGTATTTAATAGCTTATTTACGTATTTCTTTAAGGTAATTCATTAAAAATACAAGTCTTCATAGGCCAATATCACTTACCCGCTAAATTTTCTATTCACGAGGCATCTCCGGAACGTATCTTTTGCGGGTAACACCAGTACGATGTCCTTTCTAAGAGTTCAGCTGCAGTTTGTTCAACGCAAGGTAGCGGTTAGCGGACACAAACTACGAACCCGTCGACTCGAGTTCGATTTGCCGACACCGTGGCTAACAAAACAGCGGCGAGTTGAAATTCAAAACCGTCCCGTGCACCCTCCCCGCCACTAACATCACCAACCTAGCAGTGACTAGGCACATGCTCAAACACCTGCCGTGCCCGATACGGCGCGGGAGAACGGCTGTGGCAAGGGCTGCGAAATCTTACGGTACGGTCACGGGCAATTCAACTTTCACAATGTGCACTGGGGGCTGAAATAAAATAGCCTGAGTTCACAATGGCATACACTCCTCCAAGAACTACGGAACGTACATGTGGAAACTTCGCACCGCACACACTAAATCAGAGGTGCGGCCTCACTGGGTTCCCAAATTAATAGTCCACTGTAAAACACAAAGCCTCCCCCCGTGGCTGACTAGTAGCAACTAGGCAGAGTGTCCGAGCCCTAAGATGTTACGTTTTCAGCTCCGCAACGGGACGATGCGGGAGATGGCATCCCACCAAATTCAGCGATGCCATCTTGCGATGCCAACCGCAGGGACATCGTGGCTTAGGCTGGCAAGGCTTAAACATTTTAGGGCTGAGTTTTTGTTGTTGTAAATCGGCACGTATCGGGCAATCCTTGGGTCAATCTGGCCGGCTGGTTTTCTCTCGGCCAAGTTCCTAACGGCAACTCAACACGACACGATAGTTTATATTTCAGTTAATTCACAAGGGTTATTGTGCCCACCCCTCCCGCCTTCCGTTTTCAATATTTAATGGTGTATCTGCTACTTGGTGCCTCACCAATGGAAAAGCGTTAACGCAAATTCTCAACTAATTTGGGTTAATTTTCTTAAAATGCAAGGAATTGTCTCAGGGTCAAAAGTGTAAACCTCCAACTGCAAAGCAAATCTCTCAGCTCTTAAAAAAGGGCCTTTGCCGAAACGTCAGCCCACGATGCAATACTTGCGTTGCAAGGTAGCGCTAACGTATAGCGGGCAATGTGTATTCTAATGCATTTGTACATGTGATCGGAGTGATCTCGGCTTTAATTGACCCACACAAGAGGCCGCAATTTTAATAAATAAGCAATGAGGGTAAACTTTTCACGTGTTTTAAAGTCATAAGAGTCCTAAGTTGTGGTCATTTTATTCACCGTAGCACAGCAGTTCCAATGTAAACATTTTGCTGGACAGTATGGTGTATATATGTTTTGTAATTATGGGTTAAGTGATGACAGGGGTTTATTGCTAACCCGTTATTATCCAGAAGTCCACGCGAGGCTGGTTAGGAGTACGGATTGCAAGTGTCAGGCACTGCCACTTAAAAAAGTAAAATGTGTGCCTACCCACAATAAGCATATTTTGTAACCAATTACTGGAATAACGTCAACGGGTTTCGGACAAAATAAGGCAGAATGAGGCGATGCTAAATTCCCAGAACGCGTTCGTGAGAACTTCTTCGTCTCAAACGAAGCGTCTAGCGATGCTGCCTGAAGGCGAGCCAAACCCATCATGTCTAACGGTTAAAAGTTCGTGTGCGAGGTTACCCCATCCTGGTTTTCGTACGTGACGATATTAATTACATCAGCCCGGCCACCAACTATTTTGTACCACTGGAACCTCATTTGCCAGTAAAAAATATAATTGCTTTTTTACCCTTCTATCTGGCAACAAAACGGACACCTTTTTTTACAAGGAGTCATGTTTGCATAGACCACAATACCTGCAGTCATAATGCAAACAAAAACACAACTCTTTCCTTAGAGCCTAGTCTCACATGGGTTGGACCAGATGACGCCAAAAGGCGCACAACTCAAAGACAATGCACCATCAGAGTTTGAGAGCTCGGATAAGCATTTACACCATTGGATCTTCATTTGCCAGTAAAAATGATAATTGTTTTTTACCCTTCTATCTGGCAACAAAACTGACACCTTTTTACAAGGAGTCATGTTTGCATAGACCACAATACCTGCAGTCATAATAACAAAAAACACAAAGGCGTCATCTGGTCCACCATGGAGACTAGGCTCTAAGGAAAGCTGTCTCGGGTGTGGACCAATCAACTTCAAGGATAGTGCATGCATTATCAGAGTCGCGGTTTTGTTTGCATTACGACTGCAGGTATTGTGGTCTATGCAAACATGACTCCTTGTAACAAAGGTGTCAGTTTTGTTGCCAGATAGAAGAGTAAAAAAACCAATTATCATATTTTTACTGGCAAATGAGGTTCCAATGTTGAATATTATTGTACTACGGCTACCAAGCGCCAGGGAGGCTAAAGGACGGATGACCGAGTCGGTAGCCCTTAACCACGCGCACTCTCACGTAGCCACGCCCAGTCAACCGCTAGACCTGCAAAGTGGGAGTGGCTTATTCGAGTAGGCCCTGACCACTCCTCTTAGCCCCAGCCACCACTCGGGAAAACCCCGACGATGTATTATTACCCACGGGGGAGGAGCAAGAAGCCACGATGATTTTTTAAATGCCACATTTTTTTGGCTTTACTTTAAATTCAGGGGAGGGGGGTTGACTATCATAAGCGTCACAAATGGTGGAAAGGAAACTACGTAAAACGCAAGTAATCTTTGCGGTGGCACAAATCTATATTATATTATATTCTTAGTTCTTTCGGTAAAGTCACGTAGGTAAAATTAAAAATTAAAAATAAAAAACATTTTATTAATTTAAATTTCATTTTTTACCTACGTGACTTTACCGAAAGAACTAAGAATATGAATCCTTGCAGTCACAAAAGCTTCAAATCTAGAACTATATATTATATTTCTGGCTTTTGTGTTGGCGCTTTGGACCTTCAAAGTACGTACGGCCCCTTTGTCAATCCACTACCGGGTGAGGACCTCCCCCAAGTCGTACGGGTAATGGGATGGTTTAACCGTACATCACGGCGGTCAGTGATGATTGGTAGAGGTGCCCAGGACCGGTTCGGATATCACGCACCGATGTTAGCCGTGTTCGGAACTCAACTTGACTTGCAGGCTTCCCAAGCGCACTCCGTTCCGAGTTCCCCTTGTTGAGTGACAACCCAGCTTATATATAAGCTCCAAGCATGGCAGTGTCTCATTCGTCACCTGAAGACGGCTGCTTGCGTTGTAGCCGAAACGTCGTGAGAATTATTTGATTATGTTTTATATTTATTATTTTATTACTTTCCCTTCTACGTGACTTTACCGAAAGAACCAAGAAGACGATACCGGAGAGCCTTGAGAAACCCATGCTGACAAGGAAGAGAACTCGAAAAATCTGTACTGCACAGCAGATGAATCACCACACTGTAGGTGGATATGCAGTGGAGTAAAACCTAAACTATTTTTTATTTTACCCGGTAAGGCCCGCTCAGCTATACACAGCTATTTTTCAGAAGCGACCTGGCCACAATTAATAGCTCAACGAAGTGGCTTATCATCATGTGGACATCTAAAGCAGCCAAATACTCTAAATGCATACGTTTTTTTGGGTTAGATCGCGTAAATAGAAATGTGTTGTTAAACCGGCCACCAACCAACACAACCGATTAGTCATTGGCTGTCATTTATATTTTCACGATCTAACCCAAATCACCTCTATTATGGATATTGGCCGCTTCAGTCTACGTGTTCAACTCTAAATGCACGTTTCCAAATGTGGAGAGAAAATCCGGAGGACCCAGAGAAAAATCCACGCGACCACAGGGAGAGAGACACTCAAACTCCAAATACACAGCAGCAGGCGTCAGGGTTGTGATCGAACCCACGACCTCCTGTATACCAGGCGAGGTAGTTAACATCTCCTAGCCGTGATGTGATGATGATGAGAGAGAGCATGCAAACTCCAAATATACAGGTGTCAGGGTCAGGATCGAACCCACGACCTCCTGTATACCAGGCGAGGTAGTTAACATCTCCTAGCCACCGTGATGATGATGATGATGATGAGAGAGACACACAAACTCCAAATATACAGGTGTCAGGGTCAGGATCGAACCCACGACCTCCTGTATACCAAGCGAGGTAGTTAACATCTCCTAGCCACCGTGATGATGAGAGAGAGACACACAAACTCCAAATATACAGGTGTCAGGGTCAAGATCGAACCCACGACCTCCTGTATACCAGGCGAGGTAGTTAACATCTCCTAGCCACCGTGCAATTGGTGACGGACAAACAGCCCCAATGGAAGTACCGCCTGCAAAGAAAAAGCCTTCGGACTTCAAATGTGGCTTTTCTTGGGCGAATTCGTCCATCCGTGTGTTACTCACAGAGCCAGCCAAAACTCCTGCGTTGTGAGGTAGAAGCATCGGTCCGTACCAATTGTGTTGACACTCGTGGTCTTCAAAGTTTAGTTACGGCCACAGAGAAGAGGCCAGATCACACTGTTGGGACAAGTGCTGTTAGCGAGCACCTATTAAAGGTGGCGCACAAGGCGGTGGGGGAGTGGATGGTGCGGCGCTTCAGGCGGCCTTTGTCTCCCCAGTGCTGGCCGTTTACGGAACGCTCGGGTATTTATTTAAGGCCAAGCCGACCTAGGGGAGGCCCAGAAACGGTTCAGATGTTCGTCGCCAATGTTGGCCTTGAAGTCAGAATCAAGCTTAGATTTGGCTAAGTCCTAGCATGGTGTGCCACTACTCCCCCGCCCCCCCCCCCCCCGTAGCTGTACGGAATGAAGTGGATTTTGCACACACCTCTCCCACGCACTTATCAACGTTTTGTCCTAGCATGTGGCTGCCTCGCGAGCACCTATTAAGGATGGCGCTTTGGGCCCTCAACACGCATCTACGCAAAGGGGTTGATGGTGTGGGCTGCACCACACAGCCCAGCCACCTTTGTCTCCCAAGCGGTGTTTTTCACGCAATGTACAAGGAACTCGGTCGCAAGCGATGTCGCTACAACAGTGCTTGCGTCACACGCCAGACGCAATCTGAGGGCATTTGTACGTGTTACATGACACGCTGGAGGTCACGGGACGGGTCGAGGTTTTCTCGACCACAAGGCGTGTCTGTGTGTAAGCTGCTATGCATTACACACAGACGCACGCGCACACACACCCATACAACAGCAGACGCACACAAAACGCACACACACACCCCCAAAACATATGCGCTCTCATAAAAACGTGTACACAAGCACACATCTATACACGGTTATACACTCCAGACGTGTACACACGTCCACAAAGACCTCCCGTTGGGGCAGGTGCTGTTAGCGAGCACCTATGAAGGCCGGCACGGCACACGAGGGGGTGGTGGCCAGCACCACGCCCGACAGCCTTTGTCTCCCTAGTGGCGATGTTTACACACCGCACCAGGTACTCATTTGAGGCCGAGTCGACCTAGGGGAGGCTCAGGACCGATTCAGATAAGCGTCACTGGTGTTGGCCGTGACGGGAATCGAACTCGGATCTGTGCTGGGTTTATAGCGCAATGCGCTAACCGCTACACCGCCGCTCCCCACTTGTTACACACAGACACGCACGTACACATACAGACACGCACGCACACACATATACACCAGCAGACGCCCACCTACACCAATACGCGCCATTCGCCACTAAGTGACGGTGATTTCACCACGGCGCCTGTGCCAGGCCAGGTGCACTTTAAGGCCCCGTGAAGTGTCGAAGCCTCGCCGACATGTCACGGGACAGACCCAGCAGGTGCCAAGGGCTTGGATGACAGATTACCGCCAGATGCACCAGCTGTACCCCCCCCCCCTACTGTGCCAACTTGCTTCATTTTATCTGCCCGCGCTCCGCTCGTTGTTGAGCGTTGCTCCTCTGCCCTCAGTTGTTGTTGGGAGGGCGACTGCTTCAAAACTGCCTAAATAAGCTCGTGCTTGAGACACACACACACAAGCAAACATATGCGCTCTCGTAAAAACGCGTAGACACGCACACATACACAATCATACACTCAAGACGTGTACACACAAAGACTCCCCGTATCGCCTTAACAGGCTGTAGGGGCAAGTGCTGTTATAGCGAGTAGCACCTACGACGGCCGGCACTGCACACGAGGGGGTGGTGGACGGCACCATGCCCGACCGCCTTTGTCTCCCCGCGGTGATGTTTACACACCGCACCAGGTACTCGTGTTTAGGCTGAGTCGACCTAGGGGAGGCCCAGGACCGGTTCAGATCATCGTCACCTGGTGTTGGCCGTGAGCGGGAATCGAACTCGGTCCCGGGTTCAGAGCGTGTCCACACACGCAAACCAAGTGTTTAGAAGGCGCTAGCAAAGCCATTCCACGAGGAATCAATTGGATATTGAGTCGGCCACTAACCCATGATTCCAGATTTGAAGTTTTCGTGACTGCAAGAATTCACTCTTTGTTTTTCGGTAAAGCCACGTAGGTAAAAAATAAATCACGACTTTTCGGGCGCAACACAAGCATCCTCTTCAGGTATGGACAACTTCGCGAAAGCACAACCACTTAAGTGTGTCGAAGCCATGATTGTGAAAGCAGACAGTGGTGGCTGGAGCACATGAATCAACCATGCACTTACACACACAACACACTATACGATACATCGCAATACACCCACATCACTACAACGCATTTATACACAGCACTGGAATCATACCATTCACAGCTACCCCACAACTCGTATACATGACACACCACCACCGCCATATCATACACCACTGCACAGGCTGCTCCAGATGCCCTGTGACCCCATTTAAATCGCTAAAACTTACAAAATATTGAAGATTTATTTTAAACAGAGACGAATAAGCAAATTATTTTTTGGGGTCAATTACTTGGANGGGGGGGGGGATCACAAGACATCTGGGCCACCCTGTACACTACACACACACCACTGCATTTCTCACCNTCACACACCACCACTGCATTTCTCACCCATACATTGTCCAACCACCACTGCACTAATCACCACGTGCTACACACACGCATACACCACACGAGTCGTGCTGTAGTGCGACTGTAGCTTAGTGCAAGACAATAAAAAAATACACCCATCACACGCAAAGCCGCTAAACTCCCGCACCGTGTACTGGAGTGCACGTTGAGTTACAACTCTGGCAGAACTTTACACTCCTCTTCTTGGTTCTTTCGGTAAAGTCACGTAGAAGGGAAATAATAAAAATAAAACATAATAAAATAAGTATTTTATTATGCTTTAATAATTATTTAATGTTTTATTTTTATGCTTTTATTATTTCCATTCTACGCGACTTTACCGAAAGAACCAAGAAGATGAATACCCATAGACTCAACACTGCCCATAGACTCAACACTGCCATAGACTCAACACTGCCATAGACTCAACACTCCCATAGACTCAACACTGCCATAGACTCAACACTGCCATAGACTCAACACTGCCCATAGACTCAACACTGCCCATAGACTCAACACTGCCCATAGACTCAACACTGCCCATAGACTCAACACTCCATAGACTCAACACTACCCATAGACTCAACACTGCCCATAGACTCAACACTGCCCATAGACTCAACACTGCCCATAGGCTCAACACTACCATAGACTCAACACTGTCCATAGACTCAACACTGCCCATAGACTCAACACTGCCCATAGACTCAACACTACCATAGACTCAACACTACCCATAGACTCAACACTGCCCATAGACTCAACACTACCCATAGACTCAACACTACCCATAGACTCAACACTACCCATAGACTCAACACTACCCATAGACTCAACACTGCCCATAGACTCAAAACTACCCATAGACTCAACACTGCCCATAGACTCAACACTGCCCATAGACTAACACTGCCCATAGACTCAACACTACCCATAGACTCAACACTGCCATAGACTCAAACTACCCATAGACTCAACACTGCCCATAGACTCAACACTGCCCATAGACTCAACACTACCCATAGACTCAACACTACCCATAGACTCAACACTGCCCATAGACTCAACACTACCCATAGACTCAACACTACCATAGACTCAACATTGCCCATAGACTCAACACTGCCCATAGACTCAACACTACCCATAGACTCAACACTGCCATAGACTCAACACTACCCTAGACTCAACATACCCATAGACTCAGCATAGACTCAACACTGCCCATAGACTCAACACTGCCCATAGACTCAACACTGCCCATAGACTCAACACTGCCCATAGACTCAACACTACCCATAGACTCAACACTGCCCATAGACTCAACACTACCTATAGACTCAACACTACCCATAGACTCAATACTGCCCATAGACTCAACACTCCCATAGACTCAACACTACCCATAGATCAACACTACCCATAGACTCAACACTGCCCATAGACTCAACACTGCCATAGACTCAACACTGCCCATAGACTCAACACTGCCATAGACTCAACACTGCCCATAGACTCAACACTGCCCATAGACTCAACACTCCATAGACTCAACACTGCCCATAGACTCAACACTGCCCATAGACTAACACTAAGACTCAACACTGCCATAGACTCAACACTGCCATAGACTCAACACTGCCCATAGACTCAACACTGCCATAGACTCAACACTGCCCATAGACTCAACACTCCCATAGACTCAACACTGCCATAGACTCAACACTCCATAGACTCAACACTGCCCATAGACTCAACACTGCCCATAGACTCAACACTACCCATAGACTAACACTACCCATAGACTCAACACTGCCCATAGACTCAAAACTACCCATAGACTCAACACTGCCCATAGACTCAACACTGCCCATAGACTCAACACTACCCATAGACTCAACACTGCCCATAGACTCAACACTGCCCATAGACTCAACACTACCATAGACTCAACACTGCCCATAGACTCAACACTGCCCATAGACTCAACACTGCCCATAGACTCAACACTACCATAGACTCAACACTGCCCATAGACTCAACACTACCCATAGACTCAACACTACCATAGACTCAACACTGCCCATAGACTCAACACTGCCCATAGACTCAACACTGCCCATAGACTCAACACTACCCATAGACTCAACACTGCCCATAGACTCAACATGCCCATAGACTCAACACTGCCCATAGACTCCACTCCCATAGACTCAACACCCATAACTCCACTGCCCATAGACTCAACACTGCCCATAGACTCAACACTGCCATAGACTCAACACTACATAGACTCAACACTCCCATAGCTCAACACTACCCATATCAACACTACCCATAGACTCAACACTACCCATAGACTCAAACACCTTCGATTAGCACGGTTAGCTACGTAAGGTGCGAAAGAAGTTCAACTTACATACAAGTTCAACTTACATACGCACTTACACTCGGCTAAGCTGCGTACAACGTACCGCAAAATTGGCATACCTGTAAACCCCTTATCAGTGCCCTACCTTGTAAGACAAATTCAGACCTCATCGGTCACCTCATGCCGCTTATAAATCTTAACGGTCATCTTACAACATCCCATCACCATGTAGAAACACAAATACAATGTTTTTTGCCCGTATGTAAATATAATCAGTTCTGGAGAAATGCCATCCACACGCACAGCAGCGGACAATGTTAAACAAGTATAATTGGTTTTTTACCCTTCTATCTGGCAACAAACTGACACCTTTTTTACAAGGAGTCATGTTTGCATAGACCACAATACCTGCGGTCATAATGCAAACAAAAACATAACTCTGATAATGTATGCACTGTCCTTGAAGTTGATTGGTCCACACCCGAGACAGCTTTCCTTAGAGCCTAGTCTCACATGGGTTGGACCAGATGACGCCAAAAGGCGCATTATGACCGCAGGTATTGTGGTCTATGTAAACATGACTCCTTGTAAAAAAAGGTGTCAGTTTTGTTGCCAGATAGAAGGGTAAAAAAAAACAATTATATTTTTCACTGGCAAATAAGGTTCCAATAATGTTAAACAACTCGCTTGCTCTACTGCCATCTACTGGCCATATCGCAGATGACAGTTCTAGCCCTAGCCTTTCCACAGGCGTGGACTTTCACCCCACTATATTCACTGTAATATCGATATCAGAATCGGAATATGTATTTATATTGGGGAATCCGATTAACTCCTCTTTTTCCTAGAATGAAGCCCTTACATCTAGCAGTGGATTGACGCATTTCTACAAATTACGTTTTGTTGTGTTTTGACATTCGTGTAGCATTGACCTAACTGTACCATAATAGTACATAGCATCCCGATATGATCAAACACATGGATGGGATAATCATACAATCACATTCAAACACTCTCATCACGATGTGTAACGCACGAGTGACATAAAGTCTACTTAACGAGCTTTCCTGGGTAGAACAAGCTAAACTATTATTTTAGTTTAACACGTAGGATTATTTTAGTTACTTTAAAACAATTGCAAGTCGCCGGCCTGTGCATGCAATACCGCATTCCTACCACCACGCAGCGAAACACTCCTTAGACAATTCCCTATCACGGAAGCTTTTGACCTCATGTCCTTAAAGGTCATCATTAACCACTCGCTTTTAAACTTTATATTTGTTTCATTTGACCAGGTAAGAGCCCCACTGAGCTATTTCTTTCTTACACACACACACACATATATAAAAAGCGACGTGGACACAAATGACAGCTCAACCAAATGGCTTATCGTCATCCGTGTGGAAATGTACAGCTGCTGCCAAATATTCTAAAACTCGAAACGTGGAGGGCAACAAACCGAGGACCCGGACAAAATTTCACGCGACCACGGGTGAGACACCGCAAACTCCAAATATACAGCAGCAGCAGGCGTCAGGGTCGCGATCGAACCCACGACCTCCTGTACACCAGGCGAGGTAGTTAACATCTCGCCACCGTATGATGATGATGAGAGAGAGAGACGCAAACTCCAAATATACAGCAGCAGGCGTCAGGGTCGGGATCTAACCCACGACCTCCTGCACATTAGGCGAGGTAGTTAACATCTCCTAGTCACCGTAATGATGATAAGACACGCAAACTCTAAATATACAGCAGCAGGAGTAAGGGTCGGGATCGAACCCACGACCTCCTGCACATTAGGCGAGGTAGTTAACATCTCCTAGTCACCGTGATGATGATGAGACACGCAAACTCTAAATATACAGCAGCAGGCGTCAGGGTCGGGATCGAACCCACGACCTCCTGTACACCAGGCGAGGTAGTCAACATCTCATAGCCACTTTGGGACCCAGTGTTCTCCTAAATAAATCGCTCCAGTACCCGAGTCTCTGTGCGATCACAATTTACTGGAGCGCAGTGACGAGTTAAGGAGAAAAAATTAACCCGTAAAAACAAAGTTTTTCACTATAAATCCTTTATATGCGTGGCGGCTAGAGTCCTCTCGTCCTCTGGCTTGAGATGGCTGCCACCTATGGGTCAGATGATTGTCTGCCAGTGTTAAGCAATTGGTAATTAAATATTTAAAAAAAATCCCTAAACAGTGTAAAATTTTGGAAAATATTTTCAAGAAAATTAATTGTCACGCACAACGAGTCTGTGTGGAAAATGTCAGCTCGATTGGATCACGGGAAGTGGGTTAAAAAACGACCGAAAGATTTGCACGGTCGTAAGCAAGCAAGCACGCAAGCAAGCGAACTTAATATAAAGGATTTAAAAAGAGCAAATTAGGGTTTGACAGACTGTGGCACTCTCAAAATGTCCACGTTTCTATGGCAGGCGCTCGGCACACAACATGGGCTCATCACGCATAGGCGCATTGAACGCAGTACATTATGTATTGTACTGCTCAAGCCCAACACGTAACATTACGTAACGCGGTATATACACCGCACGAGAACTTATATAAAACGCTCATTTATGTACATGTTTAAAATGTACACGGTAATGTATTACACTATACACACGATCCTACATTTGGTCGTGATCAATGCGACCGAAACGATACATCCCATCGCTAACTTTGCTTCTGCCAAATGGCACATTGTACTGCATTCGTGTATTTATGGACTAACGTACATTAAACATTCTGGATGCATCGTTTCATTAACAAGCGGTGTCATAAGCACTCACTGTCCTACTGTAATCCTACGCACAGCGTAGTACACCGTAAACTCTGTCCGTCCCGGTAGCTTGATAAGAACGCAAACCCTAGGCCACCAGTTAAAATCCCGGTCTGGGTTTCAACCCAACCCATCATCGCAACCGTCAGGCTTGGTAAAACTGGTACCACTTTGTAGGGAGGCAACAGTGGTCGTCCTACGCGGAAGACTCGCCCCACCATGTCATCGTCGTCGTCGTCATCATCATCCGTGAGTCGTCTTCCATTCCGAGGTGGGCATATGTACCCCAATTATCTTCACCCGGCCATGTGAATGTGGAATTTCCGCCCGTTGGTTATCGGTCACCGCCCACACGCCCCCCCCCCCCCCCGCCCCATTGACCACTTGAACACAGCTAGGGATGTCCACCGAAGAGAAGCGGCGATGATCTCCGACACGCGTGCAGACAAAAGCAGCGCTCGCTATGTGCCGGGCGCTCGTTAATGTGGCGCTCATCGGCGAGGGCGGCGGACGCCTTGGCCGAGGTTCCTTCATCCAGCAGTGGACTGACCACGGCCGAAGACTGCCGCCTGCTCGTACAACAACGTGCGTGGGTTACGACGTTCAGGCGGTGCGGCAACAATGAGAAATCCAGTGTTGCGCTGTAATTTCCGTGCACGCGCGTGGTGAAGTATGGTTACAACAGCCCTCCCCCGCGAGGGATACGCGAGGCGATATTCTTCATTCACTAGTGGATTAATAAGGCCGTGTATGTCCGATAGCCAGGGACTATTTAACAAATGNTTACTTGACGCACCGATTGTGCTGTACTAGTAACGAATCACGTGACACACACCTTAATATAATTGCCTGTCGGGTGGTGGCGGGTTTCACGACACACTCATAAATTTTGACTTAAAACTTTCGTGACTGCAGGAATTCATATTCTTGGTTCTTTCGGTGAAGTCGCATAAGTAGAAAACCAAAAAATCTAAACAGTTTTGAAATAAAATATAATTTAAAAAATGTTAAATTAAAAAACTTTTTTATTTTTTACAAAATTTGATTTTTTGGTTTTCTATTTAAGTGACTTTACCGAGAACCAAGAATATAAACACATTCATATTTACGCGATCTAACCCCCAAAAAACCCTATATTATGAATAATACTGGTCGCGAAAGCCCTGCTACGTGTTAAACATACTAATATCAAACATATTTGCGTGTGATACGGCTTGGTAGACAACACAAATAACAATTCAATGGCCTATTAAGTCTTCATTTTCCAGCAGCGTTATTTAGCAAACCCTTATCAGTGCCCTACCTTATCACAGACCAATTCAGACCTTATTGGTCACCCCGTGCCCCTTATCAATCTCAGCGTTCATCACAAGGGAGACACACAAATAGACAAAAAAAATTGCCCGTATTGAAACGGCTGTACACCGTATGGAGCTGAAATCTAAATTTCCCTGTGCAAGAATACGGGGTAAATCGTGATGGGTTGACACGGTATGATTTAAGAACACTGTTCCAATTAACTTGCAAACCCAAGTACTATATAGAATACTGTGGTTTTATAGTATGCGGTTATTTACAGCACTTTCTAATTCACATGTAACCTACATTATACTATAATCGCCAGATCGAGCCGATTATAAACGTACCAATCATTTAAGTGATAAAACCTCGAGTCAATAGGACGGTTCCCGGAAGTTGTAATATTCCAAATTTCTCATCAATTCTCCTAGCCATCGGCAGAGGGCAGTGCAGTACAACTCTTGAACAGTAACCTTGGTTTGGCCATCAAAGGAATCTATGACGNCCCCCCCCCGCACATTCACCACAGCTCACAGACCAAAGCTAGTAAACAAAGATCCCCGTGTAGCCTTAACAGACTGTAGGGGCAAGTGCTGTTAGCGAGTAGCACCTACGAAGGCCGGCACGGCACACGAGGTAGTTGGGTGGCCAGCACCACGCCCGGCCGCCTTTGTCTCTCTCCCCCTCCCAGTGGCGACATATACACACCGCACCGGGTACTCGTTTGAGGCGAGTCGACCTAGGAGGCCCACGTCCAGTTCAGATAATCGTCACCGGCGTTGGACCATGAGCGGGAATCGAACTCGGGTCGCCGGGTTTCGGAGCGCAGCGTAGCGCTAACCGCTGCACCACCTCTCCCCACAGTAANCACACACACACACGCGTGTAATATTACATACAGAATAATCACGTTTTTGGGTTAGATCGCGTTATTTATAAATGTGTCGTAACCCTCCACCACCCGACACGGCCAATCAGCAAAAAAGTGTCACGTTGACAAAAGACAAAATAGTTGACTGCTTTAGCCCACCGGTGTATTGAAGAGTGAAACCACAACATTTACAATTATTTTTTGAGTTGTACGACGTTTCGCTGGTAATTGCATCCAGCATCATCGGGCAATTCGCAAGAATGCAGCGAACTATTTTGTCTTTGGTCAAACGTGACACTTTGTTTTTGCCGATTGGCCGTGTCGGGTGGTGGAGGGTTACGACACATTTATAAATAACGCGATCTCACCCAAAAACGTTGATTATGAATAATATTGGTCGCGAAAAAGCCTGCTCCGTGTTAAACCGATTACATACAGAGCCTACAATCAAATCGAACGGGTCTCGCCACAACACGCAGTGACCAGCAGCTGCTGATCGTAGCAGAGGGCAGAAGCAGCCAAATCTAATTATTGCACTGCACTTCTATGCTCCCCGACTATGGCACCAACCCGCACCGAGCTCCAACCGTGCCGGGGTGGCAAAATGACCATACTTCACCACTCCCGTCGTCGTGGCTTTTGCGGGGAGCGCCGAATCGTTGCCTCCGATAGCAAAACCAGCGACTCATCAACTGAACGGCCAACCGCGAATTGAATTTTTTTTAAATATAAATGCGTCCGTAGTATATGTTGATTATTAAACAAACGTCTAAAACGCCGTGGTGTAAACATTACTACGTTTAAATAAGCGCGGTGTTAATTCGATGTTGTTCAAACATACGCTACAAAACTCGGCACATTTAACCGACGATAATTGACAGCACTTTAAACCACAACAACAACAATAATGATGTAACATACATGAACAAGCCTTGCCAATCCACTGCTGGATGTAGAAGACACGGGGGGGGTGTGTGCCTCCGAGGGGGTCGTTGAAGACGGGCGGTAGCATAGAGCGGTACGGTACAACGGGCTAGTTGCTGTTCGTTTGCTGTTGCACCCCATCAGAAGCGGCCTTTAGCACTGGTCATGGACACGGGTTTTGGTGGTCTTCCATCCGTGGCACACAACTTTTGAACACCTAAATCCTGTCGAGTCAAGATTAATCTCGTGAACAGAAATAAATGCAACAAAAAAGTGTCCAAGACGTATCAAACGTACGAGACGATAATACGGACCCATTAAATATCGATCATTTCTAAACGCATCCCACGTCGCCGCCGCTGTACTTACTAAGCAAGGGCTACACACGTTGGTGTACGAGAGGGTAGTTTCAGTAATCGCGTTGTTGGACTGCACTTATATATGTTCCACGATAAATCCAGCAGTGGAGTGACAAAGTTAGAACAGTAACTCCGTACCGATACCAAACATAACTACAATGAGTGCTGATACAAACAATAGTACAACATATTCTTAGTTTTCGGTAAAGTCACGTAGGTAAAACATCAAAATTAATAAAAAATAAAATAAAGATCACGACGTTTCGGAGGCAACACAAGTCTCCGTCATCAGGTGGACCGTCGGAGACTTGTGTTGCCTCCGAAACGTCGTGATCTTTATTTTATTTTAATTAATTTTGATGTTTTACCTACGTGACTTTACCGAAAAAACCTAAGAATATGAATCCTTGCAGTCACGAAAGATTCAAATCTAGAAATAATACAACAGTGACACAAACATTGACAGTATACGTTAAAGATTGCCTTGCAAAGCCACAACGCAGTGTTACTATGCCAAGCCAGAACACACACACAAGCCCTAACACACACTTTCAACATCCAGCTTATAATACACGACTCAGGCCGCCTAATCACACCTGGAGCTTATATAAAGCGCTGTGCAATAATTAAATATTAAGTAACATATATCTAAATCATTACCGCGGTATGGGTGAAAGTGAACATGGAAATTGTCTTGCAACGCAAGTTAAATACAGGTTCGTATACGCTCGCTGTACCGGACGTTTTGGCTGCTGCTGCTGCTGATACATTTCCACATAACCCCACATGGCAATCATTTATGGCCAGGGCACTACTGAAAACGAGCCAGACCCGGGTCAAATACATGGTCCACTTATCAAAGACGTACATCCTAAGATGGATCTCAAAAACACCCAACTCTAGCCCACGAGGTCGGAACAAAACTCGGGGTTTTCAAAACGGAGGTTTGAGATGTCTGAAAAGTAGGCCAATCGACAAAATAAAAAAAATGGGACATCCAACACTTAGGCTAGTTACAAAGACTACAACGGAGTTTTAACACGAGGCTGGGTCCAACTGGGGTTAGTGGCTATTATTTCGGCTCATATACCGGTGTATACCGCCACTGAGTGCCAAGTATTATACTCAAAACGTTTCCTAAAAACAAGCTAATGCTACAATGGCCTGGGTCCAACTCCCATGTCCTAAGAGTTTACCATTGTAAACGAGACGACACACAGACCAGGCTTAAATCAACTAGTTTTACTCGGCAAGCCTAATAATTAAAGACCAAAGTTTGGCCTGGTACGTAGCTTGGAGTGTTGGCCATTATAAATCCAGTAGCTACACAGAAAGGTCAAACTTTAAGGCAGGCTGGTTCGACTTCCTATACAAGCTGGACTGGCTATTACAACTTAAGCTGGGTCTATACTGTAAATGTGGAGCGTTGTGTAAAATTAACCCACTTAAGAAATAGAGTTTATTCTACAAGCTGGAGTCGTTAAGTTAAGCCTCTCAGCTGGGTTTACTATACCCTACAGAACTGCTTAAATAAACATCCATCCCTGCCTGGGATTGAGTTTATTGGAAGCTGGAATGTTGTCGACACGAATTCAATTCGCAAGCTTTAAAAGNCCCCCCCCCCCCCATCATAACGAAAACTACACTGCTCTGACCGCTAGGTGGTCCAGATGAAACACGACAAAGTCGTGTCGCTGCCATAGGCTGTACATACATCGTTGTTGTTCATGACCCAATCTCTCTCTCTTACCTCCAACACGCAGATCTCTCTGGGGGGAGGGGAAGAGAGGCTTATGGCTTCGTACGCCTAAGGGCGCTCATTTTGAGCGTAAAAATGAGAATATTTATTAAAGAAATCGCAACACAATAGGACACACACGCAGTCAAGCCTGGCCCTGTTTACAATGTGGATTCGATTGCCTGTGAATCACTAACGGCGCCTACGATTTGGGGAGAATTCGTGGCCAAACGCACGACTCCTCCAGAATAATTTCTTTTCTAAATCTCTACCCGGGGTGAGCCTTTCCGATGCTAAAATTATCCCTTCGCAAATCAATGTCCATCAACGTCTAGTGACTTGCCAAAACCCTCCCCCCGCCTGCCCATCACCCCTACCGGTCGATAAAATAACTTTGTCGATGGCTTTGCCACAACGGATGGGGGCTTCGAAGCCATCTCATGGACGGGAACTTTTGTGGTAGGCACAGTCGTCTCCGCCTCTTCAAGCTCCTCTACAAAGATCGGTTGGGTGGGAATGGGTCTCTAACACGCTAGTGAGAAGCCCGCTTCAAACTCCCTTACCCTCAAATGTATCTAAAACGCTCCCCGTTTTTTTTTACAAATTCCCAAGTTACGCACACACTGCACTTTTTTTAGGCCCGGCTAACACTCCACACGTAACTCCACTGCTAGATGACAATACAGTACAAACAATATACTAGGTGGCATATGCCCGACATACTTTTATCTAAAACACACAATAGTACAGCCAAACATTGAACGCAACACTGCACACGAAAGCTTTGGAAACTCATTGGCAAGGGCTGTGGGTCACCCTCATCTCGCTAAAGGAACTTAGTTAATATAAAGCGTTCCAACTTGCTGCCACATTTCTCCCCACCTAATGGCTTAACGATGCTACCATAGTTATCACTTTTAACCCGCTGTAATAAATTGAAACGGTGGTTTAATGCAAACACACGCATTTTTGGAGAAAATGCCACCTAACAAAATTAAAGCTGGAAATATCCCACGGATATTATTGGGATGTGTGGGGGGGGTGGGGAGCCCCCCCCCTTCTACAAAATCACCAGATATGGGATTTAATTTTTTAAATCTTTAAATTATCTAAATTACGAAAACTCATTAATTCAAAAATTGCCAACTCCACTCTGCCCCCACTGACGCAAGGGCCAGGCTGGTGACGTCACCGCGCGAGCTGCGGGGTTTCCCGCGGCCCCTGCAGCAGCCACCGCCCAACGAAGGACGCCGCCGCCATTTTCTTCAACGCAGCGTTGAAAATTTGTTTAAACTCGGATTTTTTTCTTTCTCTTAAAAATCTTTTAAACTTAAAAAATTCGCCGCCTAATTTTTAACCCCGTCTCACAGGCACACGTCGCGTTTTATTGCCCCAACGCGGTGTGCTGTGAGCTCATCTCAACAAAAATAAAATCGGCTCTTAAGCACTTACTATTAGTTTTTGATCCGGACCACCCAAAGCTTTTTTTAAAGAGCTCGTTAAATGTTACGGTAAAAAAATCGTTTTCGTTGGAAGTAGGTTTTTTTTTTTTGAAGCTGCCTGTGTAAACATTTGTTTTAAACGAAATAAGTCGATTATCTAGGTTTCTTCATCGGTGTTTGTTGGAGATGTCGTCCATCAGAGGCCCGCTTTAGGTCAATGGCCGATGCAATACAAAGTCGTCTTCTCGGCATTAAATGTTCCTCGAGTCCACCGAGCGCCAGAACAGCGTAACCTGTAAGAGAAGGAGCCCAAAATAAATACACTGCGGGGGAGNAAAAAAAAGAAACGTTTTTACGAAACATTTACTTGCGTCCTTTGTTACTTTTTTAACCAAAAAATCTTTAACGCGGAGCCGATGTCCTCGCCTCCTCACGTACCTGCACCCGCTCTCCAACTGACGCGCTCGCGTGACGCCTGCCCTTTATATTGCCCGGAAGTCACGTGCCCTCATTAGCATATCATTAACATATTGTCGAAAACGTTAAAAACATTTTTTTTTTAATATCTATTTTTTGTTGTCGTCGAACGTGAGCGCAGACTCGTAAAAAGGGAGCGTAAGTAAAATTATCCTCGTCTGAGAATTGTTTTTTGTATTTTAAAACGCAAGCGCGGCGAGTGGCTTTGATAAAAAATATAAAATTATTTAAATATCGTCACGTGGTAGCCGCGCTAACCAATGGAGTGAACCTTGCCCTTATATGGCCAGGAAGTCACGTGTCTCATTAGCATACATTAACATATTGTCGAAAACGTAAAAACACATTTTTAAAAAATTTTTTTGTTGTTGTTATGCAAGGTGACGCAGCCGCGTCAAAAGGGAGCTTAAGTAAAATTATCCTCGCCAGAGAATATTTTTTTGTTTTTTTAACACAAGCGTTGCTTTGACAAAGCCCCAAAGATTATTTAAATATGATCACGTGGTAGCCGCGCTAACCAATCCAGTGAAGCCACGGGGGCCAAGGCGATCACGCGCGTGGTGCGTGTCCGTGGCAAGCGAATTCTACCTTCCGGAAGATTCTTCCGACATGAGAAGACAACAACAAAACGTTAGCGCATCTTCCGGAAGAGGTAGAACAGCCGCTCCTAAATTGCTAAATGAAACGCAACTTCCTCTTCTGGAAGATTGGCATCGATTCTGGAATCGAAAGTCTACAAATCGAGGCGTTCTAATCGAGGCATAGTAATCGATTCCTCAACCGATTATAAGACGCACCGATTCCCCAGTTGCCCCCTCCCTCCTTAGTGGAATCGAAAAGTCCACTAACCAAGGCATAGTAATCGATACGTAGTAATCGATACGTATTAATCGATTCCTCAACCAGATTATCAGATGCACCTCCGAAGCTGTGCCCGCTACCAATGCTTAGTCAGTAGCAGGAGGTTGCAGTAAGGGGCCGTCCATAAATGACGTCACGCACCTATGGGGGGGGGTCAGACATTTGTGACGATGTGTGACGAGGGGGGGGGGTTTGAAAACGTGACGTCACATCAAAATGCTACACAACTTTAAATAAATAAAGACAACACGTTCTACTTAATTAAATAGACTTTTTAAATAAATGTTTTCTCCTACAACATCAGAGTGCAGCGCCACATTAAATACAGAGTTAGCCTGATAACTTTAATCTACATTGTCTTATGGTTGTTATTGTTTGACTTGCATCCCACTGGGATTTTTGCACACAGCGTTGAAATGCGGTGNTTTTTTTATCTGGAAGACGTTGCTGTTTTATTCCAGGATTTTTCTGTTGCGTGTAGTCTCTTCAGGGCGGTTTCTTCACTAGGGCGATTGGGCGACGCACCACCAATGTCATTCAACCACAGAGTCACGCTAGCCGTCACTGTGCCTCTGGATATAGTCCAATCAGCGTCATGTCACGTTCTGTGAGTACCGCCTCTTTTGGGCGATTTCCCTCCGGCTGAGAATCGCCCGAGTGGCCCCATAGACTTACATTCAAAGGTGTTTTTTTCGAACGGCGGCGCTGCAATGCATTCTCTATGGCTTCCGGGAGGGCTCGCACTAACGTGCTTACGTCATCATACGTGCACGTCATCATACGTAAGCACGTTTCAGTCAACAATATATTGTCGCCACCTAGTGGAATCTTTAAGAAAAAACTTGAGTGGATTGTATTAATAGTGAGTATAGAAACAAACAAGATGTATTGTAAGAGTCACTTTATTTTTCATTAATATTAAAGAAGTGAAGTTGCCTTTACATGCTTAAGCTGTTAATTTATCCATTGCATGGGTGGACCTTATCCTTATCAATCATCCAGACATTTGCCCCCCCTGAGAGATTTTGCAGGAGCCGCCACTGAGTCTCTTTAAGATGTTCTTTTCATGTTTTTGTTTTGGTTGCGTTTGCACCCGAGTCAAGAGCCGAATGGCTCACAGGGTTATAGATAATAAATGAATTATAGATTTGAAGCTTTCGTGACTGCAAGGATTCATACTCTTAGTTTTTGGTAAAGTCACGTATGTAAAAAATGAAATTAAAATTAATAAAAATAATAATAAAAATCACGACGTTTCGGAGGCAAACAAGTATCCGTCCAGGTCCGGAGATTGTTTGCTAAACGTCGTGATTTTATTATTACTTTTTTATAATTTTAATTTCATTTTTTACCTACGTGACTTTACCGAAAGAACTAAGAGTATAAATGAAATGAGAACTGAAACCCAGACCACCGGACAAGCCAATTAGTTTGTGTGAAGTGGCTGTCAAGGACCTACCACTGGTCCCAAGCTACAGTGAGGGCAGCACTTTGCCACCTGCTCTGCCACTGCGAGTGACGTTCATGAAAACGAGAGATGTAGCCTGGGATAAAGNAAAAAAAACAATAAAAGAACCTCCCAGATTGTATTAACTATAGAACAATAATTGTTAGATGGACTCGCTAAGTAAGAAACGCTATATTTTCTGACTATCACCAAAATATGCTAAATTGACTTGTTCTTTGTACTATTATCATGCGTTTGTATTGTTTCATCTTCTTGGTTCTTTCGGTAAAGTCACGTAGAAGGGAAGTAATAAAATAATNAAAATAAAACATAATAAAATCAAATAAAATATATAAATTTTTTATTATTTTATTACTTCCCTTCACGTGACTTTACCGAAAGAACCAAGAAGATGAATCCCTGCAGTCACGAAAGCTTTAAAATTATTTTATTATGTTTATTTTATTATTTCCATTCTACGTGATGACTTTACCGAAAGAACCAAGAAGATGAATCCCTGCAGTCACGAAAGCTTTAAATCGAAATTTGTATTGTTTGTTGTTGTAACGTTCTTAGCCGCCGATTTTCGCTCATCGGATTCCTGCAGTATAAATACATATTCTGATTAATTTGGCATTGATGTCGAAAGAACATCAGTAATAAGAAATCGCGTTACCCCATCTGCTTTGATCCACATTGCTCACCGTAGCTGTTGGGCTGTTTGGAATGTACCACTCACGTATCGGGGAACGGCGCTAAATGTTTCGAATGGACTTGTACTTTAAAACATAAAAAAACCAAGGCGCAGTATTAAATGACGGCAAATTTTATTATAAATAATTAACAAAACTGAAATACAAATAAACGCAATATGGTTGTTTTCTTTGTAAAATTGTGAAATAATAAAATCCAAACACCCCCGTGGTTGACAATGGTTTCTCCCTCCTTGGGTTGTCGCTGCAGAAATCGCGGATACATTATTTTTAAATTTAAATTGTAATTAACCTTTAAAATATGCTTTAAATATACAATAATTAGTCGTGTTCAAATAGGCACGTCAGTTATTTGTTTTATGTAAATATTATACAGGTCAGTCCAATGATGCCAAATTAACATCGGTAATAAAGAATCGCGTTACCGCCATCGGCTTTGATCCACATTGCTCACCGTAGCTGTTCGGAATGTACCACTCGCACACACACAGGGGTAACATCAAACATTCTTTGCATTGGCTTCTACTTTAAACATTAAAAACAAACCAAAACGCAGCATTAATAAAACACGTGAAGTTTATCATAAATAATTAACGAACTTTAATTTAAATCAACTCAATATGGTTACATTTTATTGTAAAATTGTGAAATAATCGCATGCAAACACCCCCGTGGTTGACAATGGTTTCTTCCTCCGCGGATTGTCGCTCCAGCAGTAGCTAGAGAAATTACGTTTCATTAAATTGTCATTCAACTTTAAAACATGTTGTAAATACACAACTCTCTGCCGTGTTCATACAACCGCGTACGGTAACAGGAGGAGGAGGAGGACGTGGAGTACAGGGCCTTAAAGGTAAGCTTCCATACTTCGCGAAAGCCAAGGCTCTATTGCTACTGTACCCAATGAGTGTCAACAACGCGAGCTGCAGTCGTGTTCGATCCACCGCTGGATGTTAGAGAGATGGAGGCCTTCCTCCCAAGCTGACAAGGGACGCGTCTTCCTCGCCACGGCACGCGAGCTGAGTCCATCGCTTCAAATCCTCCTCCTTCTTCTCCTGTGGCAGTGATGATGGTGGTGGTGTTAGGGTGCTATTTGACCCACCTTTGGTACCTCTGCTCCTAAACATCTCCTCCTAAACATCTCCTCCTAAACATCTCCTCCTAAACATCTCCTCCTAAACATCTCCTCCTAAACATCTCCTCCTAAACATCTCCTCTTAAACATCTCCTCCTAAACATCAAACCACATCGGCTGTCCCCTTCCCAAGCGCCCTTCTCACTCTGTAGGAGAGTTGACTACCTCGCCTGGTGTGCAGGAGGTCGTGGTTCGATCGCGACCAACACTGCCCATAGACTCACACTGCCCATAGACTCACATTGCACATAGACTCACACTGCCCATAGACTCACACTGCCCATAGACTCACACTGTCCATAGACTCACACTACCCATAGACTCACACTGCCCATAGACTCAATACTGCCCATAGACTCACACTGCCCAAAGACTCACACTACCCATAGACTCACACTGCCCACAACTCACACTACCCATAGACTCACACTGCACCATAGACTACACTGCCCATAGACTACACTGCCCATAGACTCACACTGCCCTAGACTCACACTGCCCATAGACTCACACCGCCCATAGACTCACACTGCCCATAGACTCACACTGCCATTGACTCNACACCGCCCTAGACTCAACACCGCCCATAGACTCNACACTGACCATAGACTCACACTACCCATAGACTAACACTGCCCTAGACCGCATGTACAATAGACTCACACTACCCATAGACTCACACTACCCTAGACTCAACACTGCCCAAGACTCAACACTACCCATAGACTCAACACTACCCATAGACTCAACACTGCCCATAGACTCACACTACCCTAGACCACACTGCACCATAGACTCACACTGCCCATAGACTCACACCACCCTAGACTCACACTACCCATAGACTCACACTGCCCTATGCTCACACTACCCTAGACCACACTGCCCTAGACTCACACTGCCCTAGACTCACACCGCCCTAGACTCACACTGCCCATAGACTCACACTGCCCAAAGACTACACTACCCTAGACTCACACTGCCCACANACTCACACTACCCTAGACTAACACTGCCCATAGACTCAACACTGCCCATAGACTCACCGCCCATAGACTCACACCGCCCTAGACTCAACACCGCCCATAGACTCAACATTGCCCATAGACTCAACACTGCCCATTGCTCAACACCGCCCTAGACTCAACACCGCCCATCCCATAGACTCACACTACCCTAGACTAACACTGCCCTAGACTCACACTCCATGACTACACTGCCCATAGACTCACACTGCCCTAGACTCACACTGCCCTAGACTCACACTGCCCTAGACTCACACTCCATGACTCACACTGCCCAGACCTCACACTGCCCATAGACTCACACTGCCCTAGACTCACACTGCCCTAGACTCACACTGCCCATAGACTACTGCCCACAGACTACACACCCATAGACTCACACTGCCCATAGACTCACACTGCCCATAGACTACACCGCCCATAGACTCAACACCGCCCATAGACTCAACACTGCCCATAGACTAACACTGCCCATTGACTCAACACCGCCCATAGACTCAACACCGCCCATAGACTCAACACCGCCCATAGACTCAACACTGCCCATAGACTCACACTACCCTAGACTAACACTACCATAGACTCAGCACTGCCCATAGACTCACACTACCCATAGACTAACACTGCCCATAGACTCACACTGCCCATAGACTACACTGCCCTAGACTCACACTGCCCATAGACTCACACTGCCCAGACTCACACTGCCCTAGACTCACACTNCCCATAGACTCAACACTGCCCATAGACTNACACTGCCCTAGACTCACACTGCCCATAGACTACACTNTCCATAGACTACACTGCCCTAGACTACACTGCCCTAGACTCACACTACCCATAGATTTCGATTTAAAGCTTTCGTGACTGCAGGGATTCATCTTCTTGGTTCTTTCGGTAAAGTCACTTCCCTTCTACGTGACTTTACCGAACCAAGAAGATCTACCCATAGACTCACACTACCCATAGACTCACACTGCCTAGACTCACACTGCCCTAGACTACACTACCCTAGACTACACTGTCCATCCCATGACTCAACACTGCCCATAGACTCAACACCGCCCATAGACTCACACTGCCCATAGACTCACACTGCCCAAAGACTCACACTACCCATAGACTCACACTGCCCACAACTCACACTANCCATAGACTCACACTGCCCATAGACTCACACTGCCCATAGACTCACACCGCCCATAGACTCACACCGCCCTAGACTCAACACCGCCCATAGACTCAAACTGCCCATAGACTCACACTGCCCTTGACTCACACCGCCATAGACTCNACACCGCCCATAGACTACACTGCCCATAGACTCACACTACCCATAGACTAACACTACCATAGACTCACACTGCCCATAGACTCACACTACCCATAGACTAACACTGCCCTAGACCCACTGCCCATAGACTCACACTACCCTAGACTACACTGCCCTAGACTCACACTGCCCTAGACTCACACTGCCCTAGACTCACACCGCCCATAGACTCACACTGCCATAGACTAACACTACCATAGACCGCACTGCACCATAGACTCACACTACCCTAGACTAACACTGCCCATAGACCGCACTGCACCATAGACTCACACTGCCCATAGACTNACACTGCCCATAGACTCACCTGCCCTAGACTCAACACCGCCCATGACTCAACACTGCCCATGACTCAACACTGCCCATGACTCAACACTGCCCATGACTCAACACTGCCATGACTCAACACCGCCCATGACTCAACACTGCCCATGACTCAACACTGCCTGACTCAACACTGCCCATAGACTCACACCGCCCATAGACTCAACACCGCCCATAGACTCACACTGCCCATAGACTCACACTGCCCACAACTCACACTGCCCATAGACTCACACCGCCCTAGACTCACACCGCCCTAGACTCACACTACCCTAGACTCACACTACCCTAGACTCACACTGCCCTAGACTCACACTGCCCTAGACTCACACCGCCCTAGACTCACACCGCCCTAGACTCACACTACCCTAGACTCACACTACCCATAGACTCACACTGCCCATAGACTCACACCGCCCTAGACTCACACTGCCCATAGACTCACACTGCCAATAGACTCACACTGCCCACAGACTCACACTGCCCTAGACTCACACTGCCCATAGACTCACACTACCCACAGACTCAACACCGCACCTCCGATTACACGGTTGGCTACGTACGCTGCGAAAGAAGTTCAACGTACCTACATTACAGGACACACAAACGGTACTGCGTTGTTCGTCGTGCCCTGCATTGCAGATGACGACGGATGTGAGCGAGGCCATCCCCTTCATGGCCGCGTGCCACGGCCCCACCATCCTGCAGCTCAATCGCCTGCGCCTGACGGGCAGCTTTGTGACATCACGCTGCACGTGGCTGTACCGTTTGGCGCACACAAGGTGAGCCGGACTCTTCCCTACCCCTCTGCCTGTCTTCCACGTTGCTCTGAGGCAACGTCACTCTACACTACTAGCAAAGCCTGTCCCTGAGCCTAGCCTAAACCTCACACTACACTAAACTTCACGCTAGCCAAAACCTCACTCTACCCTAAACCTCACTCTACCCTAAACCTCACACTACACTAAACCTCACTCTACCCTAAACCTCACTCTACCCTAAATCTCACACTATCCTAAACCTCACTCTACCCTAAACCTCACTCTACCCTAAACCTCAGACTCCTAAACCTCACTCTACCTAAACCTCACACTATCCTAAACCTCACTCTACCCTAACCTCACACTACCCTAAACCTCACTCTACCCTAAACCTCACACTACCCTAAACCTCACTCTACCCTAAACCTCACTCTATCCTAAACCTCACTCTACCCTAAACCTCACACTACCCTAACCTCACTCTACCCTAACCTCACTCTATCCTAAACCTCACTCTATCCTAAACCTCACACTACCCTAAACTCACTCTACCCTAAACCTCACTCTACCCTACACCTCACTCTATCCTAAACCTCACTCTATCCTAAACCTCACACTACCCTAAACCTCAGACTACCCTAAACCTCACTCTACCCTAAACCTCACACTACCCTAAACCTCACTCTACCCTAAACCTCACTCTACCCTACACCTCACTCTATCCTAAACCTCACTCTATCCTAAACCTCACTCTACCCTAACCTCACACTACCCTAAACCTCACACTACCCTAAACCTCACTCTACCCTAAACCTCACTCTATCCTACACCTCACTCTACCCTCCACCTCACTCTACCCTCACCTCACTCTACCCTAACCTCACTCTACCCTCCACCTCACTCTACCCTAACCTCACTCTACCCTAACCTCACTCTACCCCTCCACCTCACTCTACCCTCCACCTCACTCTACCCTACACCTCACTCTACCCCTCCACCTCACTCTACCCTACACCTCACTTTACCCTACACCTCACTCTACCCTACACCTCACTCTACCTCCACCTCACTCTACCCTCACCTCACTCTACCCTAACCTCACTCTACCCTAACCTCACTCTACCCTAACCTCACTCTACCCTACACCTCACTCTACCCTAACCTCACTCTACCCTACACCTCACTCTACCCTAACCTCACTCTACCCTAACCTCACTCTACCCTAACCTCACTCTACCCTACACCTCACTCTACCTTACACCTCACTCTACCCTACACCTCACTCTACCCTAAACTCACTCTACCCCAAACGTCACGGTTGCGACCACCACCAGTTTGGGCTGTACGCCGTATGGACCTGAAACTCAAGTTCCCCTACAAGAATACAGGATACACAGTACGGCTTGACACGTACGCATCCGACTGTGGCTAACCCCAACCTTAACCATGTCCCCGGCTCTCTCACACACCCTACCTCCTAACCCTACCCCTGANTTGACTCGATCCCCTCAATCCCCTAACGCCCTATCCCTCCACCCCCCCCCAATGTTCAAGCCTGCGTACTTTACTACGCGTTCTTCGTACTCATTGACATGTAAATGTTTTCTCTAACCCCTCCCTCTCTCTGCCTCCGCCCCCTCTGTCTATTTAAGGCCACCCCACAGAGACGATCTCCCTCTCTGTACCTGTGTTACTCTCTCTATGTATCTTCGTGATGTCTGTCTGCTTATATGTCTGTCTATAGTTCTCTGCTTAGATTTGTGTTTCTATTTCATTTGTACCTGATGACGATTGCTTGTGTTGCAATCGAAACGTCGTATGCTAGTATTTAATTTATTACTTTATCTTTATACGTGACTTTACCGAAACAACCAAAGAGTAATTCCTGCAGTCGCGAAAGCTCCAAAATTAAGATTCCCCCACAACTCTCCTCCACCACCCACAGGCCGTGCTGGCCGCTAGCTGCCCCTATTTCCGCGACCACGCCGGGCTGCAGGGCCTGAGCGCGCTTCACGTGGGCGTCGTGCGCAGCCCGCGCGTGTTCTCCCAGCTGCTGGCGTTCTGCTACACGGGCAGGCTGGTGCTGACACGCAGGGAGATCCTCGCCTTCCTCACCGCCGCCAGCTTCCTCCAGCTGCAGCCCGTCATCGACGGTGAGATGGGGGCGGGGGCGGCGGGGGGGGGAGTGAGTAGGGCAGGTGGGGTGGGAGGGGTGAGATGGGAGTGAGAGTTAAGGAGAGAAACGGCGATTGGGAGGGATGGAAGAGAGGGAGGGCGTGGGAGAGAGGAGATGGAGGAATGAGAGAGAGAGTGGGGCACTGCAGTCGCGAGGAGATGTTAACTACCTCGCCTGGTGCACAGGAGGTCGTGGGTTCGATCCCGACCCCGACGCCTGCTGTATATTTGGAGTTTGTGTCTTTCTCATCATCATCACGGTGGCTAGGAGATGTTAACTACCTCGCCTGGTGCACAGGAGGTCGTGGGTTCGATCCCGACCCGACGCCTGTTGCTGTATATTTGGAATTTGCATGTTTACTCTCTCTCCCTGTGGTCGCGTTGATTTTTCGACGAAGTCCTCAATTTTTTCCCTCCACGTGTTAGAATCAACATCGCGCGTTCAGAGTATTTGGTTCCAATACATTTTCACGCGACGAGCCTCTTTGTTGAGCTATCGTTTATGACCAGGTCCCTAAAACACAGCGAGTTGGCACAGTAGGGGGCGCAGGTGGTGCATGTGCCAGTGATCGGTCAACCCATGGCACCTGCTGGGTCTGTCCAGTGACCTCCTGCCAGCAGCCAGAGCCTTCGACACTTCAAGTGGCCTTAAAGTGCACATAGCCTGGCACAGGCGCCCTGGTGACGTCACCGCCACTTAGTGGTGAATGGCGGTTGTTGTTGTTGTTGTGCAAGTGTATTGTCTGGGTATGTGCCTGCGTGTACGTATGGGGGAGCGGTAGTGCCGTGGTTAGCGCGCTGCGCTACAAAGCCGGCGGACCTGAGTTCAATTCCCGCTCACGGCCAACACCGGTGACAATTACCTAACCGGTCCTGGGCCTCCCCAGGTCGACTCAAATGAGTAGCTCTTGCGGTCTGTAAACATCGCCAATGAGGAGACAGGAGGCCGTGCTTGGTTGCTGGCCACCCACCCCCTCGTGTGTCGTGCCGGCCTTCACAGGCGCTGCTTCTCGCTAACAGCACTTGCCCCAACAGTTCTGTTAAGGCAATACTGGGGGCGGCATCTTTGTCTTTACCTTTGTTTGCGTGCGTGCGCGCGCGTGTTCCGTGACCCCAGCTGCGTGCAGCTGCTGGCCGGGATGCTCAGCCCCACGTCCCACCTCACCGACTCCTCCCACGACTCTCCGGGCCTCCACGAGCCCTCGCCTCCTCCTCCCCCGCCTCCCCCCCTCCGCGGTCGTCGTCGTCGTCGTGCGATCGGCCTCTCCTCCCCTCCTCGCCGCCGGCCCACGTCCCCGGCTCGCACGGCCCGCCCCCGCTCGCGAGGACGAGCTGCCGGTGGCGGCCGGCGGCGGCGGCGGCGGCGGCGCAAGCTGCGGAGGGAGCGAGGCTTCCAGCTGGACCGAGCTGGGCTGGCCCGACGGGTTCGTGCAGGGCTCGTCGCCGGAGGACGTCACTTTCCCTCCGGCGGTTTCGCACCATCAGCATCATCAGCAGCAGCAGCAGCAGCAACGCCATCGGTACCATCACCAGCAGCAGCAGCAGCAGCTGGTGCTGTTGCCAAGCCGGCGCCCCAGGAAGTCGGCCACGAGCGTCCGTCTCCAAATCAAGACGGAGCCGCCGGACGAGCAGATGCGTCGCGACGACGTCGACGACGACGACGACGTCGACGACGACGACGAGGAGGAGGAGGGGGGGGGGGGAACTACAACAACAGTGCGGCGGAGGAGGAGGAGGAGAACGAGGTGGTGATGGCGGAGTGGGTTGGTGACGGTGGCGGCGGCGGCGACGACGGCGACGGCGAACGCGACGAGAAGCCGGCGGCGCGCAGGCGGCGCCAGCCGCGGGTCATCCAGCACGCCGACCTCGCGCCCGCAGGGGCCTCTTGGTGCCGCGGGCGTTCTCGCTCGCGCCGGCTTCGCTGGTACCCGCCGCCGCCGCCGGCGTCATCCGCGCACGCAGCACCTCCCCGCAGCAGCACCGGCGTCGGCCGATCTCTCGCCGCATTCGGACGGAGCCCTCCCGTCGGCCGCGGCCTACGCCGATTACTTGCAGAGCGCGGCCGGCGGCGCGGCGGCGGCGACGACTGCGGCGCCGCGTCGGTCGCCGGCGGCGCGACGTCGTCGCCCGCGTCGTCGGCGGCTGCGGCGACGCTGACGCCGACGTCCGGCCAGGAGCGGTGGATGCGCTACAACCCGCGTCTGACGTGCCTCTACTGCGGCAAGTCGTTCAACCAGAAGGGCAGCCTGGACCGCCACATGCGGCTGCACATGGGCATCACGCCGTTCGCGTGCCGGCACTGCGGCAAGCGCTACACGCGCAAGGACCAGCTGGAGTACCACATCCGCACGCACACGGCAACAAGCCCTTCCCGTGCGCGCTCTGCGGCAAGTGCTTCCCCTTCCAGGCGACGCTCAACCAGCACGTGCGGAAGAACCACGGGCGCGGCGAGGGCGGCAGGGCCCTGCGTGGCAGCGACGACGGCGGCGGCTCGGCCGGGAGGGCCGATGGCGGCGGCGGCGGCGAGGAGGTGGAGGAGATGGAGGAGGCGCGGCGGAAGTTGCGCCGGAGAACGATGTGGATCGGAGCGCGAACTCGTGACGGGCTTTGAAAGTGCGTCCCCCGGGTCGTTGCCGCCACGTCGCGGCGTTGTTCGGCGTCGTCGCTTCCGCGTGCCGGGAGCTTTCTCCCCCCCCCCCCCCCCACAGCAAGACAAATTTGCGACGCGCCGTGCCGCGTTGCCGCGACGTCCGACGTTTCGCTCCGTGTCCTGGCAGCTTAAATCAGGAACGGGGGCGGGGTGGGGATGCTACTGCCGGCGTGGGTTTTCGCGGCCGTGCAGCCCGGCTCTCCGGCGTATTGTTGGGAGGTTGTGCCACCGCCGCGTTATTCGTTTTCCCTCCGCGCATTCTGTTGGGAAGCTGTGCAGCAAAGCAACGCCACTTACTTTCTTTTTCACTTTTTTATTTATCCGTGCGTGGTGGCGAAACGTCAGACTCCATGCCAAACTGACACGCGCTCTGAGCGCCCCCGCGGGAACAACCGCGATGACGTGCGGAGTGTGGGTACGTACCGAGATCGGAGCGTATGGAGCGGGGAACCTTACGGAGTGTGAAACGCGGTCGCCTATTTTTTAATTTTACGAATGCTAGAAACCCGCACATCCTATTGGACGTGACCGTCCCTCCCTCCCAGCCAGCCAGCCAGCCAGCAAAACTTTTGATCCTATACGGAGCCTTGTCTCTCTCCACCTTTCTCTTGCCTTCTCATCGAGATGTCTCACTTTGTCTGTTCCTGTCTTTCTATTCCTAATCGCGATGGTGTGGGGCACNGGGTGACGTCACCGCACGATGACGTCATCATTGCGCAGACGTTCACCATGGTGCGTCATCCACATCCCTGAGGCGTTCAGCAGCGTCACCCATGACAACAACAACATGCCTTCCAATCACTCCAGACCAGGTGCCAGCATCATTACCAACTCGGGCATTGAAGTCACCCAACAGGATGACTCTGTCCCGAGGGGCCACTTTAGCCAGCACCTGTGACAGGAGGTCATAGAAGGCATCTGATTTATCGGCCTTGCCTGCATCCCTCCACGGATGTTCGTCTTCGGTGGGGACATAAGTAACCACGACCACCACTCCTCGCTCCGGTTGATGGGAAGGCGAGCCCAAAAGTAGCCTGGGGCTTACAGCTTCCCACACCTCACTGCCACGCTCCCACGCCCCCTTCATTCCCTGTTGTTTGGCAGTCTCCTGCCCGAGTAGAGGACTGTCCACCCCTCGTGGTGGCAGGAGCCAGAGCCGGTCCACCGGACCTCCTGTTAACCACAGAGATCCAGGCGGTACCGGTCCAGCTCCCGACAGAGGAGTGGCAGCCTCTCCCCTCACCCCCTCCATCCCGGCCGATACGCTATCATACTCGCAGTATTAGAAAGAAAAAAAGTTTTGCTGGCTGGAGGGAGGAGGGAGGGAGGGACCGGCAAGGCCAAATTGACGTATGGGCAACTGAAAACAAACTATTGCACACGTGTACAAAATGTATAAAACGACAAAAAAATGTGTCTATTATCTGCTTCTCTTTAAGTCGTATGTTTGCTTTACCGATCGTTACTCCGATATTCCAAGCAATATGTATTTTTTAATCGCCGCGTATTATTATTATGATTAATTTGAGCTCGTAGCTTGTGCACTATGAACTCTTAAGAGCTACAGGGCGGTGGTGTTGGGGGGGGGGGACGGAGGTGGAGGGAAGCAAAGCCAGTCCGTGTCTCCCAACTGAAATTCTCAGAGGACGTCCAACCGATGAGATGGAGCGATGAGTCGGTCGCTAATTCTTTTATTCAACCGGGAGACCGAGCAAACCGAGTAGACCGTGTCAAAGTGGTGACGGTGACCTGCCGCGTGTCGTGTACGCATGCAAGTTGAACTTCTTTCGCACCGTACGTAGCCAGCGTCGAGTCTATGGGCGTCAGTATGTGTGTTGAACTTCTGCACCGTACATACTTATCCAGCAGTGGATTGACCACGGCTGATGACGACGATGATGGCCGTGACGATGTAGCTCAGATTCATCTTCTTGGTTTTTCGGTAAAGTCACGTAGAAGGGAAGTAATAAAATAATAAAAATAAAACATTAAATCATTCTCACGACGTTTCGGCCACAACGCAAGCAGCCGTCCTCAGGTGAAGAACAGGGCTGTCGGGGAGACAGCGTCAGACGCTGTCGGAAAGAACAGGTCTGTCGGAAAGACAGCGTCTGACAGACCTGGTCTTCACCTGAGGACGGCTGCTTGCGTTGTGGCCGAAACGTCGTGAGAATTATTTAATTATCTTTTATTTTTATTTTATTATTTCCATTCTACGTGATGACTTTACCAAAAGAACCAGGAAGAAGAGGGGTTCCGCTGGACAACGTCGCACATGATCTGGGCACCCGTGAACATCCACAGAAAATTACCGTCGCACATGGGCGGTTATTAGCTCCTCCGATTCGCGTGGATGGCCAATGATTGCTTCGTGGAGTTTTTCCAATCGAATAAATTTGCGGGTACATTTTGCCAAACTTGTGTGTGTGTTGCGTGCGCTCGTTTGCTGGAGTTCTTTCGCACCGTACGTAGACGTTTCCGCACTCATCGGAGGTGTGGGTGGAAGGACAACAAAATAAACGCAACACATTGTCCTGTTGCGGAGGGAGCTGGTAGGAACGTCGGGTTGCTCGGTCAATGGCCCACAGGGTCAACGGCGGCGTGGTGTATTCCGCAAATATGCCCGACTGTGAGGGCGGGCACAAGCCGGCGTGAGTAGGTTAAACGTTGAGTTTATAAGGGCACCACGGGTGACCAGCCCCTCTCCACCCAGCCCACCCTCCACCCCCACCAGCCCACCCTCCCACCCAACCCCTCCCCACCCTCCCACCCAGCCCCTCCCACCCTCCCCACCCTCCCACCCAGCCCCTCCTGCACGACGGACGGACACAATAATCCCTGTGGGCTGGTGTAACCAGGAGGTTCCTACCAGTGAAAGCCATTGGTTATTACTTTAATGTTATATATATATTTGTTCAATACTGTTGCAAATAATATGTAATTTTCTTTATAAATTACTTGATTTGTGCTTAAAGTTGTATTTTTTTAATACATAATTTGGTTCAATATCACACAAACTCTTGTGACGTGCAGTTTGTTTGTGTAAATTTGTCTGTGTGTGCGGTATTTCTGTGACTTAAAACTTAATTTTTACCTTATTTGTATTATTACTTTTTCTATCTATGTGACTTTACCGAAAGAACCAAAAATAGTGTGTGTGTGTGCGCGTGCTCGCTAACAGCACTTGCCCAACAGCATGTCAAAGGCTACACGGGGATCTCTGTTATTCTCTACGCATGTATCCTTGTGCCTGTGTATCGGGAGGTGTCGATACATCACGAACTTTGGCGCTCCGAGTTCGATTCCGTGTCTCCCCTGGGGGAGCGAGATGCCCTCTCTGGGGTGGGGACAGTCGCGAGACACGGCCAGATTCAATTGTCTTTTTTAATCCTTTATATTAAGTTCGCTTGCTTGCGTGCTTGCTTGCTTACGACCGTGCAAATCTTTCGCTCGTTTTTTAACCCACTTCCCGTGATCCAATCGAGCTGACATTTTGCACTCGTTGTGCGTGACAATTAATTTTCGTGAAAAAAAATTCCAAAATGTTACACTGTTTAGGGAAAACAAATTAAATATTTAATTACCAATTGCTTAATGGTGGCAGACAATCATCTGACCCATAGGTGGCAGCCATCTCAAGCCAGAGGACGAGAGGACTCTAGCCGCCACGCATATAAAGGATTTATAGTGAAAAACTTTGTTTTTACGGGTTTATTTTTTAGAAGCCAAATCGTCGAAACACCAAATTCAGCACGTGGCACGAACGTCCAACTTCCTCTGTTTCATCAAAGCTCTCCGTATTTATTATTTAACATCGTTACATTGTTTAACTATTGAGAACTATTGGGGTGCAAGGCTGCAGTGAATGTTACGGACCACCGGGTTTATAACCTGTCGTGTGCCCCCCTCACACACGTAGGTCGACTCGGCCTTAAATGTGTACCCGGTTGGACGTGTGGACATGAGCGCAACAAACGAGAGTCAACAGGAAACGTTCATGACCACGGCGATTCGCTTGCGATTCACCGCCACCCGCACACCCACTCGCTCTTCACAGAACTCCCAAATAAGTCGATGTTGTTGTACTATCGTGTGCGCGTGTGTGTGCGCGTGTGCGTGCGTGTGTTCTGTGTGCGTGTGTGCTGTGTGCGTGTGCGTGCGTGTGTGTGTGTGCNTGTGTGTGTGCGCGTGTGTGTGCGTGTGTGTGTGCGTGCGTGTGTGCGTGTGTGTGTGTGCGTGTGTGTGCGCGTGTGTGTGTGTGCGTGTGTGTGCGTGTGTGTGTGCGTGTGTGCTGTGTGTGCGTGTGTGTGTGTGCGTGCGTGTGTGCGCGTGCNTGTGTGCGTGTGTGTGTGTGCGCGTGTGTGTGTGCACGTGTGTGTGTGCGTGTGTGTGCGTGCGTCTGCGCGTGTGTGCGTGTGTGTGTGTGCGCGTGTGTGTGTCGTGTGTGTGTGTGTGTGCGTGTGTGTGCGTGTGTGTGTGCGCGTGTGTGTGTGCGCGTGCGTGTGTGTGTGCGTGTGGCGTGTGTGTGTGTGCGTGTGTGTGTGCGCGTGCGTGTGTGTGNGTGCGTGTGACCCACAATCGAGGCGCGTGTGTGCGTGCGTGTGTGTGTGCGCGTGCGTGTGTGCGCGTGTGTGTGTGCGCGTGTGTGTGTGTGTNCGTGTGTGCGCGTGTGTGTGTGTGCGTGTGTGTTGTGCGCGTGTGTGTGCGTGTGTGTGCGCGTGTGTGTGTTCGTGTGTGTGTGTGCGCGCGTGTGTGTGTGCGCGTGTGTGCGTCGTGTGTGTGTGGTGGTGGGTGTGTCGATGGGGAGCGGTGGTGCAGCGGTTAGCGCNGCGTATGAACCTGCGACCCGAGTTCGTTTCCGCTCACGGCCACTGTACACCTCTGTGGGCCTCCCTAGGTCGACTAGCCTCAAATGAGTACCTGGTGTGNGTAAACTCGTNGTGGGAGCAAAGGCGGTGCGGGCGTGGTGCTGCGCCACCCACCCCTGCNTTCATAGCTCACAGCACTTGCCCTACGTCTGTTAAGGCTACACGGGGGTCTTTGTATGTGTCGCGTGTGGTGTGCGTCGTATTTTATAGGGGAGCGGTNAGTGTACGCAGCGCTACAATCCCGACGATCCGGGTTCGACACCCGCTCGCGGCCAACACCAGTGACGATTATCTGAACCGGCCTGGGCCTCCCTAGGTCGACTCGGCCTCAAATGAGTATCTGGTGCGGTGTGTAAACTAGGGGAGACAAAGGCGGTCTGTGGTGCTGGCCACTCACCCCTTCGTATGTGCTACTCGCGAACAGCACTTGCCCAACATTGTGTTAAGGCTATACGGGGATCTTTATCTTATTATTTGTGGGGAGTTCAATCCGCGCTGCCGACCAATACCAGATGCCGGACCTTCCCTGGGTCGACTTAGCCTAAAATGAATGCCTGGTGATGCGGCGGTGTTACATTTCAGCAATTAATTATCATTGCCCTGTATTCTACAGCGAGCCCTCTACACTAGTGGGCGCTACGGTGGGGAGATGTTGACTACCTCGCCTGGTGTACAGGAGGTCGCGGGTTCGATCCCGACCGTGACGCCTGCTGTATATTTGGAGTTTGCGTGTCTCTCTATCATCATCATCACGGTGGCTAGATGTTGACTACCTCGCCTGGTCTACGGTCTGTCTCTCTCTCATCATCATCACGGTGGCTAGGAGATGTTGACTACCTCGCCTGGTGTACAGGAGGTCGCGGGTTCGATCCCGACCCTGACGCCTGCTGCTGTATATTTGGAGTCTGTGTCTCTCTCTCCTCTCTACGGATCATCATCACGGTGGCTAGGAGATGTTGACTACCTCGCCTGGTGTGCAGGAGGTCGTGGGCTCGATCCCCACTGACGCCTGCTGCTGTATATTTGGAGTTTGCGGTGTCTCCCCATGGTGGCGTGCATTTTTCTCCAGTTNCCCCCCCCACCCTTGCCACATTTAGAATCAACGTGCACTTAGAGCATTTGGCTTCTGCTATCAATTTCCACTTTGTTGAGCTGTTATTGTATTTACAATAACAGCTGTGGACATTGTGTGTGTACAATGTGTACTCGGTATCGGTGTTAAGAGGCAGGGCAGGCTGGGGCAAGCGTGGAAATTAACCCCAGGGCTCAAGATTGTACGTGGGAGACGGCTGAACGACTCAACTATATATTTTTATTTTACCGGGTAAGTTTAACACGTAGCAGGCTTTCGCGACCAAGACTATTCATAAGAAACGTTTTTGGGGTTAGATCGCGTTATTTATAAATGTGTCGTAACCCTCCACCACCCGACACGGCCAATCAGCAAAGAAGTGTCACGTTGACAAAAGACAAAATAGTTCGCTGCTTTAGCCCACCCGGTGTGTTGAAGAGTGAAACCACAACATTTAACATTTTTGATTCGTACGACGTTTCGCTGGTAATTGCATCCAGCATCATCGGGCAATTCACCAAAATGTAGTGAACTATTTTGTCTTTTGGCAACGTGACACTTTTTTGCTAATTGGCGTGTCGGGTGGTGGAGGGTTACGACACATAAGTCTGTAAAAGGCTTTACGGGGCATCTTTGTCCCACACAAAGATAAAGATCCCCTATAGCCTTAACAGACTGTTTGGGCAAGTGCTGTTAGCGAGCACCTATGAAGGCTGGAACGGTACACGAGGGGGTGGCGATGTTTACACACCACACCAGGTACTCATTTCAGGCCGAGTCGACCTAGAGGAGGCCCAGGACCGATTCAGATAGTCGTCACTGGTGTTGGCCGTGAGCGGGAATCGAACCCGGGTCGCCTGGTTCATACGCGCTGCGCTAACCGCTACACCACCGCTCCTACAGTGTCCCACACACACAGACACACAACAACCGCCATTCGCCACTAAGTGGCGGTGACGTCACCACGACGCTTGTGCCAGGCTAGGTGCACGTTGAGGCCACGTGAAGTGTCGAACGCCCGCTGGCAGGAGGTCACGGGCAGACCCAGCAGGTGCCACGGGTCGACTGACCGACACACACACACAGACACACACACACTCACACACACACACGAGTCCCACCACCACCCAATGCCCTCCGCGTGTATGTCCGTGTGTGTGTCCGTGTGTGTGTATGTCTGTGTGTATGTCTGTGTGTGTCTGTGTGTGTGTCCGTGTGTGTCTGTGTGTATGTCTCTGTGTGTGTCCGTGTGTGTCTGCGTGTGTGTGTGTGTCCNTGTGTGTGTGTCTGTGTGTGTGTGTCTGTGTGTGTGTGTGTGTGTGTGTGTGTCNGTGTGTGTCTGTGTGTGTGTCTGTGTGTATGTGTCNGTGTGTGTGTGTGTTCTGTAAATAAGTTACTTGAGTCACGCGCAGTCAAGGGGCCGTCCATAAATGACGTCACGCGATTTTGGACGGTTTTTGACCCCCCCCTCAAATATGACGTCACAAAGCTCTGCCCCCTCCCCCAAAATTAAACATGCTTCAAATCGATTTAAAGCTCTCGTGACTGCAGGGATTCATATTCTTGGTTATTTCGGTAAAGTCACGTAGAAGGGAAATAATAAAATAATAAAATTAAACAATACAATTCTCACGACGTTTCGGCACCACCGCCATCATCATCATCAACGGTCTTATCCACTGCTGGATGAACCCCATCCCAAGGCGTCCCCTAGATCGTGTCGACTGGACGTCTGTGTATGAAGAGCTTCACAGCTTATCGGATTCCTCCGGTCTGAAGATTGTGTGATTCTGGGATAATTGGGGTTTATACTGGTAGGAACCTCCTGGTTACACCAGCCCACAGGGGATTATTGTGTCCGTCCGTCCGTCGTGCAGGGAGGGGGCTGGGTGGGGAGGGGCTGGGTGGGGAGGTTGGGGAGGGGCTGGGTGGGGAGGGTGGGGTTGGGTGGGGGGAGGGGCTGGGTGGGGAGGTGGGAGGGTGGGAGGGGTGGGGAGGGCTGGGTNGGGAGGGAGGGGCTGGGTGGGGAGGGGCTGGGTGGGGAGGTTGGGGAGGGGCTGGGTATNGGGAGGGTGGGTGGGGAGGGGCTGGGTGGGGAGGGTGGGGATGGACTGGGTNGGGAGGGTGGGAGGGGCTGGGTGGGGAAGGTGGGGAGGGCTGGGTGGGAGGGAGGGGCTGGGTGGGAGGGGAGGGTGGGGATGGGCTGGGTGGGGGGGTNGGAGGGGCTGGGTGGGGAAGGTGGGAGGGCTGGGTGGGGAAGGTGGGGAGGGTGGGGCTGGGTGGGGGTGGGAGGGGTGGGGCTGGGTGGGAGGGCTGGTCACCCCGTGGTGCCCTTATAAAACTCAACGTTTAACCTACTCACGCCGGCTTGTGCCCGCCCTCACAGTCGGGCATCTTTGCGGAATACACCACGCCGCCGTTGACCCTGGCCATTGACGAGCAACCCGACGTTCCTACCAGCTCCCTCCGCAGGAATGTGTTAGTTATTAAACAGATTCGTCGGTAGACCCTTGTTGTTTTATAAGGCCATTGGTCCGAAACGTCGCCTAATATGTCTTTACAGCCACAGTGTCGGGAACGTGGGGGTGCGAGTTAGGCAGCGTTGGGAGGAAAGATAGACTTCTAGCTTCTAGGTTTGAAGCTTTCGTGACTGCAAGGATTCATACTCTTAGGTTTTTTCGGTAAAGTCACGTAGGTATAAAAATTCTAAAAATAAATAATAATAATGAAAATAAATCAATTAAATCACGACGTTTCAGAGGCAGCACGATCTTGATACAAATTTGATACAAATTTACTTGATACAGTAAATTAGCTGTGACGGTCCCACCTGAAGACGGAGACTTGTGTTGCTCCGAAACGTCGTGATTTAATTGATTTATTTTCATTTATTATTATTTTATTATAATAATTTTTTTATAAATGTTTTACCTACGTGACTTTACCGAAAAAACCCAAGAGTTTAAACGTCTACCATTTAAATCTCGACTTAAAGCTTTCGTGACTGCAGAAATTCATATTCTTACTACGACGTTTCGATCACAAAACGAGCCATCGTCATCATTGTTGATTTCTACCTGATGACGATGGCTTGTGTTGCAAACGAAACGTCGAATTGTATTATTTAATTTAATTTCTTTCTAAGATGACTTTATCGAAATAACCAAAGCGTTACCATCGCTTGCGTTGCAATCTAAACGTTTTTTTTATTTCTTTACAACCTATCTACGTGACTTTTACCGACATACCAAAGAATACCTCTACCATTTAGTTTAACACGGAGGTTTTAAAATAAAATAAAATAGACAACTTTTATCCAATATTTGTGACGTTTATTTATGAATGCGTGTTTTAACGATGAAGTTAATCGGCGCATTTAAAAGGTTTGCAGCAAGCGGGTCATCTCGTGGAGGAAACGCTCGATTTCAATTGCAGACCCTGAGTCAGCGATAGAAATTCCACATTACCATGGCCGGGGACCAGTATGCTCGCCGTACAGGTCAACCACCGCGCAATTGTGACGACAGAAATCGATTTCGGATCGAAAAATCGATAACCAACCAAAAAAAAAATCGATGGTGTTTATTTCCCGCAACAATACACTTATCGATTTCTGACTCGACGAACCAAATTTCTCCCGGAATCGATTAATCGACGAAGCCATCGATTTTGTTTTTGCATCGATCAAAATTTCGCGTGGCCGCGCCCCGCGTTTGTATTTCGCAGCGCGGACAAGCGTCCGCCGTCGAATCTCGCGCTCCCATTGGCCGAGGGGCGGCCCCGGCGCTCGACCAATCAGGCCGCGGCAATTGATCCGAGCNGTTCGGGCTCTCCGTCGGCTCGACCAATGGGAAGCCGCGGAGCGGGGCCGCCGCGCGCATGCGTTGTAGGGAATGTGAAGCCGCTATAACGGCCATGTTTAAGCGGGGGGCCAGACGGTTTGCTGAGGAAAGCGTAATTAACAAACAGGGGTTTCGTTAAAAGTGAGAATGTTTAATTGAAACGGAACGGGAGAGGATTCCGATATCCCCGGACGCGATCCGCGTACACCTCGAGTCGCCGGCTGCCGTCGAATTTACCCGGCGTTTTTGATTGTCCCTGGGAAGGGACTTTGCGGCCTAGTGCAACCCGCGGGAGAAGAGGCACCCTGCCCGGCGAGGGATCTAGTCGAGAGGCGGTGAATGTTACAGGTAGCATCGGAGTTAAGATTGTTTTTGTTTAATTCTGAAATGTTTGCATTGTTAAATACTCGTGTCAGTGTCAAACCGTGCGCTGTGCTTGTTATGTATGAGTTTTGTTCGTAAATAATGCAATAAATGTTAAATCTATGATGATACTGTGCCGGTAAAGGCTGTTTGTATATGTGTACGCACTGTATTTTACGTAAAAAATGTGTTAAATTGTAATAATGTAAGCTGTGTACGAACCTGTATTTGTACACGCACGTAAATCACGCGCTGTATTTATTTCCCCCGGTATTTTTGAAACTTTGTTTTAATTGAATGTAAACACACTTGTTAGAATGTACACACTATCTTTCAAGTGTACGTGAAATGTTTCTGAGTAATACTGCTTTGAAATGCTTAATGTGAACGGGTGTGCACAAGTACTGGACGTGTATATGGTGCAATCGATGCTCTGATTAGCACGGCTGGCTACGTGCGTTGCTAAAAAAAAGTCCCAACGTACATACAGCCCATCATCCCTTCGGGGCGGTAAAGTTGGTACCACTTTGTGGGAAAGGCAACAGCGGCTGTCCTATGGGTAAGACTCGCTCCCGCCCTGCGAATGTGGAATCTCCACCCTTGATCAGGGCTGTAAAACAGATGACCAAACGCCTCCTTATCTCATTTGAGCAGATCACTTTGAAATATTCGTTTATATATAGTACGTGAATTACGCTGTGCTGTATTGTCAAGTACATACACTGTATATGTGTGTGTGTGTTGGTGTATGTCCACTTGTGTGTTTTCTATGTGTGTGTGCAGTGTTTTTTTATGTGCACCTAGCCTGGCACAAGCACTGTGGTGACTGCGCTGCCGATTAGTGGCGATTGACAGCTATTCTTTTCGATGTAAAGCTTTCGTGACTGCAGGGATTCATCTTCTTGGTTCTTTCGGTAAAGTCACGTAGAAGGGAATAATAAAATAATAAAATAAAACAATAAAATAATTCTCACGACGTTTCGGCCTCAACGCAAGCAGCCGTCCTCAGGTGAAGCGGTAGAACACACCGCTTGAGTTCACTACCGCTTGCGTTGTGGCCGAAACGTCGTGAGTTTATTATTCCTTTATTTGATTCTACTCTTTCGATTTAAAGCTTTCGTGACTGCAGGGATTCATCTTCTTGTTTCTTTCGGTAAAGTCACGTAGAAGGGAAGTAATAAAATAATAAAAACAAAACATAATAAAACAATTCTCACGACGTTTCGGCTACAACGCAAGCAGCCGTCTTCAGGTGAAGAATGAGACACTACCAAACTAGGAGCTTATATATAAGCTGCATTGGGGGTTGAAGAGCGCCTTAACAAAAAGAATGTGCATGTGAAGAGGGATTTAGCATATTCATGGAAAATGCGTAGGCGTTGGGCGGGGGGTGTCAAAGTCATATTATGCCCATGCATTATGCAGGATCAGCAGCAACCAAGGGGGGTGCAGGGATTAGCAGTAACAAAGGAAATGAATGTTAATGATATGTAGCTGCAGTTACTCAACAACCACGTAGAAAACTAAAGTATAAACTACATAAAAACTAAAGTATAAACTGCATCGCACCATCAGTATACTTACTATACTCTATAATAAGCTGAGTTACTAACAGCAAGTAATACATTACAATTTTACCTCGTAAAAATTCTATAATATGCTTCCATCTAAACCTTATTCTCTTACATCACACGAGCATATACCGTACTATATACTGCCATAGATAAACCCAACATTAAATTATATACTGTATTGCTGTAAACCAACCTATATCTTATACATTTAATATCACACTATGTATTATTCTACACACCCTAATGTGTATCGAAATGGTTTATTACGTCCTTCCAATGATTGCTGAGCCAGAATCCATCTTCTCGGTTAAAGTTGTCTCTGTGTTTGTATATGTGGATCGCCTCATGAACGAATCTCTCATGATAGCCAGATGGCTTGCAGAGAACCTCTGTCTTGGAGAAGTCAATATCATGTGAGCCCACTGAGTTGTAACAGTGATCTGCCACGGCTGAGGTGTTAGTCCTACCGTGTTTCAGGTCAGCTTTATGTTCACGGATGCGGTCCGAGACATGTCGTTTGGTTTCCCCAATGTAACTGCTACCACAGAGGCAACTTAGTTTGTAGACGCCAGGGTACTGTATGTCTGGAACCACATCTTTTACAGACGGTACCAGATCACGGATTTTATGTACTGTGTTGAATCGGACCTGGATCTTGTGTTTAATCAGGATTTTGGAGATCTTTTTTGTGACCCCAGCAATGTAGGGTAAGGTGATGGTCTTGAAAGGCTCCTCAACAGGATCCTTCTTGATGGTTGGAGTGATGGCTTTGCGGATTGTATAGTCGGAGTAACCATTTGCCTTAAGAGCTTGGCGTACGTGTTTGAGTTCACTGGAAATGTGTTCATGGTCGGAGACTGAATGCTGGGTACCCCCCTGGTGAGACACTGCTTAACCAATACATACTTCACCTGGAATGGAACCTTCTACAAGCAAATTGAGGGCACCCCAATGGGCTCCCCCCTATCTCCGGTTGTAGCCAACATCTTCATGGAGAAATTTGAGACGGACGCCATCCAGACTGCCACTCTACGCCCGACCTTATGGAAGAGGTACGTAGACGACACTTTTGTCATCTGGCCACATGGCCGACCTGCTCTAGACCAATTTCTCGACCACATCAATTCCATACACCCAGCCATCAGATTCACCATGGAAGTCGAAAATGATGGCAAGCTACCCTTTTTGGATGTCCTAATCAAAAGGAGACCTGATGGTTCAATGAGCCACTCTGTCTACAGGAAAGCCACCCACACGGATGCTTATCTAAAACCGGATTCCCACCACCATCCATCCCAGAAGAATTCCCTCATCAAGACTCTATATCATAGAGCCCAATGCATCTCCGACCATGAACACATTTCCAGTGAACTCAAACACGTACGCCAAGCTCTTAAGGCAAATGGTTACTCCGACTATACAATCCGCAAAGCCATCACTCCAACCATCAAGAAGGATCCTGTTGAGGAGCCTTTCAAGACCATCACCTTACCCTACATTGCTGGGGTCACAAAAAAGATCTCCAAAATCCTGATTAAACACAAGATCCAGGTCCGATTCAACACAGTACATAAAATCCGTGATCTGGTACCGTCTGTAAAAGATGTGGTTCCAGACATACAGTACCCTGGCGTCTACAAACTAAGTTGCCTCTGTGGTAGCAGTTACATTGGGGAAACCAAACGACATGTCTCGGACCGCATCCGTGAACATAAAGCTGACCTGAAACACGGTAGGACTAACACCTCAGCCGTGGCAGATCACTGTTACAACTCAGTGGGCTCACATGATATTGACTTCTCCAAGACAGAGGTTCTCTGCAAGCCATCTGGCTATCATGAGAGATTCGTTCATGAGGCGATCCACATATACAAACACAGAGACAACTTTAACCGAGAAGATGGATTCTGGCTCAGCAATCATTGGAAGGACGTAATAAACCATTTCGATACACATTAGGGTGTGTAGAATAATACATAGTGTGATATTAAATGTATAAGATATAGGTTGGTTTACAGCAATACAGTATATAATTTAATGTTGGGTTTATCTATGGCAGTATATAGTACGGTATATGCTCGTGTGATGTAAGAGAATAAGGTTTAGATGGAAGCATATTATAGAATTTTTACGAGGTAAAATTGTAATGTATTACTTGCTGTTAGTAACTCAGCTTATTATAGAGTATAGTAAGTATACTGATGGTGCGATGCAGTTTATACTTTAGTTTTTTATGTAGTTTATACTTTAGTTTTCTACGTGGTTGTTGAGTAACTGCAGCTACATATCATTAACATTCATTTCCTTTGTTACTGCTAATCCCTGCACCCCCTTGGTTGCTGCTGATCCTGCATAATGCATGGGCATAATATGACTTTGACACCCCCCGCCCAACGCCTACGCATTTTCCATGAATATGCTAAATCCCTCTTCACATGCACATTCTTTTTGTTAAGGCGCTCTTCAACCCCCAATGCAGCTTATATATAAGCTCCTAGTTTGGTAGTGTCTCATTCTTCACCTGAAGACGGCTGCTTGCGTTGTAGCCGAAACGTCGTGAGAATTGTTTTATTATGTTTTGTTTTTATTATTTTATTACTTCCCTTCTACGTGACTTTACCGAAAGAACAAGAAGATTGCTACTCTTGTTATGTGTGTATATTATGTGTGTGTTCATATGTATAAGGAACATACAACTTTTAGCGAATATCTGAACCGGTCCTGGGTGCTTCCCTAAGTCGACTCAGCCTTAAGTGAGCACCTGGTGTGGTACTGTGTGTGCATCGTCAGCAGTGGGGAGACAAAGGCGGCCGGGCGTGGATTTCTTGACCACAACGCGAACTCTCACGTGCAAGAAGCCAGCCTTAATAGGATCTCATTTCGTACCACTTATCTCCCTCCCCCCCGCCCTCAGCAGTGTTGGCTAAGTGGAGGATGTTGGTGGTTAAGGGTCTGCGTGAAACGCGTTAAGAGGGTGGCAACATCAGGTTATTGTGCAGAATCGAACTTTTGGGTGAGATCGATCAAGCCGGCCACCACTGTAAGGGAGTGTGTCACGTTAACAGAACGTAGACATTAATTCTAGATTTGAAGCTTTCGTAGGTAAAATAATAAAATAAATGAAAACAACTAAATTAAATCACGACGTTTCGGAGGCAGCCTCCCTCATCAGGTTAAAAAAAAAGGCACGGCAAAATATTTTCGATTTAAAGCTTTCGTGACTGCAGGATTATCTTCTTGGTTCTTTCGGTAAAGTCACGTAGAAGGGAAGTAATACAATAATAAAAATAAAACATAATAAAATATTTTTTTAATTATTATTTATATTATTTATTTTATTATTTCTTTTTATTATTTATTACTTCCCTTCTACGTGACTTTACCGAAAGAACCAAGAAGGCAGCAAAATAGTTAGTTATTTGCTGTGCCTTTTTAGTTAGTTATTTGCAGTTTTTTTACACCTGATGAGGGAGCTGCCTCCGAAACGTCGTGATTTAATTGAGTTGTTTTCATTTATTTTTTGTTTTACCTACGTGACTTTACCGAAAAAAAACAGAGTAAGAACGTGGCCAATTCGTTACTGGTTCAGCACTAACCGGTTGTGCGTTAAACCCATTCCAACATTTGCAATTCAATTCTGGCTGTCTTTTTATGAGGCTGCTTGTGGTGGTTGTTAATACCGGCGAAACGTCACGGTGACTCCAATTGTAAATGTTGCAGTGGGTTTACTCTGTCTAACACGTAGGCTTTCGCGACCGATATCATCCACGAATAGAGGTTTTGTTGGGGGGTTAAGATCGCGTAAATATAAATGTCGCGTCGTTAAACTCGCCACCACCCCACCCCACATCGTCAACTAGCAAGGTAGGTTTGTATCACTTAAACAAAACGTGGCCCGTTTCGTTTCCCGGTACAGCCGCACATCGATTGTGCGTCGGAGAGTGAAACCCACGACAACATTTACCATTCGAGTACGAGGTTGCGCCGGTAATCACAACGGATATTTATTACACTGGTCAACAACAAAAACTTTTTTTCTGGCCTGGACTTTTGCAGCTGTTTTAGACCAATTTCAGGGTGCTGATTCCAAATCTGATCTCAGATTTGCTCTATCACATCTCATTTTTATGCTATCGGCATACCCCATTTTCATTGATTTTACCCGAAATTAACTCTGTCACTTATGATTGCAAAGTGTTGCGAGTCAGTGACTGCTTTAGTGTTAAAATATGGTGCTGTATTTTTAGGATAGTGTGTTTATAATATCATTTTATGTAGATATCCACATTTATTTAATATTTTCTTCGCAGTTTTTATTGAAAATGCAATATTTGATATCTCAAAACCTGATGTGATAGACAAAAACTGATGCCAGATTTGGAATCGGCACCCCAGAATTACCTTAAGATCGTTGGAATACCTTATGCCAGAAAAAGTGTGTTGACCAGTATTATCAGGCGGACGACCAGAGAGAGGCTGTTTGTGTTTGGCCTCTTATCTCCGAGATGAGTTTGAAGAATCAAGCTCCTATCTTTAGGCATTGGAAATCTGTTGTTCAGCTCTCTTAGGTTTTTTTCTTGCACATACAACGTTGACCAATTTCTCTTGTAGCCCCGCTCACCACCCCCACGTTCCATTCCCTGGTTACCACATTCAGATTAGCCCTCCCCCCTTAACTTATATTTAAGGGCTGGTCTTTTGGAATTTTTAATCCTTTATATTAAGTTCGCTTGCTTGCTTGCGCGCTTACGACCGTGCAAATCTTTCGGTCGTTTTTTAACCCACTTCCCGTGATCCAATCGAGCTGACATTTTGCACACAGACTCGTTGTGCGTGACAATTTATTTTCGTGAAAACATTTTTCCAAAATGTTCCACTTTTTAGGAAAAAATAAATGTCATATTTAATTTAAAATACCAATGTGATAAAAATGGAACTCTTACTCAAGAAAAACAGAAATGAATAATAAAATAAAACCGATGCCACGCATATAAGGATTTATAGTGAAAAACTTTGTTTTTACGGGTTATTTTTTCCTCACTTGATGCAGTCATTTTAGCTGTGACGGTCCCACCTGATGACGGAGACTTGTGTTGCCTCCGAAACGTCGTGATTTATTATTTTATTTTATTTGCATTATTACTTTTATTAACTTTTAATTAAATTTTTTACCTACGTGACTTTACCGAAAAAAACTAAGAGTATGTTTATTATTTAATTTTATTTCCATATTACTTTTATTAATTTTTTTACCTACGTGACTTTACCGAAAAAACCTAAGAGTATGAATCCTTGCAGTCACGAAAGCTTCAAACCTAGTTGTTCAGAAACAATTTAAAGTCTCTTTCTCGTCGCAATCACTGGAGGGCGGGCGAATGTTGATGTCGTTGNGGTGCAGCCTCCTGCCACTCCACTGTGGANGAAGCCTCCTACCAGGCGGACAGATACAAAATGTAGCAAGTTACTTTTACACTTATTTCGCCAATATTACATAAGATTTTTGGTTCGTTTAAATATGTGTTCGGTGGCGGTTTATTTCTTATGTACGAAGACTATTTTATTATCGTGAGATTAAGTATTTGAATCAACATTCAATCTTGATTTGAAGCTTTCGTGACTGCAGGAATCTACTCTGGTTCTTTCGTAAAGTCGCGTGGTAGAAAAAAAAGCAGGTCNGCCCCACCTGATGATGGATGCTTGTGTTGCGCCCGAAACGTCGTGATTTATTTTATTTATACCTACGTGACTTTACCGAAAGAACCAAAGAGTATGACAGTTCTTTGGGTTGACTTTAGCTGCCTTGTGGAAATAGGAGCATTAAGGCAGCCATATATAAACATTGTATGAGGTCTCTCTTAGCCATATATGAAGATTGTCTGGGTGTTTCTTAGTCATCTAAACATTGTGTGGGTTTCCATTAACCATATCGAAACATTGTATGAGGTCTCTCTTAGCCATATATGAAGATTGTCTGGGTGTTTCTTAGTCATCTAAAGATTGTGTGGGTTTCATTAACCATATCTAAACATTGTATGGGTCTCACTTAGCCATATATGAAGATTGTCTGGGTGTTTCTTAGTCTCTCTTAGCCATATATGAAGATTGTCTGGGTGTTTCTTTGCCATATCTAAACATTGTGTAGGTTTCTATTAACCATATCTAAACATTGTATGAGGTCTCTCTTAGCCATATATGAAGATTGTCTGGGTGTTTCTTAGTAATTTCTAAACATTGTATGGGGTCTCTCTTAACCATATATGAAATTTGTGTGGGTTTCTGTGAGCCATGTATGAAATTTGTGTGGGTGTCTCTTAGCCATATATGAAAATTGTCTGGGTGTGTCTTCGCCATGTCTATACACAAGATAGAGGGTTAGTCACAGTTGAAAGAGGAACGGTTGAAGGCAGTCGTGGGCTCGTACTTGCTTGCGCAAACACTCTAAGACTCCTGTTACAGAGAAATCCGGTTCGGTTTGCGCAACCACCGTAGAGTCCAGCGTCCAGCGGTGATGGCATCGGCCCAGCGCTTGCCCATTGCAGTAACAGGAGCGAGATGGAAAAACATCATCATCATCATCGGCGGCGGAAAGTGGAAAAACATCATCACGAGATGTCTTATTTGCACTGTACACGTTCGTTGCGAAATGTGGATTTCCGTGGTGTTCTTCTTCATACGATGGTGTGGCAAATGTAATTATCGTACTGTACTTATGTGTATCCCACGCCAGCGCTCACCGACTTCGGCAACCCGCGCTGACCAGCGTGGTGAAGCATGCGGTTCTCTTTGTGGGTTGTCGGTGGCCGGGCTGCCGAGACCATCGGCACGTTACACTTGAGAGCCCAATTTTGATGACAAGAAGTCTTTGTGACTCTGTTGGGTCCCTGTGTGTAAGTCTGTATCAGAGGTCGCAAACGGGTTTTGATTCTGTACCCCTACCCGTACCCGGCCGCACCAGGGTCGCAAACGGGTACCCGTACCCGGCCGTACCCGTACCCTGGTATCGGGTAGGGTACGGGTATCGGGTACCTGATTGCGACCTCTGGATGAAGCCATGTTGCAGCGCGGGTGGGTTGATTCTAGGAACTTGAATTGTGAGAAGAGACAAGACTTTGGGAAATGAGTGACAAACAGTTACTCACCAGTGACTCACGGCCTACCCGTACCCGGCCACACCAGGGTTGCAAACGGCTACCCGTACCTGGCCAGGTACAGGTAGCCGGGTATCGGTAGGGTACGGGTATCGGGTACCCGGTTGCGACCTCTGGTCTGTATGCCTCCTCTGCATAAGTGAATGTACGTCTGCAGGTCTTCGCGTGAGTCTGTGTGTGGTCTGTCTGAGCCTGGGGGCGGTAATGTAGCGGTTAGCGCTACGCTGCGCTACGAACCCGGCGACCCGAGTTCGATTCCCGCTCGTGGCCAACATCTTTGACAAATATCTGAACCGGTCCTGCACCTCGCCTGGTGCGGTGTGTCTGAACATCACCACTGGGGAGACAAAGGCGAGCAGGCATCGTGTGGCCACCACCCCCATGTGTATTGTGCCGGCCTCATGGTGCTCGCTCACAGCACTTGCCCAACAGTCTGTTAAGGCTAGGGAAGAGATTGTGTGGTCAGAAGGACGTGATCGATTGCGATTGTTGGTACCAGCGGTGTGTGTCTGTGGAGGAGGTCCGTGAAGGACGCCGCTGGGCAGTTGGAGGCAGTCGCCCTCCAGCAACAACAGAGGCGGAGGAACGCTCACAACAACGGGCAGAGTGCCGGGCGGCTAAAACACAGCAAGTTGCCACAGTAGGGGGGTACAGCTGGTCATCTCAGTCGGTCAACCCATGGCACCTAGGTCTGTTCCTTGATGCCAGCAGGCATTCGACACTTCACATGCCTCAGAGCGCACCAAGCATGGCACAAGCACCGTGGTGACGTCACCGCCACTTTGTGGTGGTTGTGGTGATAGTCTGTGCAAGTCTAATGGGTCTCTATATGGGTCGTTGGTTTCCAGGGGCTGAGACCACCAACCGCACTCCACTGAGAAACAGGTTTAAGCACTGATCAGTGTTTTTAAATCCTTTATATTAAGTTTGCTTGCTTGCTTGCGCGCTTACGACCGTGCAAATCTTTCGGTCGTTTTTTAACCCACTTCCCGTGATCCAATCGAGCTGACATTTTCCACACAGACTCGTTGTGCCAGACAATTAATGTTTGTGAAAAATTACCAAAATTTAATACTTTTTAGGAAAATTTTATTTTACATATATTCAAATAGAACTCATTCATCACTTTGGCTGAACGTCACAGTGTAAGAGCCCAGAGCGTAACCCCTCCACAGACCGTGGCGGAGTAGCGCAGTTGGTAGCGCCCTCGCTTCCCATGCCAAAGGTCGCGGGATCGATCCCCGCGTCCTCCACAGGCATATATATTTTTAAATCCTTTATATTAAGTTCGCTGCCACGCATATAAAGGATTTATAGTGAAAAACTTTGTTTTTACGGGTTATCTTTTTTAAATCCTTTATATTAAGTTCGCTTGCTTGCTTGCGCGCTTACGACCGTGCAAATCTTTCGGTCGTTTTTTAACCCACTTCCCGTGATCCAATCGAGCTGACATTTTGCACACAGACTCGTTGTGCGTGACAATTAATTTTCGTGAAATTTTTTTCAAATTTGTACACTTTTTAGGAATTTTTTATTTAATTACCAATTGCTTAATGGTGGCAGGCAATCATCTGACCCATAGGTGGCAGCCATCTCAAGCCAGAGGACGGGAGGACTCTAGCCGCCACGCATATAAAGGATTTATAGTGAAAAACTTTGTTTTTACGGGTTATTTTTGTTCCTTCATTGACACGCGGCCTTAAAATGATGCCTGCAATGCGATACGAACTGTGTTTGTGTTCTTGTCGACTCTGTGTCTAGGGGGTGGGACACCCCCAGGGGCCCCCGCGCCACCACCCCCCCCCCCCCCCCCACAGCGACATCTGCCCGGGCCTCCATTGAGCCCACAATCCCTCCGCGACTCCCTTTGTGTGTGTGTGTCAAAACAACCAGCGGTCGTTGCGTCCCTTTATTCTGTAGCACCGCGAGAGAAACGAGGCACCGCGGTGCCTGGGGGCATCCGTCCGTTGGGGAGAAGGCCGGAGCCGGGCCAACTCCACGGGGTGACCCCATGAGTCTGGAATCATGGGGGGGGGGGGGGGATGGGTGGAACAGCTAATTCGTATTTTGTTTTGTTTCTGCAGGCCCAAATGTGTCTCCGAGTACGGAAGGACCGAGTCCAAATAATCCTACTCGTTGGAAATTTGGGGTCAGAGGGAGGTCGCTGTTGAATGTAACAACGGGCTGCATGCGGATGACACGCAGCTGTGTTTTTCCGATGATTCCATAGACTCAACACTACCCATAGACTCAACACTACCCATAGACTCAACACTACCCATAGACTCAACACTACCCATAGACTCAACACTGCCCATAGACTCAACACTGCCCATAGACTCAACACTGCCCATAGACTCGCCATAGACTCAACACTGCCCATAGACTCAACACTGCACACAGACTCAGCATAGACTCAACACTGCCCATAGACTCAACACTACCCATAGACTCAACACTGCCCATACTCACTGCCCATAGACTCAACACTGCCCATAGACTCAACACTGCCCATAGACTCAACACTGCCCATAGACTCAACACTGCCCATAGACTCAACACTGCCCATAGACTCGCCATAGACTCAACACTGCCCATAGACTCGCCATAGACTCAACACTGCCCATAGACTCAACACTGCCCATAGACTAACACTGCCCATAGACTAACAACGCCCATAGACTCAACACTCCCATAGACTGCCATAGACTCAACACTGCCCATAGACTCAGCATAGACTCAACACTGCCCATAGACTCAACACTACCCATAGACTAACACTGCCATAGACTAACACTGCCCATAGACTCAACACTGCCCATAGACTCGCCATAGACTCAACACTGCCCATAGACTCAACACTACCCATAGACTCACCATAGACTCAACACTGCCCATAGACTCACCATAGACTCAACACTACCCATAGACTCAACACTACCCATAGACTCAGCATAGACTCAACACTACCCATAGACTCAACACTACCCATAGACTCACCATAGACTCAACACTACCCATAGACTCAGCATAGACTCAACACTGCCCATAGACTCAACACTCCCATAGACTCAGCATAGACTCAACACTGCCCATAGACTCACCATAGACTCAACACTGACCATAGACTCAATACTCCCATAGACTCACCATAACTCAAACGCCCATAGACTCTACCCATAGACTCACACACTGCATAGACTCAACACTACCCATAGACTCAGCATAGACTCAACACTGCCCATAGACTCAACACTGCCCATAGACTCANCACTGCATAGACTCAACACTACCCATAGACTCAACACTGCCCATAGACTCAACACTGCCCATAGACTCAACACTACCCATAGACACAACACTGCCCATAGACTCAACACTGCCCATAGACTCAACACTCCATACTCAACACTGCCCATAGACTCAACACTCCCATAGACTCCACTGCCCATAGACTCAACACTACCCATAGACTCAACACTACCCATAGACTCAACACTGCCCATAGACTCAACACTACCCATAGACTCAACACTGCCCATAGACTCAACACTGCCCATAGACTCAACACTGCCCAGACTCAACACTGCCCATAGACTCAACACTACCCATAGACTCAACACTGCCCATAGACTCAACACTGCCCATAGACTCAATACTACCCATAGACTCAACACTGCCCATAGACTCAATACTACCCACAGACTCAACACTGCCCATAGACTCAACACTGATAGACTCAACACTGCCCATAGACTCAACACTGCCCATAGACTCAATACTACCCACAGACTCAACACTGCCCATAGACTCAACACTGCCCATAGACTCAACACTGCCCATAGACTCAACACTGCCCATAGACTCNCACTGCACCTCCGATTAGCACGTTTGCTACGTACTGAAAGAAGTTGAACACACATACATTCTACGATACACCACTATACACCACACTGGGATGCAGTACATAATTCACTACACTTACGTACGCCTCGAAGCTAGCTCTGTGGTATCCTCTTGCGGGCCGTCGCCTTGACAGCGTCGCCTTGGCAAGTGAAAGGTCGCGGCAACTGCTCTCTGCTCTGCGAGATCTCCGAATGCGATCGCAGTCGGGGGTGGGATACGGAAAATAGATAAAATAGTTGAACGAACGCGTTGTTGTTGTTGTTGTTGTCGGTGATTGTTGTTGTTGTTGTTGCGTGCGTCAGGTGCCGGCGCTGTGAGCCCATGACGGCGGGAGGCCCGGCCCTGAGCTATGGACATGGCGGTCGGGAACAGAAGCCACAATGCGTCCTCTTGCGCTCAGGCACCTGAGGTGGGTGATGGTGGCGGTGGTTGTGGTGATCGATGGTGATGGTGGTGATGTCATGACGGTTGGTGATGTCAGGTGGTGGTCGTGGTAATGTAATGATGGTGACGTGACAGTGGTGGTGACGGTAGTGGTGGTGTAGCTTTGTAGCTACACTCACTGCTTGGAATCGTCGTCAACATCATGATCAGATCATAACACGTAGCAGGCTTTCGCACCAATGTTATCATAATCAACGTTTTTGGGTTTAGATCGCGTTATTTTAAATGTGTCGTAACCCTCACCCGACACGGCCTCAGTAAGTGTCACGTTGACAAAAGACAAATAGTTCACTGCTTTAGCCCACCGTGTGTGCAATTACCAGCGAAACGTCGTACTACTCAAATTGTAAATGTTGTGGTTTCACGCTTCAACACACGGTGGCTAAAGCAGTGAACTATTTGTCTTTTGTCAACGTGCACTTTTTTACGATTGGCCGTGTCGGGTGGTGGAGGTTACGACACATTCTAAATAACGCTCTAAACCTAAAACGTTGATTAGGAGATGTTAACTACCTCGCCTGGTATGCAGAAGGTCGTGGGTTCAATCCGACCCTGACGCCTGGAGTGTGTCTCTCTCTCTCTCCTCATCATCATCACGGTGGCTAGGAGATGTTAACTACCTCGCCTGGTGTGCAGGAGGTCGTGGGTTCGATTCCGACCCTGGACGACGCCTGCCGCTATATTTGGAGTTTGCGTGTCTCTCTCTCTCATCATCATCACGGTGGCGAGGAGATGTTAACTATCCCGCCTGGTATGCAGGAGGTCGTGGATTCGATCCCAACCCTGATGACGCCTGCTGTATATTTGGAGTTTTGAGTGTCTCTCTCTCTCATCATCATCACGGTGGCGAGGAGATGTTAACTACCCCTTCTGGTATGCAGGAGGTCGTGGGTTCGATCCCGACCCTGACGATGTCTCTCCCCGTGGTCGCGTGTATTTTTCTCCGGGTCCTCTGCTTTTTCTGAAATCGACGTCACGCGTTCAGAGTATTTGGGCTGCTATGAATTTCCACCTAATGGTGACAAGCCACACTTCGTGGCCAGAGTCGCTTCTGAAAACGAGGGACACGGCTCAGTGGTGTGGTGGCCTTACCGGATAAAAAAAAACATAAAGCTTTCGTTTATTTTTTTGTCGTCGCTGTCATCGTCCTCTCTCTGTCCCCCTGGCAGTCGACCAGCAGCACGGAGTCGATGTCGGAGAAGCCGTCGGCCGCCTCGCAGATGTCGAAGAGCTACGACGCGGTGGTGTTCGACGTGCTCAGGTCACGCCCGAGGAGTTCGCGGTGAGGACCCACCTCCACTCGCAAACGCGCTCTCGTCACGTGGAAACTCCACGTTCCCTCACGTCGGGAACCGATCCATCCGTACAGAGGACCGGTTCCCGAGGAGGGAATCGAGTCCGTCCGTACAGAGGACCGGTTCCCGAGGAGGGAATCGATCCATCCGTCCGGAGGACCGGTTCCCTAAGAGAGAACCGAGTCCGTCCGTACGGAGGACCGGTTCCCGAGGAGGGAATCGATCCATCCGTCCGGAGGACCGGTTCCCTAAGAGAGAACCGAGTCCGTCCGTCCGGAGGACCGGTTCCCTATAGAGAGAACCGATCCGTCCGTACGGAGGACCGGTTCCCCAAGAGGGAATCGATCCGTCCGTACGGAGGACCGGTTCCCATAGAGGGAATCGATCCGTCCGTACCGAGGACCGGTTCCCATAGAGGGAATCGATCCGTCCGTACGGAGGACCGGTTCCCATAGAGGGAATCGATCCGTCCGTACGGAGGACCGGTTCCCGAGAAGGGATTCGAGTCCGTCCGTACGGAGGACCGGTTCCCCATAGAGGGAATCGATCCGTCCGTACGGAGGACTGGTTCCCGAGGAGGGAATCGAGTCCGTCCGTACGGAGGACCGGTTCCCCATAGAGGGAATCGATCCGTCCGTACGGAGGACTGGTTCCCGAGGAGGGAATCGAGTCCGTCCGTACGGAGGACCGGTTCCCCATAGAGGGAATCGGTCCGTCCGTACGGAGGACCGGTTCCCCATAGAGGGAATCGGTCCGTCCGTACGGAGGACCGGTTCCCCATAGAGAGAACCGAGTCCGTCCATACGGAGGACCGGTTCCCCATAGAGAGAACCGAGTCCGTCCATACGGAGGACCGGTTCCCCATAGAGGGAATCGGTCCGTCCGTACGGAGGACCGGTTCCCTATAGAGAGAACCGAGTCCGTCCGTACGGAGGACCGGTTCCCCATAGAGAGAACCGAGTCCGTCCGTACGGAGGACCGGTTCCCCAAGAGAGAACCGAGTCCGTCCGTACGGAGGACCGGTTCCCTATAGAGAGAACCGATTCGTCCGTACGGAGGACCGGTTCCCTAAGAGAGAACCGAGTCCGTCCGTACGGAGGACCGGTTCCCTATAGAGAGAACCGATCCGTCCGTACGGAGGACCGGTTCCCCAAGAGAGAACCGAGTCCGTCCGTACGGAGGACCGGTTCCCTATAGAGAGAATCGATCCGTCCGTACGGAGGACCGGTTCCCTAAGAGAGAATCGAGTCCGTCCGTACGGAGGACCGGTTCCCATAGAGAGAATCGATCCGTCCGTACGGAGGACCGGTTCCCTAAGAGAGAACCGAGTCCGTCCGTACGGAGGACCGGTTCCCGAGGAGGGAATCGATCCGTCCGTACGGAGGACTGGTTCCCCATAGAGGGAATCGATCCGTCCGTACGGAGGACGTTCCCTATAAGAGAACCGAGTCCGTCCGTACGGACGTTCCCGAGGAGGGAACGTGCACTGCAACAACGGGAACGGCGAATGAAAGCGATATTTTCTGGATGTGCAAGCAGCCCAGCGCGCACCGATTGTTTCCGACAAGACCGTTATGTAAGCATCCCCCCTTCTCCGGTTATTTTAATAAATTTTATTTTCCAACAGCCTCCTAAAGCAGTGGCCAGGAAAATCCGCGTAATCTCTTTCCGAGCGACCGAGCGAACTTCGGAGCCAAAACATTTCGCGTTGCCGCGCCACGTGACTTTACCGTCGCGATCAAAGACAAAGATCCCTCCGTGTAGCCTGTTACAGACTTGGCTTTTATTATTTAAAAAAAAATCGTTTTTATTATGAAAATGTTATTTTAGTATTTATATTTTATATTAAATTGTTCAAATTTTTTGTTTTCTATTTACGTGACTTTACCGAAAGAAACTAGAATCTGTAACAGACTGTAGGGCAAGTGCTGTTAGCGAGTAGCACCTACGAAGGCCGGCACGGCACACGAGCGGGTGGGTTTCCAGCACCACGCCCGTCCGCCTTCGTCTCCCCGGAGGCGATGTTTACACACCGCACCAGGTGCTAATTTGAGGCCGAGTCGACCTAGCGGAGGCCCAGGACCGCTTCGGATAATCGTCACGGGCGTTGGACTTTAGCAGGAATCGATCCCGGCTCGCCGGGGTCACGAACCCGCACACTCGCTCACACCGTGCAGAACGGCGGGGGGGGGTGGGAGGCCATACCAACTCTCCACGCAGAAAATCGCCCGAGTCGGGAGTCGAACCCAGGTCTCTCTTGCCGTGAGGCGCCACAGCCAGTTGCCTATTGAGCCACCCTCCAGCCTGCACGGCTGTGTGTGCCCCCTGTCTGGAACAATGGTTTAATCTTGGTTGTTTTTCGTTACGCTTGCACACAGAGTCAGATAACGTTGATGGATTGCCCGGTCTTCAAAGCCATTCAACCAGAGGTAAGCTCCTTCACAATGGCAATGATAAGGATCTGTAAGAACAACAAGCCGGCTAGCCTGGCTGGCGCAAGACACGAGGACTCTGTCTTGTTTGGGGATAGGATCGTGAGAGTAAAAAGTGGTCGCGTAAAACAAAGAAGATGGTTCTAAATTGAACTTTCGTGACTGCAGGGATTCATCTTCTTGGTTCTTTCGGTAAAGTCACGTAGAAGGGAGATAATAAAATAATAAAAATAAAACATTAAATAATTCTCACGGCTGCTTGCGTTGTGGCCGAGAATTATTTTAGATGTTTTATTTTATTATTTTATTATTTCCCTTCTACGTGACTTTACCCAAAGAAAGAAACAAGAAGATAGTTCTAGATTTAAAGCTTTCGTGACTGCAAGGATTCATACTCTTGGCTTTTTCGGTAAAGTCACGTAGGTAAAAAATAAAAATAATAGAAATGTAATAATAGAATTAAAATAAAAAATCACGACGTTTCGGAGGCAACACAAGTCTGCGTCATCTGTTGGGACCGTCACAGCCAGATTTACTGTATCAAGTAGGCAAAAAATGTGTTCGTAGCGCAGCGTAGCGCTAACCGCTGCACCACCGCTCCACACAATCACCACAGACACATACGAAAGAGTCAGATTATACACATATACACTGACATTGTTACTGATAGAAGAGACAACACCAATGACAATGGAGATGAGGATGAGTATGATGATAATGTTTAAAATGATGATGGTGTTGATATGAAGGTGATTATGGGGAGGGATGATGATGATATTTAAGATTGATTAAATTTGTTTATAATAAAAAATAACGTTTGCCTCACCCGATACAGCAAATCTGGCTGTGACGGTCCCACCTGATGACAGAGACTTGCGTTGCCTCCGAAACGTCGTGATTTGTTATTTTATTTCTATTATTACTTCTAGAACTTTTATTTTTTGCCTTCGTGACTTTACCGAAAAGCCTAAGAGTAAAGAAAGCTAGCCCTGTAGCCTTAACAGACCGCTGGGCAAGTGCTGTTAGCGAGCACTGTGATCGGCACTGTGGCACACGAGGGGTGGGTGGCCAGCACCACGCCCGGCCGCCTTTGTCTCCCCAGTGGCGATGTTTTTCTGTCTCCACTCGTGCTGCGTGCGTGACGTTGTCATCATCAGTGTGGTTAGGTTATAATTGTGAACCGTGCTGGTCGCTTGCCGTTATCATTGTCGTCACGTAATCATTGTTAATAGTGTTGCGTCCTTGATGTTATCATCGTCGTCGTCGTTACATTATAATTGTAAATGGTGTTGCGTTCTTGACGTTATCGTCGTCACGTTATAATTGTGAACTGTGTTGCGTTCTTGACGTTATCATCGTCATCGTCGTCACGTTATAATTGTGATCCGTGTTGCGTTCTTACGTTATCGTCACGTTATATTATAAGTGAACCGTGTTGCGTGCGTGACGTTATCGTCGTCATCGTTGTTACGTTATAATTGTGAATCGTGTTGCGTTCTTGACGTTATGGTCGTCACGTTATAATTGTGAACCGTGTTGCGTGCGTGACGCCAGAGCNGTCAGCGCGGTGGAACAGGAAAGAGAACAGCCTCGCACCTTAACGTCGTCGCCTTCACTCGCAGATTCAACCACGTNCGCTTCCCTCCGGATGGGGTCATCGCGATCGTCTCGCTCGCTCACGTGCCTAGCTCGCTTTAGCCGATCAACGCATCGCTCGCTCGCGCGCTCGTCGCTCGCTTGCTCACGCGCCTAGTCGCTTTAGTGCCCAACACATCGCTCACTCAATGCTCGNTCGCCCGCTCACACGTTAGCTCGCTTTAGCCGACCAACGCATCGCTCACTCAGTCGCTCACACGTCGCTCCCTTCAATCGTCACGCTTAGCTCGCTTTAGCCGCCCAACACATCCTCGTCATCGCTCGCTCACACGCTTAGCTCGCTTTAGCTGCCCAACTGCTCGCTCAATCGCTCGCTCGCTCGTTAGCTCGCAGCTGCCCAACGCACGCTCGTTCAATCGCTCACACGCTCGCTCGCGCTCGCCCGCTCACACGCTTAGCTCGCTTTAGCTGCCCAACACATCGCTCGCTCAATCGCTCGCGCACGCCCGCGCGTTTGCTTGCTCACTGTCGTACCGTTCGCCACTCGCTCAATCGGCGCTCGCCCGCTTACACTCGTAGTTCACTTTACCCACTCAACACCTCGCTGGCTCACTCACAGTCGTTCTCACGCTCATCGCTCTCCTGCTCACTCGCCCATGCTCACTCGCTCGCTCGTTTTGGCTTTTTAAACATATAGTTCGCTTGCTTGCGTGCTTGCTTGCTTGCTTAGCGTGCTCTTTCGGTCGTTTAANTCACTTCCCGTGATCAATCGCTGACANTTTCCACACGCTCGTTCAGACAATTANTGTTCGCTTTAACTGAAAAAAAAATATTTACTCAATAGCTCATTCGCTGGCTGAACGTCACAGTATAAGAGCCCAGAGCTCCCCTCCACATCGCTCGCCCANAGCGNAACCCCTCACAGGCTCGTGGCGGAGTTTCACTTTTTGTCGTTTTGGTGGCCCAATCGCTTGCAAAACGNGACTCTCCCCATAGCNGGTTCCCGAGTTCACCTGCACAACACAGCCTCGCTGAATACCCACTCGCCACCCCGNCACCTACCCACTCACCCATCCACTCACTCGATCACTCCCTTACCCCCTCATCACCTCGCTCGGTCACTCCCACTCATTCACCCGTTCACTCGCTCACCCACTCACTCATTCACTCTTTTTCAAGTGAGCTCCTATCCTGGTCTTTTGGTTCTTGCTGATTCCGCACCACTCCCTTATTACTTTCATTCACTTTCATTCATTTCAATCACCCAATTCACACTTTCATTACTCAATCACCCCATACCCAATTCCCCACTCATTCACCTACTCATTCACCACTCATTCGTCACTCAATCACCCACTCATTCACCCACTCATTCACCCACTCATTCATCCACTCATTCAGTCACTCATTCCTTCACCCACTCAATGATTCACTCAATCATCAATTCACCCATTCGCTCAGTCAATCACCCACTCATTCACCCATTCACTCATTCCACTCTCACCACTCATTACCCAAAACTCATTCACCCACTCCACCCACTCATTCACCCACTCATTCACCCACTCGTTCACCCACTCATTCACCCACTCGTTCACCCACTCGTTCACCCACTCGTTCACCCACTCGTTCACCCACTCGTTCACCCACTCGTTCACCCACTCATTAACCCACTCATTCACCCACTCAATCACCCACTCATTCACCCACTCATTCACCCACTCATTCACCCAGGTCACTATAAAGTGAGACTCCTCTCAAACCATCCGGGGTGGGTTTGTCGCTCCGTGTGTTATGCAGGTGAGCTTCTGGGTGGTGCGTGAAATCTTGAAGGCTCGCACTCTCAAGATCCGGGCGGAAATCTTATGCCATTTCATCAAAATCGCCAAGGTGGGACGTTTAACGAAAATATATTTTTGTTTTACCAGGTCAGGCCCCACTGAGCTGCTTTGTAATAGCTCTTTTTGCAGGAGCAACCTGGCAATCACAAATGATAGGTGAATAAATTCAATCTTGAATTGGAGCTTTCGACGGCAGCTCTGGCTTTCGTAATTAAATAATAAATTAAATCTAGCGTACGACGTTTATTGCAACACAACACATCATCAGGTAAAATAATAGAAACACAAATCTAGTATACTTAGAAATGTAATGTAATAACAGAGTAGGATAATATAACAGTCAACACCTACCTGGTTGATTACGTTCTTCCTGAGATCCGTTACATTTGAGGTCGAGATAACACAACCAGAGTTACATATAGACAGACATAAGCAGACTCACAGAGATAATAGAACACAAACATAGGCACACGAGAAAGCCACGTCTCTGTGTCATGGCCTTATACCTGATGATGATTGCTTGTGTTGCAATCGAAACGTCGTATGCTAGTATTTAATTTATTATTTTATCTTAATACGTGACTTTACCGAAAGAACCAAAGAGTAATTCCTGCAGTCACGAAAGCTCCAAATATAGGTGAACGAAGTGGCCGAACATCGTGTGGACATTTGTAGGAAATTTTTTTCCATTTCATCAAAATCGCCAAGATGGGTGGTCTGACTCACGAAAGCAAAATCTTTCTACGTGTCGATCTTTTTCAGATGATGTTGATGTTGCTGTGATGGATGTTGGTGATGTTGATGATGTTGAATGTTGTTGATGATGTTGAGGATCATGTTGTTGTGATTGATAATGTTGTTGTTGATGATGTTGGTGGGTTGATGTCGTTGATGATGATAATGTTGTGGTTGGTTTTGTTGATGTGGTTGATGGTGTTGATAATGCTGATGTTGTTGTGGTTGATGTTGTTGATAATGTTGATGTTGGGGTTGTTGATGTGGTTGATGGTGGTGATAATGTTGATGTTGTTGGGGTTGATGTTGTGGTTGATGTTGTTGGGGGTCACGTTGTTGATGTTGTTGGTTGATGATGTTGATAATGTTGATGTTGTTGGGGTTGATGTGCTTGATCTGGTTGTCAATGTTTCGTGTTTTTGTTGACGTTGATAATATCGCAGATGCGTTCGATGTTGTTAACATCATTGTCATTTATGCACATTCGTTAATCCCCCCCTAACCCCGCTTTGATCAAGAAGTGCTCACAAGTGACATCACCACATCTCTACCCCTCTATTCAGGAGGATTTCTCCAGAGGTGTGGACTCGGTCATGTGACTTGGACTCGAGTAGACTCGAGTCATGAATTTGTGACTTCAGACTCGACTTGGACTTGCATAACAATGACTTTGTCCCACCTCTGAGGTGTGGACTCGAGTCATGTGACTTGGACTCGAGTCAGACTCGAGTCATGAATTTGATGACTTCAGACTCGACTTGGACTTGCATAACAATGACTTTGTCCCACCTCTGAGGTGTGGACTCGAGTCATGTGACTTGGACTCGAGTCAGACTCGAGTCATGAATTTGATGACTTCAGACTCGACTTGGACTTGCATAACAATGACTTTGTCCCACCTCTGAGGTGTGGACTCGAGTCATGTGACTTGGACTCGAGTCAGACTCGAGTCATGAATTTGATGACTTCAGACTCGACTTGGACTTGCATAACAATGACTTTGTCCCACCTCTGATTTCTCCACATATGTGGCTGTCGCCTGATGTCGGTTGTATTGACCGGCGAAACGTCGTACACTCAGATTGTAAATGTTGTGGCTTTGCTCTGCAACGCACCGGTGTAGTGCTGTACTAGTAACGAATTGGCCACGGTCTGTTTACGTGACAAACCTCACTAAGTTTCGATTTAAAGCTTTCGTGACTGCATGGATTCATATTCTTGGTTCTTTCGGTAAAGTCACGTAGAAGGGAAATAATAAAATAATAGAAATAATTCTCACGACGTTTCGGCCACAACGCAGGCAGCCGTCCTCAGGTGAAGAACAGGTCTGTCGGAAAGACAGCGATGAACACTTTATTAGCGTATTATTAAACTGGGTCGGAGTAGGAGAGAGCCTTACAAAGGAGTTTACCAAAGGAATTTAGAGGCGGGTTTAAACACCACACTTGTAAATGTACGCGTCTAAAGCAGGGTCGCAAACGGGATCCTTACCCTACCCGACCAGGGTCGCAAACGGGTACCCACCCGTACCCTACCCGTACCCGGCCGTATCGGGTAGGGTACGGGTACGGGTACCCGATTGCGACCTCTGGGATGAAGCCATGTTGCAGGCGCGGGTGGGTTGATTCTAGGAACTTGAATTGTGAGAAGAGACAAGACGTTGGGAAATGAGTGACAAACGGTGACTCACCAGTGACTCACGGCCTACCCGTACCCGGCCGCACCAGGGTCGCAAATGGGTACCCGTACCCGTACCCGGCCGGGTACGGGTAGCGTACGCTACCCATACCCGTACCCTACCCGAAATGAGTGACAAACGGTTACTCACCGATGCTCACGGCCTACCCGTACCCGGCCGTACCAGGGTCGCAAACAGCTACCCGCCCGTACCCGGCCGGGTACGGGAGCCAGGTATCGGGTGGGTACGGGTATCGGGTACCCGGTTGCGACCTCTGTCTAAAGCCTGTATCATGGATCTTTGTTGACGTTGTTTATGGCACCCGTTGCCGTTGTTGATGGTGGTTCTGCAGAAGCTTCACGAGCTCAAGAATCTGCACGCTCTCATCGCCGTGCTCTCAGCCCTGCAGAGCGCCCCCATCTTCCGTCTCGCCAAGACCTGGGGGGTACGAGCATTTAGGCCCGCACGCAACACAAAGGCAAAGATCCCCGTGTAGCCTGTAACGGAGCGTCGGGGCAAGTGCTGTTTGCGAGTAGCACCTGCGAAGGCTACCGGCACTGTGGCACACGAGGGGTGGGTGGCCAGCACCATGCCCGGTTGCCTTTTATAGTCTGTATAGTACCTACTGACTCCCATAGATATACTGACTCTATAGTATGTAGGGTGTGTAGGCATCTACAGAGTCAGTAGTAGTAGTATCTACTGACTATAGTATGTAGGGTGTGTAGGCACATACAGAGTCAGTAGTAGTAGTATCTACTGACTATGGTATGTAGGGTGTGTAGGCATATATAGAGTCAGTAGTAGTAGTATCTACTGACTATAGTATGTAGGGTGTGTAGGCATCTATAGAGTCAGTAGTAGTATCTACTGACTATAGTATGTAGGGTGTGTAGGCATATAGAGTCAGTAGTAGTAGTATCTACTGACTATAGTATGTAGGGTGTGTAGGCATATAGAGTCAGTAGTAGTGGTATCTACTGACTCTATAGTATGTTGGGTGTGTAGGCACATACACCGACACACCCTACAGACAACAGAGTCAGTAGTATCTGGACACATGGGGGGGGAGGGGAAGAAGATGACTTCAGTGAGGGTGACAGGCAGCCGTAGGCCAGTGAAATTCTAGTTGATTAAAGTTAGAACTCTCAAATAAACACGATGTTGTGAAAGACCCAAAGCAGAAGATCCCCTGGGGTTTGAGGCTACTCTTGATCCACCGTCGAACGCATCCACCGCACAAACCACGCGGATGACATCTGCAGCAGAATAGTAGTCGTGGTGCAACTGTGGTCACCCAGAATAGACACTAGTGCACCGTGTAACAACACAATGCCAATCCACAAATACGAGGAAGACATCACGGCGGTGATGATGGCACACTACTACGCTGCTGGTCCTGATGTCGTTATTTGGCTTGACCCACCTGATAGTGACATTGTGGTTTGTTGTGCTGCATCTACATCAGCCATACGAAAGAAGAGACGCTTAGATACCATAGAGATCCAGACTAATAGAGACACACAGAGACTCATAGACACCCATAGAGATCCAGACTAATAGAGACACACAGAGACTCATAGACACCCATAGAGATCCAGACTAATAGAGACGGACAGAGACTCATAGATGCCCATAGAGATCCAGACTATTAGAGACACAGAGACTCATAGACACCCATAGAGATCCAGACTATTAGAGACGGACAGAGACTCATAGACACCCATAGAGATCCAGACTAATAGAGACGGACAGAGACTCATAGACACCCATAGAGATCCAGACTATTAGAGACGGACAGAGACTCATAGACACCCATAGAGATCCAGACTATTAGAGACACAGAGACTCATAGACACCCATAGAGATCCAGACTATTAGAGACGGACAGAGACTCATAGACACCCATAGAGATCCAGACTAATAGAGACGGACAGAGACTCATAGACACCCATAGAGATCCAGACTAATAGAGACACAGAGACTCATAGAGATAGACTAATAGAGACTCAGATACCCATAGAGATCCAGACTAATAGAGACACAGAGACTCAGAGATCCAGACTAATAGAGACACACAGAGATCATAGAGATCCAGACTAATAGAGACACACAGAGACTCATAGATACCCATAGAGATCCAGACTAATAGAGATGCACAGAGACTCATAGAGACCCATAGAAAGCCATACTAATAGAGAAATCANGAGACGAGATGATNATACACCCAGAGCTCCGCTTGCCGTTATCCGCTGTGAAATTGTACCCGTGATTCTCTGCGTCTCATAGCAGNCCAGAAAAGAAAGATTTAAGANGACCCTNCCAGCTGCTGAGCCGCAAGGACAAGGCGTCGTTCGACNAGCTGGACTCCTCATGTCCAAGGAGGACAACTACAAGCGATCCGGAGACTCACAGNACCGCATGAGCCCNGCATCGATCGGTAAGCCCCGGGGCCCGCCGGGGCGGTCCAGCAGTAGGTCGGACGCCTGNGAAGTCGTAGTCCCTTCCCCCCCCCCCCCCCCCCCCCCCCCCACCGTGGGTGGAGTCGAGAAGGCGCCCCTGGTACCGCTCCGCCNGGGGCGCCACGGTGGCTAGGATATGTTAACTACCTCCTGTGTANAGGAGGTCANGGGTTCGATCCCATCCGGNTGTGTATTTGGACATCTCTCTCTCATCATCATGGTGGCTAGGATTAACTACTTCGNCTGGTGTAAGAGGTTGGGGTTCGNCCCTGACGCACCTGCTGCTGTGTAGTTTCGGTCTCTCTCTCTCTCAATATCGTGAGGTTCACTACCTCGCCGTATGAAGTCGTGGGTCGATCCCGACCTGACGCTGCTGTGGGAGTTTGGTTCCTCTATCATCATCATGGTGGCTCGGAGATGTCAACTACCTCGCCTGGTGTACAGGAGGTCGTGGGTTCGATCTCGACCCAACGCCTGCTGTATATTTGGAGTTTGCGTGTCTCTCTCTCATCATCATCACGGTGGCTAGGAGATGTTAACTACCTCGCCTGGTGTACAGGAGGTTGTGGGTTCGATCTCGACCCTGACACCTGCTGTATATTTGGAGTTTGCGGTGTCTTTCTCTCTCTCTCATCACGGTGGCTAGGAGATGTTAACTACCTCGCCTGGTGTACAGGAGGTCGTGGGTTCGATGCAGACCCTGACGCCTGCTGCTGTATATTTGGAGTTTGCGTGTCTCTCTCTCATCATCATCACGGTGGCTAGGAGATGTTAACTACCTTCGCCGGCCGTCGCAGAGCCTCGCGGTTCGAATGCGGCCGGGGCCGTCCCGGTTGTTGCAGATGAGGTTGCCGATTTGTTTGATTGCTTATTTATTCAGAACGCGGCATCGCCGGCGCGCTCGGTCCACGCGAGAGGCGTCCGTCCCTCCCCCGCGATGAAGCTCACGCGGGCCGGCGGTGGTCAAGTGGCGATGTTATTTATTTGGTAAAGTGACGTAAACGAACGCCGAATGCGGTGGGGCGGTGGGGGGCGGGGACGGGGAAAACCGTGCACCCGTCGATCTGCCCCCTCTCGCCCCCGCGAGATAAATCGTCTGCGCGTGAACTAGCGAATGAATTGATTAATCCGAGCGTGTGCCAAGGTTTCTTCTCGAACACGTGGTAAGCATTCATCACGGCGGGATCGCAGCTCCATACGGTAAATGGAGTTCAATTATATAATTCATTCAAGGACAGTGCATATCATTATCAGAGTTGTTTCTTTTGTTGTTTTACTGCTTGTGTTGTGGTTATTGCAAAATGATCCCTTGTATAAAGGTGTCAGNTTTGTACCAGTTGAAAGGGTAAAACCCTACTACTATATTTTGCCACTGGTAAAGGAGGTCTCGTAGTGTAAATGCTTACCCCGCGCTCTCAATTCTCTGATAGTGCGCTGTCTTTGAGTTGTACGCCTTTTGGCGTCATCTGCTCCAACACCAATGGAGACTAGACTTTAAGAAAAGCTGTCTCGGGTGTGGGCCAATCAACTTCAAGGACAGTGCATATCATTATCAGAGTTGTTTCNTTTTGTTTGCATTTTGACTGCTTGTGTTGTGGTTATTGCAAACATGATGCCTTGTATAAAGGTGTCAGTTTTGTACCAGTTGAAACCTATTACTATATAATTCATTCTATTTTTTTTTTACCAACACAAACCCACACTCGTGTTCTTTCAAAGAATCCCTTTCGACATCACGCATATTTTCAGCAGCGCGTCGTTCTAGTTTTCCGCGCGCCCGAGTCGCTCGCATCATCTGCTGAGCACACGCACTTGGCAGGCTCGAGAGAGAGAGAGACGCACGTAGGCCAAGGCCCCACCGCCGCCACCGCAAGATTATAAACGATCCCTCCTGTAGCCCGCACAGGGCGGGGACGGTGAGCGAGCGCTGTTAACGAGCACCTATTGAGGCTGGCACGGCGGCACGCCCATCGTGGTGGGTGCGGTGTGACCGGAACCACGCTCATCCGGCCCCGCCGGCGGTGTCCGTTGGCACACGGCGCCAGATACACGCGGGGGGGGGGTGGCAGCCACGCGACGTCGTCACGTGGTTTCACTCATCCGCCGGAGATGCACGCTCGGTGACGCGCGGGCGCGCTTGGCGTCTCCGAATCGGGGTGCGGAGGAGGCGGGGAAAAAACGAGGAATGGTTTTTATTCGCGCGCTCGTCGCAGCGAAAGGCGAGGCGGAGAGACGCGGCGGGGGTAGCTCCGAATAGGATTTAGTCAACGCAGGAAGATACGAAGCGGTAGCGTGGGTCGGACTCTGTACATGCGGTGCATCGTGTGCTGTGTCGTAGTGTATGGAAGTGTATAGTAGTGAGTACGTGTGTTCTTTTGCACCATACGTAGCAAACCGTGCCAGTTGGAGGTGCAGTGTTGAGTCTATGGGTAGTGTTGAGTCTATGGGTAGTGTTAGTCTATGGGCAGTGTTGAGTCTATGGCAGTGTTGAGTCTATGGGTAGTGTTGAGTCTATGGCAGTGTTGAGTCTGTGGGCAGTGTTGAGTCTATGGGCAGTGTTGAGTCTATGGGTAGTGTTAGTCTATGGCAGTGTTGAGTCTATGGGCAGTGTTGAGTCTATGGTAGTGTTAGTCTATGGGCAGTGTTGAGTCTATCGGCAGTGTTGAGTCTATGGCAGTGTTGAGTCTATGGCAGTGTTGAGTCTATGGCAGCGTTGAGTCTATGGGCAGCGTTGAGTCTATGGGCAGCGTTGAGTCTATGGGCAGCGTTGAGTCTATGGGCAGTGTTGAGTCTATGGGCAGCGTTGAGTCTATGGGCAGTGTTGAGTCTATGGGTAGCGTTGAGTCTATGGCTATGGTAGCGTTGAGTCTATGGCAGTGTTGAGTCTATGGTCAATGTTGAGTCTATGGGCAGAATGTATATTTGTTGAACTTATTTCGCACTGTACATAGCGAACTGTGTGAAACATTGGTTGTACAACCTAAAAAAGTAGTTGTAGCCCAGCTGCAACTCCTATTGTTTTTGGTTTTTACCGCCATTATAAAAGTCGCGTCTGAAATTGTACCAAATCGAAGGAAGATGCACCAGGAAGATCACATCCGTGATTGTGATGGGTATAAAGATAAATAACGTGATGACAACAAATTTGAGGGATTTTTTTAAACCGCATTTTGCTGAGCACAGGGCCACCAAAGGCCCACAAAATGCCAAGCGGCCAAAGTTGTAATCGATAAGATTCAAACACGACCCTTGAATTGGTAAAGTGATGACGATGATAACGCTGTATATAGTCTGACGTGGAACACGATGCTGCTGCTGCTGATGATGATGACGATGGCGACATCGTCAGCGTCGCATCCCATCCGAAACCATTCCATTGCCACGGGCGCTGACAATAATCCACAAATTAATTCTAGATTTGAAGCTTTCGTGACTGCAATGATTCATATTCTTAGGTTTTTTCGGTAAAGTCACGTAGGTAAAACATCAAAATTAATAAAAATAAAATAAAATAAAGATCACGAGGTTTCGGAGGCAACACAAGTCTCCGTCATCAGGTGGGACCGTCACAGCCAGATTAGCTGCATCACTTGATGGCTGTGACGGTCCCACCTGATGACGGAGACTTGTGTTGCCTCCGAAACTCGTGATCTTATTTTATTTTAATTAATTTTGATGTTTTACCTACGTGACTTTACCGAAAAAACTAAGAATATAAAGATGATAACGCTGTATATAGTCTGACGTGGAACACGATGCTGCTGCTGCTGCTGATGATGATGGCGACATCGTCAGCGTCGCATCCCATTCGAAACCATTCCATTGCCACGGGCGCTGACAATAATCCACAACACGGCAGTCAAGTAGAAAACGAGGGCGATCGATAACAACGACTGGTCGACGATTCGGTGATTATGATGATGATAATAACGCTGTGATGTAGCCTGACGATGCTGATGATGATTTGAGTTTAACACGAAGGCTTGTAGCACCCGTAATACAAATCGCGTAAATATATTTTACGCGATCTAACCCAAAAAAACCTGTATTATGATGATGATGCTGACGAGAACACGGATATACCAAGCTGATGACGATGATGACGACGACGATGATGATGATTTGCTATGGCGATATTGGCAGCGTCGCATCCCAACCGAAGCTATTCCCTGGCCACGGCCGCTGACAACAATCCGCGACACGGCAATCTAGTCTAAGACGAGGGCGATCCATAACAACCACGGCGACTCCGACCGCACGGATCGTCGCGACGACGGCCACCCCACCACCGGCACACCTCTCCGCCCGCCGCTGCTCAGTGGTAGAAGTTTGGGTTGGGCCGTATCATGAGCACGATGCTCTTGAGCGAGTAGGCCGTGCCACGGAACGTCGTCCAGTAGGCGCCGTCTTGCTCGCTGCCCGCGTAGCGGCCGCCCTCGTACCACACGCCGTTGAGGTTTGCGTGCGAGCACGCGTTGTACCACCAGCCGCCCTTCTGGTGGTGCGCGCAGTTCCCTGCGGCGAGGGGCGGGAGGGGTGGGGGGGGGGAAGAGACGGGGCGTCAAGGACTAGCGAGGCGAGCGCGCTTGGTGAAGTGTAAAAAAAAATGTACTCTTGGGTTTTTTCTGGTAAAGTCACGTAGGTAAAAAATAAAATAAAAAATAAATAAGAATAAATGAAAATAAAGCAATTAATTAAAATTAAAAAGAATAAATGAAAAGAAATCAATTAATTGATTTATTTGATTTATTTTCATTTATTTTTATTTTTAATAAATCAATCACCCCTGAAGGCGTCGTTGTCGCGGTCGTAGGTGCTGAACGGCTTCCCGTGGTGCAGCCCCATGGAGTCGCCCGCCGTGCCGCGGAAGTGGCCCAGCCTCAGGCGGTAGTTGTCCTCCTCGCTCTCCACGCGGAACTACGCCCAGCGCGGAGAGGGCAGGGGAGAGGANAGGGAGGGAGGGAGATGAGGGGGAGATGAGGGGGGAGATGAGGGANGGGAGATGAGAGGGAGATGTGAGGGAGGGAGGAGAGGGGAGGGAGATGAGAGGGGAGAGGAGATGAGAGGGAGATGAGGGAGTGGAGTGGAGGGGAGGGAGATGATAGGAGAGGAGCAGGGAGGAGGGGGAGATGAGAGGGGGAGATGAGAGGGGTTGGATGAGAGGGGAGATGAGGGAGATGAGGGGAGGGAGATGAGGGGAGGGAGATGAGAGGGATGAGAAGGGAGATGAGAGGGACGAGAGGAGGAGATGAGGGCGAGATGAGAGGGGAGGGAATAGAGGGAGGGGAAGGGAGATGAGAGGGAGGGAGTGGAGGAGAGGGGAGGGAGATGAGANGGGAGGAGANGGAGGAGGGGGAGATGAGAGGGGGAGATGAGAGGTGGAGATGAGAGGATGGAGGGGATGGTAGTCGCTCAGATGAGAGCGGGGGTTACCCCCTCCCTCCACCACCCCGCCAATGAAGCTCGAGTTTTGGCCAAAATCCTTGTTGTAAAAGTTCGTACTTTACCTTTGACTGCGTGGGCTTGTCTGTCTATCCGTCTTGTGTCTGTCTGTTTCATTCGTCTGTCATTCCATCCCTCCGTAAAGGGGGACGCACGGAAACGCCGGGATCCAGGCCTGCTGTGACTTTAACTGGATTCTATGTCCTAGATTTGAAGTTTTCGTGTCTGCAAGGGTCCATACTCTTTGGTTTTTTCGGTAAAGTCACGTAGGTCAAGAAAGAAAACAAATCGATTAAATCGCGACTTTCGGAGGCAACACAAGCTTCCGTCAAGTGAAGAGAGCTCTCTTCACTTGATGCAGTAGTTTTGCTGTGACGGTTCCACCCGAAGACGGAGGCTTGTGTTGCCTCCGAAACGTCGTGATTTCATTTATTTGTTTTCTTTTTTTTAACCCACGTGACTTTACCGAAAAAACCAAAGCGTATTTCTGTCCTGTCGAGCCATGCAAAAGAGCCGTTCCGTACTGCGCGCGGATATTGCGACCTGTGGCCCCGTCAACTGACCGTCGAACTGCCTGACCCGTGGTTACGTGCGACCCACGACGATCTGCGTCGTGGCGACCGTATAATTCACAAGCCGAACGATGCGGTGATTTTTTTTCCGTTGGACGACGTCGCTTGCGACGGGTCGGGCATTTTCGGCGGGGTGCTCGAATCGCGGCGGTGGTCAAACCCCGGTGGCGGTGGAATCCCGGTGGCATCGGCGGTACCTGCCGTACTCGGCGAAGGCGCGACGCCCGTCCCAGTCCTGCAGCGCGACGAGAAGGCGGTAGTTGCGCTCGCTGGTGAGCGCGTGCATCGTTTGGAGCCCCAGCCAGTGCTCCTCTTCCACGCGGCCAAAGCCGATCTGAACGCCGGCGCAACCGGCACACACGACGCGTCGTCGCTCACTCGCTCGCCGTTTCTCTCGCCCGAATCGTTCATTCGTTCATTCGTTCGCTCAGGGAACTCGCTTGCACACTCGCCACGTCGCTCGCTCGCGCATTCGTTCACTCGCTCGTGGACAAAGTCCCTTTTGCACGCACCTTTACATCATACGCACCTGGTTTACACAACAAAGGCTCATTCCTAGCCGCACCGAACCTCACAAAAACAATATTCAGGCCTACCTTGGCTCCTCCCACCCTCAACCAGTATATATACAAGGACTGTTTCTTGGAATTTCTATCACTTGATGCAGCTGTCGTGGCACGGACGAAGAAAGCTTGTGGCCTCCGAAACGCGTGTTTTTATTTATTTTATTTTACTTTTTTAACTTATTTTTACCTCGTGGTCGCCTAGATAAAGAAACCCAGCTGCCTTAAGTGTTTGGGGTAAGTGCTTTAGCCAGCACGACGAACAAAGACGGTGGGCACCGCATGCTTTGAAGCACGTTAACGCATAAACACTGTCGATTGACAAACTCTGCTAATAGACTTTCCCCGCACCTCCAATTAACACTGGCCATAAACTCAACACTGCCCATAGACTCAACACTGCCCATAGACTCAACACTGCCCATAGACTCAACACTGCCCATAGACACAACACTACCCATAGACTCAACACTGCCCATAGACTCAACACTGCCCATAGACACAACACTACCCATAGACTCAACACTACCCATACACTCAACACTGCCCATAGACTCAACACTACCATAGACTCAACACTGCCCATAGACACAACACTGCCCATAGACTCAACACTACCCATAGACTCAACACTGCCCATAGACTCAACACTGCCCATAGACACAACACTGCCCATAGACTCAACACTGCCCATAGACTCAACACTGCCCATAGACTCAACACTGCCCATAGACTCAACACTGCCATAGACACAACACTGCCCATACACTCAACACTGCCCATAGACTCAACACTGCCCATACACTCAACACTGCCCATAGACTCAACACTACCCATAGACTCAACACTGCCCATAGACTCAACACTACCCATAGACTCAACACTGCCCATAGACTCAACACTGCCCATAGACTCAACACTGCCCATATACTCAACACTGCCCATAGACTCAACACTGCCCATATACTCAACACTGCCCATAGACTCAACACTACCCATAGACTCAACACTGCCCATAGACTCAACACTGCCCATAGACTCAACACTACCATAGACTCAACACTGCCCATAGACTCAACACTGCNCCATAGACTCAACACCGCCCATAGACTCAACACTGCCCATACACTCAACACTACCCATAGACTCAACACTGCCCATAGACTCAACACTGCCCATACACTCAACACTACCCATAGACTCAACACAGTCGGGAATCGTNCCCCCCCCCCCGTCACCTTGTACGCGTCCCAGTCGCGCGCGAACGAGACGGCGCCGTCGCTGCGCCGCTGCACCACGGTCCAGCCGCCGGGGTCGCGCTCCTGGTCGCACCACGCGTGCCGCAGCAGCGGGCTCCCGGCGGCCGGGCGCAGCAGGTAGCGCCCGAGCGCCGATAGCCGGCATCCCACGCCTCTTGGCAGTCGCGCCACGGCCCTGCCGCACGCGGGAGACCGGCATGGACGGTGTTAGCGGGAGCGGGTCGCGGTAAGGGTGGTGGCGGTGGTGGTGTTAGTGGAGCGGGCCGCGGTAAGGGTGGCGACGGTGGTGGTGTTAGTNGGAGCGGGGCCGCGGTAAGGGTGGCGACGGTGGGGCGGTGGCGGTGTTAGTGGGAGCGGGTCGCGGTAAGGGTGGCGGCGGTGGTGGTGTTAGTGGGAGCGGGGTCGCGGTAAGGGTGGCGGCGGTGGTGTGTGTTAGTGGAGCGGGTCGCGGTAAGGGTGGCGGCGGTGGTGGTGGTGTTAGTGGGAGCGGGGCCGCGGTAAGGGTGGCGGCGGTGGGGCGGTGGTGGTGTTAGTGGGAGCGGGGTCATGGTGCCGGCGGTATCGTTACCAGTGGTGTGAGCAACAGCAGCAGCTTCGTGGTATCGGCGGTGTCAGTCATGTCAGCAGTGTCGGCAGCAGCAGTGTCGGCAGCAGCAGTGTCGGCAGCAGCAGTGTCGGCAGCAGCAGTGTCGGCAGCAGCAGTGTCGGCAGCAGCAGTGTCGGCAGCAGCAGTGTCGGCAGCAGCAGTGTCGTTTGCATAGGCATCATCAGGAGTGTCGTTTCCATAGGCATCATCAGCAGTTCAATTTCCATAGTCATCATCAGCAGTGTCAGCAGCAGCAGCAGCAGCAGCGTCAGTGGTGCCACGTGTTATTGGTATCTGTAGTGGTATTAGTTGTCACGATGTGTGGATGTTGGCGCCACCGCACATAGCCGAACGCGCTCATCGGAGGTTCGGGGGAAGAAGAACAGCGACGCACAGAGAGGAGGCTCCGTTCACCTTCCAGCACCACGTGTGGCTTCTCCGTGGCCCGCACCGCCACCCCGTCCGGCGCGGGCGGCACGGCCGCGTCGCGGGAGCCGTGCCGCATCACCGCGTTGTCCGGTGCGGCGGCCGCCCCCCCCCCGCCGCGATTCCAACCTCCCGGCCACCGTCACTCCGGGCGCCCAGTTCGCGCCTCCGCCACCGACGGCGGACAGCCCTTGGGATGAAGAGCGACAGGGGACACATTCGGAGCTCCGTTCGGCACCGGCGCCATCGCCACAAAGGCGGTGTGAGAACTTTACGGAGACATCGGGTTAGAGTGTCGTTGCCTGGAAGAAAAACTAAAATATAAAATGGCTCTATCGGCACCGAGGCTGCCGCAAGGACACGCCGGAGCCGGCCCGCGGCACGGTTTTGGCGCCGGCCATCGTAGCGCGGCGGTCGTGTTGCCACGGTTCCCTGCGGTGAGTAACGGCGTCTTTAGAAACGACGGCGCTGCTGCCGCTGCTACGCCTCTCTCTAAATACAATGAACTCCGTTCCGCTCGCGCTTTTCTAGATTCGGCGGTGAACCGGGACGCCCGCCGCCCACTCCACACCCTGCGACTCGCAGACGACTCGGAACGGGGAAAGGGTGAATTCCCTGTGATCTTTAAGTCGGCTCAACCGTGACCCCCCCTCCATCCCGCCTCAAGCGGCATGCGCGCCACCTTGCTTCCCCGCCCAGCCATCGCGGCCCCGTGCTGCCGTCGTGCCGTCTGCGTCGCCAGCGCCGGGTTCGCTCGCTCTCGCGTATTTCCTTTCCCGTTCTCCAGTCGCCAATCTCCCCGCCGCGTCACCACCTCCTCCACCTCGCCTCCTTTGCCGCAACCGTACGAAGTTTCCGAGCCGGCAGAGTCCCCGCCGTTTGGCGTCGCACGCCAGGCGCGGTCCGGCGAGGGGATCGGCGACGCGACGGCGCCGCCGCCACCGTCAGCCCCTCGCTCCGCCGAGGGCAGCGACGAGGTCGCGCGGCGAGGGTCGGGGGCGGTGGCGGCTGCTGGGCGTCGAGCGGCCGCTGGTGGCAGCAGCGCAGGCCCAGGCGGGCAAGCGTGGCGGTGTGGTTGCCGACGGTCTCCGACAGCGCGTCGTAGCTGCACGGGTTTCGGGGTGGGGTGGGGGGGGAGAGCGGGTGGCAAGGATTGGCGGTGACCGTCGTGCGTGCAAGCCACCAACCATCGTCGCGTGCGTGGGCAGGTGGCCGTCTCCTGGCTTTTACTGCCTGGGTGCGACGGGCAGTAGTGGAGGTGGCGATCCTGTATATTTGGAGTTTGCGTGTCTCTCTCTCATCATCATCATCACGGTGGCTAGGAGATGTTAACTACCTCGCCTGGTGTGTACAGGAGGTCGTGGGTTTGATCCCGACCCTGACGCCTGCTGCTGTATATTTGGAGTTTGCGTGTCTCTCTCTCATCATCATCATCACGGTGGCTAGGAGATGTTAACTACCTCGCCTGGTGTACAGGAGGTCGTGGGTTTGATCCAGACTCTAACGCTTGCTGTATATTTGGAGTTTGCTGCGTTTCTCTCCCCGTGGTTGCGTGGATTTTTCTCTGGGTCCTCTGGTTTTTTTCCCTCCGCATTTAGATAACGTGCGGATTAGAGTATAAGTTTCCACGTGCTGATGATAATCCTCTTCGTTAAGCTATCAATTGTGGCGAGGTCACTTCTGAAAAAGAGCTTCATAGCTCAGTGGGCCTTAACCTGGTAAAATACAAAAAATTTGTTTATTAGTTTAGTTTGCAATCCATTGTGGGCCCACAGCGCGTTCGACTCACGTGCTCTGGATGCGCACGTAGTGTCCGTGCAGGCCCAGGCTGTGCGTCTCCTGCTCGCTCACGCGCTTGTGCAGCTCCGAGCGAGCCGCGTGGAGGGTGCGGCCTTGCCTAGACCCACTCTGACCACCGCCACCGCCGTAGTCGCCGCCGCCACCGCCACGATCCAGCACGGTCTCGCGCAGGATGCGCGCGTACAGCGCCGTGACGCGCTCCCCACGGCGCGGCCTGCCCGGCGGAGCGCTTGCACCGCCGCCCGTAGCCCTACACTGGTAGCGCCACCGCTGCCACCGCCGGTAGCGCCGCCGTCTCCGCCGCCGGCGGCGGCCGCCGCCGCTGCCGCCGCCACCACCAAATCCTCCTGGTCAGGATCCAGAGAGGCGTCTCGCGGTGTTGACAACTCGCGCATAGGATGGGGTGACCACTCGCAGCTCCGCACGGACGGATGCAATAATCCACTTGCCGTGCTGCGCGAACAACTCTCGGCCTTCCCGCAGCCAGCAGCAACCTGACGGTGCCTGCTCTTAGGTGTTTTGGGTAAAGTCACGTAGGTAAGAAAATGATTATAGAATAGTATCTTCTTGGTTCTTTCGGTAAAGTCACGTAGAATGTGACTTTACCGAAAGAACCAAGAACATGAATCCCTGCAGTCACGAGAGCTTTAAATCGAAAGATAGAATAGTAATAAACGAAAATAACTCAATTAAAACACGGCGTTTCGGGGTAACACAAGCTTCCTTCATCAGGTGTAAAAAAAAAATGCACAGCAAATAACTGATAAAGGAAGCTTGCGTTGCCTCCGAAACGTCGTGATTTAATTTAGTTATTTTCATTTATTAGTATTCTATCGTTTTTTTTTACCGAAAAAAAACCTACGAGTATGAATCCTTGCAGTCACGAAAGCTTCAAATCTAGAACTGACAGTACCTGTCATTCCCAAGTCCTAGCGAGACCCAATCCTGGAATCCTCATTCATCAGGGGAATGTGCAGCGTGGGGGTATAGATGGCAATTGAGAGCGTTCCCGGTAAGAAGATATGAAAAAGTAGAGACGAGAAATCCTTCCCTTTTCATGAAGTCGCACCCGGCTTGTATGTATGTACGTTGAACTTTTTCGCACCGTACGTAACCAGCCGTGTTAATCGGAAGCGCAGTGTTGAGTCTATGGGCAGTGTTGAGTCTATGGCAGTGTTGAGTCTATGGGCAGTGTTGATCTATGGGTAGTGTTGAGTCTGTGGCAGTGTGAGTCTATGGGTAGTGTTGAGTCTATGGGCAGTGTTAGTCTATGGGCAGTGTTGAGTCTATGGGTAGTGTTGAGTCTATGGGCAGTGTTGAGTCTATGGGCAGTGTTAGTCTGTGGGCAGTGTTGAGTCTATGGGTAGTGTTGAGTCTATGGGCAGTGTTGAGTCTATGGGCAGTGTTAGTCTATGGGTAGTGTTGAGTCTGTGGGCAGTGTTGAGTCTATGTGCAGTGTTGAGTCTATGGGCAGTGTTAGTCATGGGCAGTGTGAGTCTGGGCAGTTGAGTGGGGCAGTGTTGAGTGGGAGTGTAGTCTTGGGCAGTGTTAGTCTATGGGCAGTGTTGATTCTATGGCAGTGTTGAGTCTATGGGCAGTGTTGAGTCTATGGGCAGTGTTAGTCTGGGCAGTGTTGAGTCTGGGGCAGTGTTAGTCTATGGGCAGTGTTGAGTCTATGGGCAGTGTTAGTCTATGGGCAGTGTTGAGTCTATGGCGGTGTTGAGTCTATGGGCAGTGTTGAGTCTATGGGCAGTGTTAGTCTATGGGCAGTGTTGAGTCTATGGGCAGTGTTGAGTCTATGGGCAGTGTTGAGTCTATGGGCAGTGTTGAGTCTATGGGCAGTGTTGAGTCTGGGCGTGTTGAGTCTGGGCAGTGTTGAGTCTATGGGCAGTGTTGAGTCTGTNGGCAGTGTTAGTCTGTGGGCAGTGTTGAGTCTATGGCAGTTGAGTCTATGGGCAGTTTGAGTCTATGGGCAGTGTTGAGTCTATGGGCAGTGTTGAGTCTATGGGCAGTGTTGAGTCTATGGCAGTGTTGAGTCTATGGGCAGTGTTGAGTCTATGGGTAGTGTTGAGTCTATGGCGTGTTGAGTCTATGGGTAGTGTTGAGTCTATGGGCAGTGTTGAGTCTATGGGCGTGTTGAGTCTATGGGCAGTGTTGAGTCTATGGCAGTGTTGAGTCTATGGGCAGTGTTGAGTCTATGGGCGTGTTGAGTCTATGGGCGTGTTGAGTCTATGGCAGTGTTGAGTCTGGGCAGTGTTGAGTCTGGGCAGTGTTGAGTCTATGGGCAGTGTGAGTCTATGGGCAGTGTTGAGTCTATGGGCAGTGTTGAGTCTATGGGCAGTGTAGTCTATGGGCAGTGTAGTCTATGGGCAGTGTTGAGTCTCAGTGTTGAGTCTATGGGCGGTGTTGAGTCTATGGGCAGTGTTGAGTCTATGGGCAGTGTTGAGTCTATGGGCAGTGTTGAGTCTATGGCAGTGTTGAGTCTATGGGCAGTGTTGAGTCTATGGGCAGTGTTGAGTCTATGGGCAGTGTTGAGTCTATGGGCGGTGTTGAGTCTATGGGCAGTGTTGAGTCTATNGGCAGTGTTAGTCTATGGGCAGTGTTGAGTCTGTGGCAGTGTGAGTCTATGGGCAGTGTTGAGTCTATGGGCAGTGTTGAGTCTATGGGCAGTGTTGAGTCTGGGCAGTGTTGAGTCTGGGCAGTGTTGAGTCTATGGGTAGTGTTGAGTCTATGGGCAGTGTTGAGTCTATGGGTAGTGTTGAGTCTATGGGCAGTGTTGAGTCTATGGGCAGTGTTGAGTCTGGGCAGTGTTAGTCTATGGGCAGTGTTAGTCTATGGGCAGTGTTGAGTCTATGGGCAGTGTTGAGTCTATGGCAGTGTTGAGTCTATGGGCAGTGTTAGTCTTGCAGTGTTGAGTCTATGGGCAGTGTTAGTCTGTGGCAGTGTTGAGTCTATGGCAGTGTTGAGTCTATGGGCAGTGATGAGTCTATGGGCAGTGTTGAGTCTATGGGCAGTGTTAGTCTATGGGCAGTGTTGAGTCTATGGCAGTGTTAGTCTATGGGCAGTGTTAGTCTATGGGCAGTGTTGAGTCTATGGGCAGTGTTGAGTCTATGGGCAGTGTTGAGTCTATGGTAGTGTTGAGTCTATGGGCAGTGTTGAGTCTATGGGCAGTGTTGAGTCTATGGGCAGTGTTGAGTCTATGGGTAGTGTTGAGTCTATGGCAGTGTTGAGTCTATGGGCAGTGTTGAGTCTGTGGGCAGTGTGAGTCTATGGGAGTGTTGAGTCTATGGGCAGTGTTGAGTCTATGGGCAGTGTTGAGTCTATGGCAGTGTTGAGTCTATGGGCAGTGTTGAGTCTATGGGCAGTGTTGAGTCTATGGGCAGTGTTGAGTCTATGGGCAGTGTTGAGTCTATGGGCAGTGTTGAGTCTATGGGCAGTGTTGAGTCTATGGGGCAGTGTTGAGTCTATGGCAGTGTTGAGTCTATAGTGTTGATCTATGGGCAGTGTTGAGTCTATGGGCAGTGTTGAGTCTATGGGCAGTGTTGAGTCTATGGGGCAGTGTTGAGTCTATGGGCAGTGTTAGTCTATGGGGCAGTGTTNAGTCTATGGGCAGTGTTGAGTCTATGGGCAGTTTGAGTCTATGGGCGTGTAGTCTATGGGCAGTGTTAGTCTATGGGCAGTGTTGAGTCTATGGGCAGTGTTGAGTCTATGGGCAGTGTTGAGTCTATGGGCAGTGTTGAGTATATGGGCAGTGTTGAGTATGGGCAGTGTTGAGTATGGGCGGTGTTGAGTCTATGGGCAGTGTTGGTCTATGGGCAGTCTATGGGCAGTCTGTGGCAGTGTTGAGTCTATGGCAGTGTTGAGTCTATGGGCAGTGTTAGTCTATGGGCAGTGTTAGTCTATGGGCAGTGTTGAGTCTATGGGCAGTGTTGAGTCTATGGGCAGTGTTAGTCTATGGGTAGTGTTAGTCTATGGGCAGTGTTAGTCTATGGGTAGTGTTAGTCTATGGGCAGTGTTAGTCTATGGGCAGTGTTAGTCTATGGGCAGTGTTAGTCTATGGGCAGTGTTGAGTCTATGGGCAGTGTTGAGTCTATGGGCAGTGTTGAGTCTATGGGCAGTGTTGAGTCTATAGGCAGTGTTGATCTGTGGGCAGTGTTGAGTCTACAGTGTAGTCTGTGGTGCAGTGTTGAGTCTATGGGCAGTGTTGAGTCTATGGCAGTGATGAGTCTATGGGCAGTGTTGAGTCTATGGCAGTGTTGAGTCTATGGGCAGTGTTGAGTCTATGGGTGGACAGTGTTGAGTCTATGGGCAGTGATGAGTCTATGGGCAGTGTTGAGTCTATGGGCAGTGTTGAGTCTATGGGCAGTGTTGAGTCTATGGGTAGTGTTGAGTCTATGGGCAGTGTTGAGTCTATGGGCAGTGTTGAGTCTATGGGTAGTGTTGAGTCTATGTTGAGTCTATGGGCAGCGTTGAGTCTATGGGCAGTGTTGAGTCTATGGGCAGTGTTGAGTCTATGGGCGGTGTTGAGTCTATGGGCAGTGTTGAGTATATGGGCAGTGTTGAGTCTATGGCGGTGCTGAGTCTATGGGCAGTGTTGAGTCTATGGGTAGTGTTGAGTCTATGGGCGGTGCTGAGTCTATGGGCGTGTTGAGTCTATGGGCGGTGTTGAGTCTATGGGCGGTGTTGAGTCTATGGGCGGTGCTGAGTCTATGGGCGGTGCTGAGTCTATGGGCAGTGTTGAGTCTATGGGCAGTGTTGAGTCTATGGGCAGTGTTGAGTCTATGGGCAGTGTTGAGTCTATGGGCAGTGTTGAGTCTATGGGCAGTGTTGAGTCTATGGGTAGTGTTGAGTCTATGGGCAGTGTTGAGTCTATGGGTAGTGTTGAGTCTATGGGCAGTGTTGAGTCTATGGGCAGTGTTGAGTCTATGGGCAGTGTTGAGTCTATGGGCAGTGTTGAGTCTATGGGCAGTGTTGAGTCTATGGGCAGTGTTGAGTCTATGGGCAGTGTTGAGTCTATAGGCAGTGTTGAGTCTGTGGGCAGTGTTGAGTCTATGGGCAGTGTTGAGTCTGTGGGCAGTGTTGAGTCTATGGCAGTGTTGAGTCTATGGCAGTGATGAGTCTATGGCAGTGTTGAGTCTATGGGCAGTGTTGAGTCTATGGGCAGTGTTGAGTCTATGGGCAGTGTTGAGTCTATGGGCAGTGATGAGTCTATGGGCAGTGTTGAGTCTATGGGCAGTGTTGAGTCTATGGGCAGTGTTGAGTCTATGGGTAGTGTTGAGTCTATGGCAGTGTTGAGTCTATGGGCAGTGTTGAGTCTATGGGTAGTGTTGAGTCTATGGGCAGTGTTGAGTCTATGGGCAGCGTTGAGTCTATGGCAGTGTTGAGTCTATGGGTAGTGTTGAGTCTATGGCAGTGTTGAGTCTATGGGCAGTGTTGAGTCTATGGGCAGTGTTGAGTCTATGGGTAGTGTTGAGTCTATGGGTAGTGTTGAGTCTATGGCAGTGTTGAGTCTATGGGCGGTGTTGAGTCTATGGGCAGTGTTGAGTATATGGGCAGTGTTGAGTCTATGGGCGGTGCTGAGTCTATGGGCAGTGTTGAGTCTATGGGTAGTGTTGAGTCTATGGCGGTGCTGAGTCTATGGGCGGTGTTGAGTCTATGGGCGGTGTTGAGTCTATGGGCGGTGTTGAGTCTATGGGCGGTGCTGAGTCTATGGGCGGTGCTGAGTCTATGGGCAGTGTTGAGTCTATGGGCAGTGTTGAGTCTATGGGCGGTGCTGAGTCTATGGGCGGTGCTGAGTCTATGGGCGGTGCTGAGTCTATGGCAGTGTTGAGTCTATGGGCAGTGTTGAGTCTATGGGCGGTGCTGAGTCTATGGTAGTGTTGAGTCTATGGGCGGTGCTGAGTCTATGGGCGGTGCTGAGTCTATGGGCAGTGTTGAGTCTATGGGCAGTGTTGAGTCTATGGGCGGTGCTGAGTCTATGGGCGGTGCTGAGTCTATGGGCGGTGCTGAGTCTATGGGCAGTGTTGAGTCTATGGGCAGTGTTGAGTCTATGGCGGTGCTGAGTCTATGGGCAGTGTTGAGTCTATGGGCGGTGCTGAGTCTATGGGCAGTGTGTATATTGAACTTCTTTCGCACCGTACGTAGCCAACCGTGCTAATCGGAGGTGCTTGGGTGGGAACTTATTTATTTTAAGAGTGTTCGTTTTTAGCCAGCTAGACTCTCCCCAATTTCGACTCGTCGCTCGTGACGTACAAACTCCACTCTCGCACTCATTCAATCACCGGCGCAGTGCCCTTCATCGCAAGGCAACCAGGGACCACCAGGGGCCGCTCGTGGCCTCAGGTGGCCTTGAGTGCCGGCCCCGAACGAAATGTGTGGTGGCCCTCACGCTGATGATGATGTCTTCACGGCGAAAGTGCCCCCTTCTGAAAATGAGTGAAGAACGCTGCTCTATCAGAACTGGGCGAGAGCGTTCAAACTCCACTCGGAGAGGGCACCCACACCGGGCANCACCCCTGGCTCCTCCTTGCTGCGAGCGTGTCGTCACACTGCCACCCGNCCTGCCACCCGCCCTGCCACCGCCCTGCCACCGCCCTCCACCACCCTGCCACCAGCCCTGCCACCCATACTGCCACCCGCCCTGCACCAGCCCTGCCACCCGCCCTGCCACCAGCCCTGCACCACCCTGCCACCAGCCCTGCCACCANACTGCACCGCCCTGCCACCCGCCCTGCCACCAGCCTGCCACCCATCCTGCCACCNGCCCTGCCACCGCCCTGCACCAGCCCTGCCACCACCCTGCCACCACCCTGCCACCACCTGCCACCACCCTGCACCGCCTGCCACCANACTGCCACCGCCCTGCCACCCGCCCTGCCACCACCCTGCCACCCATCCTGCCACCCGCCCTGCACCAGCCCTGCACCAGCCTGCCACCAGCCCTGCCACCTGCCCTGCCACCAGCCTGCCACCCGCCCTGCCACCCGCCCTGCACCCGCCCTGCCAACCGCCCTCCACCACCCTCCCACCCACCCTGCCACCACCCTGCCACCCGCCCTGCCACCAGCCCTGCACCAGCCCTGCCACCTGCCCTGCCACCAGCCCTGCCACCCGCCCTGCCACCGCCTGCCACCGCCCTGCCACCGCCTCCCACCGCCCTCCACCCGCCCTGCCACCCGCCCTGCCACCACCCTGNCACCGCCTGCANCCGCCCTGCACCCACCCTGCCACCCCCCTGCCACCACCCTGCCACCCGCCCTGCCANCCACCTCGAACTTCTCGCCACCCGCCCTGAGCGTCCACCGGTCTGAGACTGCGCTGCCAGCGCTGGCGCCCGGGGTGCCCAGCTCAGCCCAGACTTGCCACCACCTGCAAGGAGCAGTGCCTCCAAGTAAAGATACGAGCAAGGCATTGTATGCCTCGTGACAGAGCTACTAGCAAGCGTGTTAAACTAGCAAGGCATTATACACATTGTAGTATAGCTGGTAGCAAGGCATTTACACATTGTAGTATAGCTGGTAGCAAGGCATTATACACATTGTAGTATAGCTGGTAGCAAGGCATTATACACATTGTAGTATAGCTGGTAGCAAGGCATTTACACATTGTAGTATAGCTGCGAGCAAGGCATTGTATGCCTCGTAGTATAGCTGCTAGCAAGGCATTATACACATTGTAGTATAGCTGGTAGCAAGGCATTATACACATTGTAGTATAGCTGGTAGCAAGGCATTATACACATTGTAGTATAGCTGGTAGCAAGGCATTATACACATTGTAGTATAGCTGGTAGCAAGGCATTATACACATTGTAGTATAGCTGCGAGCAAGGCATTATGCCTCGTGGAGTATAGCTGCTAGCAAGGCATTATACACATTGTAGTATAGCTGGTAGCAAGGCATTATACACATTGTAGTATAGCTGGTAGCAAGGCATTATACACATTGTAGTATAGCTGGTAGCAAGGCATTATACACATTGTAGTATAGCTGGTAGCAAGGCATTATACACATTGTAGTATAGCTGCGAGCAAGGCATTATACATATTGTAGTATAGCTGGTAGCAAGGCATTATACACATTGTAGTATAGCTGGTAGCAAGGCATTATACACATTGTAGTATAGCTGGTAGCAAGGCATTATACACATTGTAGTATAGCTGGTAGCAAGGCATTATACATATTGTAGTATAGCTGGTAGCAAGGCATTATACATATTGTAGTATAGCTGGTAGCAAGGCATTATACACATTGTAGTATAGCTGGTAGCAAGGCATTATACACATTGTAGTATAGCTGGTAGCAAGGCATTATATATATTGTAGTATAGCTGGTAGCAAGGCATTATACACATTGTAGTATAGCTGGTAGCAAGGCATTATACACATTGTAGTATAGCTGGTAGCAAGGCATTATACACATTGTAGTATAGCTGCGAGCAAGGCACAGAGTACATTGTGGGTTAGCTGCTAGCAAGGTATTGCATACCTTGTGATACAGCTACTAGCAAGGCGTACAGCCGCTTCAATACTGGCGAAAAAAAGTGTTTTGTCTATTTTTTGTGTTTCTCCCTTGTGATGAACTTGAGATAGCTCAACGAAGCGGCTTGTCATCACGTGGAAATGTAAAGCAGCCAAATGCTCTTGAGCGCGTGACGAAATGTGGAGAGAGAAATCCACGCGACTACGGGGAGAGAGACACGCAAACTCCAAATATACAGCAGCAGGCGTCAGGGTCGGGATCGAACCCACGACCTCCTGCGTACCGCGCAAGGCAGAGCCAACATCTCCAGCCGGCGCCACTCACCGCCGTCGCCGCGACGCCGGCGGGGGTCCCTGCGTCCTGGGGGCGCCGGCCCCTCCTGCAGCACGCAGATGGGGCCCGCGGGCAGGTGGGGGGCACCACGAAGGTGTGGTGGCAGCCCGCGGCGGCAGTAGCCGCGCCGGCGGCGGCAGCGCCGGCGGTGGCGGTGGCGGCGGCGGCGGTGGCGGCGGCGTCTCGCTTGGTGTCTTCGCGTAGCCTCGTCGCGGTGTGCACGTAGCTGCGGCCGCGAGCGACACGGAGGGGGGGGGGGGGGAATGCCAATGGCGGTGAGAGGCTCCGATTTTTATTTTTTTATGATTCTGACGAAGGGCGAAAGCGTTCTTGTGCTGTGGGGTAGACTCATGCTGGGTAGACTCATGCTGGGTAGACTCTTGCTGGGTAGACTCTTGCTGGGTAGACTCATGCTGGCTAGACTCACGGGTGTAGACTCATGCTGGCGAGACTCACAGGGGGTCGTAGACTCACAGGGGGTCGAGACTCACGGGGGGTAGACTCACGGGGGGGGTGGGTAGTAGACTCACGCGTGCCTGATGTAGNCGAACTCGGTCTCGTTGACGTGCTGCTCCAGGCGCTCGACCCGCACGTGCGTCTCGTCCTTCGCTTACGGTAGCCGACCACCGCGGCGGCGAGTGACAGCAGCGACACGCGCACGCCCTCGCCATCCTGGCAAACACCAAGATCCACCACCACCGTAGCGACCTCACGGTTACCGTGGCAAACTCTCCTCGACCTCGCTGTTACCGTAGCGATCTCACGGTTACCGTAGCGACCTCACGGTTACCGTAGCGAACTCCCCCCGACCTCGTGGTTACCGTGGCGAACTCACGGTTCCCGACCTCACGGTTACCGTAGCGACCTCGCGGTTACCGTGGCGAACTCTCCCCGACCTCGTGGTTACCGTAGCGACCTCACGGTTACCGTGGCGAACTCTCCCCGACCTCGCGGTTACCGTAGCGACCTCACGGTTACCGTGGCGAACTCTCCCNGACCTCGCGGTTACCGTAGCGACCTCACGGTTACCGTGGCGAACTCTCCCCAACCTCGCAGTTACCGTAGCGACCTCACGGTTACCGTGGCGAACTCTGCCCGACCTCGTGGTTACCGTAGCGACCTCACGGTTACCGTGGCGAACTCCCCCGACCTCGTGGTTACCGTAGCGACTTCACGGTTACCGTGGCGAACTCTCCCGACCTCGTGGTTACCATGGCGAACTCCCCCGACCTGCGGTTACCGTACGTCCTCCCGCTCACCTGCCGCTGTCTCCCTCCTCCTGCGCTGGCCGCTGGTAACTCGCGTGGGAGGTGCGGCGTGGGCCGGAGAGCCACCGACGGTAACGACGCCGTCCTTGATTCTCCGCGAGGCTTCACATGCGGAACCNCGTGGGGGGCTTCTGGAGCGGTGCGTACGAGCGAGCGAGCCCTCCTCCTCCTCCTCTTCCTTTCCGTCTCGTCGGCNAGAGTTTCACTCGGTCTCTGCGACGCTTCTTTCCTGCGCCGGGGGGGGGGGCGGGGGGGCGATGGAGGAGGAGCGGATTTTTTAAAAGTAAAAAAAAACTCGAACGCAACAAAGAGTCTTCGGCGGCGGCGGCGGCGGTGTGTGTGTGTCACGGTCGTTATTTATATATTACGTTGCTCACATGTGCGTGCGTTTTCTGTGCGTATCTGCGGGCGGTGGGCGGGCGGGCGGGCGGGGGGTATTGGGCCGTGTGAAGCGAGTTCTGCTCTGTGGCTGCGTTTCTTAGACCGAGGGGTGAGGAGGACGCCGGCTTCGCGCCGCTCGGTTTGCGAATCCACCAGCGGTGACGGACCCTTCGCCCCCCCCCCACCACCAACCCCCCCTTCGCCCCCCCCACCACCACCAACCCCCCCCCGCACCCGACTGCTGCCCCTGTCCGAACCGAGGGGTAAGGGTTCGCCGCAGTTGCGTGCGTGGTGGGGAAAGCGTGTGTGTGCCGTGACTGCCGCGTCTTCCAAGACATCTGGCCGGCGCTCGGAGGGAGAGAGACGGGGAGAGCGAGAGCAGAGAGTGAGCGANAGAGAGAGAGAGACAGAGAGTGAGCNAGAGAGAGAGTGAGCGAGAGAGAGAGACAGAGAGTGAGCGAGACAGAGAGTGAGCGAGAGAGAGCGAGAGAGAGAGAGACAGAGAGTGAGCGAGAGAGAGAGTGAGCGAGAGAGCGAGCGAGAGAGACAGAGAGTGAGAGAGAGAGAGAGACAGAGAGTGAGCGAGAGAGTGAGCGAGAGAGCGAGAGAGTGGGCGAGAGAGCGAGCGAGAAAGCGAGCAAGAGAGCGAGCGAGAGAGGGCGAGAGAGCGAGCGAGAGTGGCATTGAGCGAGCAATTGCAGGGCTGCACCTTAAACTTTTTATCGCAAGCAACGTTATTTTGTTTCCTCTCTGCGTACGTGTTATTGACGAGCGCGTGTTGAGGGTTTCTACCGTGTCTTGGGTGCGTGGGTCTGTGTGGTGAAGTATGGTCAATCAACTGCCACTGGCACTCGAGACATAGACACAGAGAAGAGAGGGGAGTATTGTGTGGGTTAGTGAGTTGGTGAGTGAATGGGTGGATGAGTGGTGGGTAGGTGGATGAGTGGGGGAGTGTTTGGGTGGGTGAGTGGGTAGGTGGGTGAGTCGGTGGGTGGGTGATTGGGTGGGTGAGTCGGTGGGTGAGTCGGTGGGTGAGTGGGTGATTGGGTGGGTGAGTCGGTGGGTGAGTAGGTGGGTGAGTCGGTGGGTGAGTCGGTGGGTGAGTCGGTGGTTGGGTGAGTTGGTGAGTTGGTGGGTGAGGAGTTGGTGGTGGGGAGTTGGTGGGTGGGTGAGTAGGTGGTGAGTGGGTAGGTGGGTGAGTGGGTGATTCGGTGGGTGAGTTGGTGAGTGGGTGAGTTGGTGAGTGGGTGAGTTGTTGGGTAAGTGGGTGAGTTGGTGAGTTGGTGAGTGGGTGAGTTGGTGAGTGGGTGGGTGAGTTGGTGAGTGGGTGGGTGAATGGGTAGGTGGGTGAGTGGGTGAGTTGGTGAGTGGGTGAGTTGGTGAGTGGGTGAGTGGGTGAGTGGGTGGGTAAGTGGGTGAGTTGGTGAGTGAGGTGAGTGGGTGAGTTGGTGAGTGGGTGAGTTGTTGGTGGGTAAGTTGGTGAGTGGGTGACTTGGTGAGTGGGTGGTGAGTTGGTGAGTGGGTGGGTGGGTGAGTTGTTGGGTGGGTGGGTGAGTTGGTGAGTGAATGGGTAGGTGAGTTGATGAGTGAGTGAGTAGCTGAGTGAGACATAGACATAGACACAGGAAGAGAAGGCAGAGATCTGAGCCCCCTGTGAATCTGGGAGTTACAGAATTACATTCTCAGCTGTTGACTTGTACACCAAATGTAATGAATTGAGAGGAGGTGGGGGAGGAAGTTGTTCTCAGAAATGTTTAAAATTACTTCACTTGTCCACATGCATATCGAGTGGCACCCTCGCAGCGTGGATGGATTACACGCGTAAAATATAAAAATATATCACTTTGCATCACAGTAACTTATGGCTTCTATGTGCCGGCCAAATCACCCTTGAGAATCGCTTTCTTTGGCTCGGTTGGGCTTTGCTCGGAGAAATACGCTCCTGTCTCGGTGCATGCGAGTGTGAGCGAGTGCGAGCGAGTGCTTCGGTGCATGCGAGTTGAGCGAGTGTGAGCGAGAGCGAGCGAGTTGGTGTTGGTCGCACAATCGACGCACCCTTACGAGTGGTCGCATTTCCCACTTGTGCGTGTGTGTGCGCGTGTGTGCACGTGTGTGTGGACGTGTGTGTGTGTGCGTGCGCGTGTGTGTGCGTGCGTGTGTGTGTGTGTGCGTGCGCGTGTGTGTGCGTGTGTGTGCACTTGTGTGTGCGTGCGCGTGTGTGTGCGTGCGCGTGTGTGTGTGTGTGTGCGCTGTGTGTGTGTGCGTGTGTGCGTGCGCGTGTGTGTGTGCGCGTGTGTGTGTGTGTGTGCGTGCGCGTGTGTGTGTGTGTGCGTGCGCGTGTGTGTGTGTGTGCGTGTGTGTGCGTGTGTGTGCGCGTGTGTGCGCGTGAGTGTGTGTCTGCCTGCAACGGGTGCGGTAGTTGTAGTGGTTAGCGCTACGCTGCGCTACAAACCCGGCGACCCGAGTTCGATTCCCGCTCGCGGCCAACACCGGTGACGATTATCTGAACCGGTCCTGGGCCTCCCTAGGTCGACTCGGCCTCAAATGAGTACCTGGTGCGGTGTGTAAAAACTCCGCGACTGGAGAGACAAAGGCGGCCGGGCGTGGTCCCTCCTCCCACCCACCCTGGCGTGCCGTTCCGGCCTTCACAGGTGCTGCTGCTGCTGCTTGCTAGCGGCACTTGCCCGACAGTCTGTTAGAGGCTACACGGGGACCTTTATCTCTGTGTGTGCCTGCGTGAGTCGAGAGCGAGGGAGCGCAGCGCGTGCACAGACCTGCGACGGACGCGCGACTGAACAACGTGTGAGTCGGTGCACTGAGGGAGGGGGGGGGGGTGTACGTGTGTGTGTACGTGTGTGTGTACGTGTGTGTGTGTGTGTGTGTGTGTACGTGTGTGCGCGTGTGTGTACGCGTGTGTGTGCGTGTGTGTGTGTGTGTAGTGTGTGTGCGTGTGTGCGTGTGTGTGTGCNTGTGGTGTGTGTGTGTGTGTGTGTGTGTGTGTACGTGTGTGTGCGTGTGTGTGTGTGTGCGTANGTGTGTGTGTGTGAGTGTGTGTACGTGTGTGTGTACGTGTGTGTATGTTGTGTGTGTGTGTGTGTGTGTGTGTACGTGTGTGTGTGTGTGTGTACGTGTGTGCGTACGCATGTGTGTGTACGTGTGTGTGTNTGAGTGTGTGTGTGTGTGTGTGTACGCGTGTGTGTGTACGTGTGTGTGTGTACGTGTGTGTGTGTACGTGTGTGTACGTGTGTGTGTACGTGTGTGTGTGTGTGTGTGTGTGTACGCGTGTGTGTACGTGTGTGTAAACGTGTGTACGCGTGTGTGCGTACGCGTGTGTGTGTACGCGTGTGTGTGTGTGTACNTGTGTGTGTGTGTGTGTGTTACGCGTGTGCGTGTACCTGTGTGTGCCGGTGGTACCAAAGATGTGTGTGTGTGAACTGTTGTGTGTGTGTGTACGTGTTGTACGTGTGTGTGTGCGTGTGTGCGTACATGTGTGTGTGTACGCGTGTGTGTGTGTACGCTGTGTGTGTGTACGGTGTGTGTGTGTACGCATGTGTGTTGTACGCATGTGTGTGTGTGGTACGCAGTGTGTGTGTACGCATGTGTGTGTGTGTACGCTGTGTGTGTNCGCTGTGTGTGTACTGTGTGTGTGTACCTGTGTGTGTACTGTGTGTGTGTGACCTGTGTGTGTGTGTGTACCTGTGTGTGTGTGTGTGTGTACGTGTGTATACGTACGTTACCCGTACGTGCTGCGGCAGTCAGACCCGCTCTCACCGAGACACCAAAGAGGAAATGTGCATGGGAGCGGTTGGCGGCTCCTTCCCAAGAATTCAACATTTCTTAGAAAAATCTTTGCGGACTTCCCGCGTGCTGCTCTCTCTCTCTCTCGCTCTCTCGCTCGCTCTCGCTCACCCCGCCGGCTCCTCCCCGGTTCCCTCGCCGTGCCCGGGACGCCGACTCGCTCGCTCGCTCACTCGCTACCCTCTGACCCGCTCCACAGATCAAAGATCCCCCGTGTAGCCCCAACAGACTGTTGGGCAAGTGCCGTCAGCGGAGAGGCTGGCACCTACGTGAGGGGGTGGGTGGCCAGCACCAGGCCCGGCCGCATTTGTCTCCCCAGTGGCGATGTTTACACACCGCACCAGGTACTCCTTTCAGGCTGAGTCGACCTAGGGAGGCCCAGGACCGGTTCAGATAATCGTCACGGGTGTTGGCCGTGAGCGGGAATCGAACTCGGGTCGCCGGGTTGTAGCGCAGCGTAGCGCTAACCGCTGCACCACCGCTNCCCACATACACACAGACACACACACAGACACACACGTACACGTACGCACGTACACACGCGTACACAACAACAAGATGGGTTATTTAAATATTTTCAAGACTTAGCAGCACAATTATTCAATAAACTGTACGATTTTTTTTTCCCCACTCGACAAAGCTCAAGTATGTGGCCTATGGGGGGGGGGGGGGCTCTTGTCTGTAACCATGGGTTACACTTTTTAAAATAAACAAGGGGTGTGGTCCCAATACAGAAGCGGCAGTCCATGCACACTTCAGTCTAAGCTCGCTCAAACGTTGTCGCCGTCGCCGCGGCATCGTTATTATCATCGACTGCGGCATTATCATCATCAGCTGCAGCAGCGGCATTATCATCATCATCATCTGTCGCAGCACTATCATCATCATCTGTAGCAGCACTATCATCATCATCTGCAGCAGCAGCGGCATTATCATCATCATCTGTAGCAGCACTATCATCATCAGCAGCAGCAGCGGCATTATCATCATCATCATCTGCAGCAGCACTATCATCATCATCTGTAGCAGCACTATCATCATCATCTGCAGCAGCACTATCATCATCATCTGCAGCAGCACTATCATCATCATCTGCAGCAGCAGCGCATCATCATCATCAGTAGCAGCATTATCATCATCTCTGCAGCAGCACTATCATCATCATCTGCAGCAGCAGCATCATCATCATCATCTGTAGCAGCACTATCATCATCATCTGGAGCAGCAGCATCAGCATCATCATCTGTAGCATCAGCATCATCATCTGCAGCAGCACTATCATCATCTGTAGCAGCACTTTCATCATCATCTGTAGCATCAGCATCATCATCTGTAGCAGCACTATCCATCATCTGGAGCAGCGCATAGCATCATCACTAGCCATAGCATCATCACTAGCCATATCATCATCACTGTAGCAGCACTATCNACACTTAGCACTGCATCATCATCACTGTAGCAGCACTATCCATCATCTCCATATCATCATCACTGTGCGCATATCCATCATCTCAGCACTATCCATCATCTCAGCACTATCCATCATCTCAGCACTATCCATCATCTGGAGCAGCACTATCATCATTATCTGGAGCAGCACTATCCATCATCTCAGCACTATCCATCATCTCAGCAGCACTATCATCATCACTGCAGCAGCACTATCCATCATCTGGAGCAGCACTATCATCATCACTGTAGCAGCACTATCCATCATCTGGAGCAGCACTATCATCATCATCTGGAGCAGCACTATCATCATCATCTGTGCGCATATCATCATCACTGTAGCAGCACTATCATCATCACTGTAGCAGCACTATCCATCATCTCAGCACTATCCATCATCTCAGCACTATCCATCATCTCAGCAGCACTATCATCATCACTGCAGCAGCACTATCATCATCATCTGCACAGCACTATCCATCATCTGGAGCAGCACTATCATCATCACTGCGCATATCATCATCACTGCGCATATCATCATCACTGCAGCAGCACTATCATCATCATCTGTAGCCATATCATCATCACTGTAGCAGCACTATCCATCATCTGGAGCAGCACTATCATCATCACTGCCCATATCATCATCACTGCCCATATCATCATCACTGTAGCAGCACTATCATCATCATCTGTAGCAGACTATCATCATCATTGGAGCAGCACTATCCATCATCTGGAGCAGCACTATCATCATCACTGCAGCAGCACTATCATCATCACTGCAGCAGCACTATCCATCACTCCAGCACTATCATCATCATCTGTAGCAGCACTATCCATCATCTCAGCACAGCACTATCATCATCATCTGTAGCAGCACTATCATCATCATCTGTGCGCATATCATCATCACTCAGCAGCAGCACTATCATCATCATCTGTAGCAGACTATCATCATCATTGTAGCAGCACTATCATCATCATCGCAGCGCATAGCATCATCATAGCAGCACTATCATCATCACTGTAGCAGCATCATCATCTCTGTAGCAGCACTACATACTGTAGCAGCACTATCTCATCATCTGTAGCAGCACTATCATCATCATCTGTACAGCACTATCATCATCATCTGCAGAGCACTATCATCATCATCTGCAGCAGCACTATCACATCATCTGTAGCAGCACTTTCATCATCATCTGTAGCAGCACTATCATCATCATCTGCAGCAGCACTATCATCATCATCATCTGTAGAGCACTATCATCATCATCTGTAGCAGCACTATCATCATCATCTGCAGCAGCATCAGCATCATCATTAGCAGCACTATCATCATCATCTGTAGGCATCTCATCATCTGTAGAGCACTATCATCATCTGTAGCAGCACTATCATCATCATCTGTAGCAGCACTATCATCATCATCTGTAGCAGCACTATCATCATCATCTGCAGCAGCACTATCATCATCATCTGGCAGCACTATCATCATCATCTGTAGCAGCATTATCATCATCTGTAGCAGCACTATCATCATCATCTGCAGCAGCACTATCATCATCATCATCTGTAGCGCACTATCATCATCATCTGTAGCAGCCTATCATCATCATCTGTAGCAGCTTCATCATCATCTATAGCAGCACTATCATCATCATCTGCAGCAGCAATTTCATCATCTCTGTAGCAGCACTTTCATCATCATCTGTACAGCACTATCATCATCATCTGTGGCAGCACTATCATCATCTCTGTAGCAGCACTATTATCATCATCTGTAGCAGCACTATCATATCATCTGTACACTTTCATCCCTGTAGCNGCACTCATCATCATCTGCAGCAACTTTATCATCATCTGCAGCAGCACTATCATCATATCTGCAGCAGCACTATATCATCATCTTAGCAGCACTANCATCATCATCTGTAGCAGCACTATCATCATCTGCAGCAGACTATCATCATCATCATTCAGCAGCACTATCATCTATCTGCAGCAGACTATCATCATCATCTGCAGCAGCACTATCATCNTATCTGCAGCAGCACCACATCATCATCTGCAGCAGCACTTTCATCATCATCTGCAGCAGCACTATCATCATCATGTAGCAGTTCATCTATCTGCAGCAGCACNATCANCATCATCATCTGCAGCAGCACTATTCATCACATCTGCAGCAGACTATCATCATCATCTGCAGCAGCACTATCAGTCATCATCTGCAGCAGCACTATCACGTGTCATCATCTGNAGCAGACTATCATCATCATCTGTCAGCAGNACTATCATCATCATCTGCAGCAGACATCATCATCATCTGNAGCAGCACTATCATCATCTCGCAGCAGCACTATTCATNATCATCTGTAGCAGCACTATCATCATCATCGCAGCAGCACTATCATCATCATCTGCAGCAGCACCATCATCATCTGTAGCAGCACTATCATCATCATCTGTAGCAGCACTATCATCATCAGTAGCAGCATCATCATCATCTGCAGCAGCACTATCATCATCANCTGTAGCAGCACCATCATCATCTGTAGCAGCACTATCATCATCATCTGTAGCAGCACTTTCATCATCATCTGTAGCAGCACTATCATCATCATCTGCAGCAGCCACATCATCTGTAGCAGCACTAATATCATCTGCAGCAGCACTATCATCATCAGCAGCAGCACTATCATCCACTGTAGCAGCACTATCATCATCATCTGTAGCAGCATTCACATCATCGTCAGCAGCAGCTGCATCATCATCATCTGTAGCAGCACTTTCATCATCATCTGTAGCAGCACTTTCATCATCATCTGCAGCAGCACTATCATCATCATCTGCAGCAGCACTATCATCATCAGCAGCAGCANTATCACATCATCTGCAGCAGCACTATCATCATCATCTGTAGCAGCACTATCATCATCACTGCAGCAGCACTATCATCATCATCTGTAGCAGCTGCATCATCATCATCTGTAGCAGCACCATCATCATCTGCAGCAGCACTATCATCATCATCTGCAGCAGCACTATCATCATCACTGTGGCAGCACTATCATCATCACTGTAGCAGCACTATCATCATCTGTAGCAGCACTTTCATCATCATCTGCAGCAGCACTATCATCATCATCTGCAGCAGCACTATCATCATCATCTGTAGCAGCACTATCATCATCATCTGTAGCAGCACTANCATCATCTGTAGCAGCACTTTCATCATCATCTGTAGCAGCTTCATCATCATCTGTAGCAGCACTATCATCATCATCAGCAGCAGCAGCGACGTTATCAGCATGGGCAGCGTCGTCACTGGAAGCAGCAACAGCAGCAGCATCGTCGCCACGTGCAGAGAAAATTAGCGGCATTGTCATCATCATCATCATCATCGTAGTCGGCAGCAACAGCATTGTCATCATCATTAGCAGCAGTCTCATCATTAGCGGCATCGTCTTATCTCGAGAGCACCTTGGCTGTGCGTTTAGTTTGTTGCCCTTCCCCAGCACCTCCAATTAGCACGTTTGGCGACTTACGGTGCGTAAGAATCCAACATTCGCACGGCAGTAGCAGCGTCATCGTCATCAACAGCGGCAACAGGATCATTGTCATCGTCATCATCTTTAGCAACTCTTAATGGGTGCAGTGTCATCGTCGAGTCCACAGGGGTGATGGGGCCATGGCTTCCGTGGTACCTGGGACTGTGAAGCTCCCTCAATGGATTCTGTCGTCACTGGGAGTCTGGTTCGGTCGAGACCTGCAGGTCACCGTGTGTCATGTCACTCCTTACCCCTTCTCCCCGCCGCCACCCATTGTTGTCTGCGTCAAACCTTTCCCGTTCCGATGACGTACATGTACGTACACGTACGTGTATGTACGTGTTAGTCTATGGGTATTGTTATTGATGACGTACGTGTTAGTCTATGGTGTTAGTGTATGGGTGGTGTCAGTGATGACGTGCGTGCGTACATCGAAACTGTGCCATGCCGGCTGCCGTAGAGTGGCGGTGGTCGTGTCGCTACAGTTCCCCGCGGTGAGTAACGAACACCTTAACAAGTAAACCCGTAAAAACAGAGTTTTTCACTATAAATCCTTTATATGCGTGGCGGCTAGAGTCCTCTCGTCCTCTGGCTTGAGATGGCTGCCACCTATGGGTCAGATGATTGTCTGCCAGTATTAAGCAATTGGTAATTAAATATTTAATTTGTTTTCCCTAAACAGTGTAAATTTTTGAATTTTTTTCACGAACATTAATTGTCACACACAACGAGTCTGCGTGGAAAATGTCAGCTCGATTGGATCACGGGAAGTGGGTTAAAAAACGACCGAAAGATTTGCACGGTCGTAAGCAAGCAAGCACGCAAGCAAGCACGCAAGCAAGCAAGCGAACTTAATATAAAGGATAAAAAAAACACAGCGGCACCGCTGCTGCTACGCCTCGCTCTAAATCAAATGAACGCTTCCACGAGGTTCGGTGGCGAGCGGGACACCCACAACCCTGTGACTTGCTGGCGTCTCGGAGCGAGGAAAGGGGCTTAAGGCGCCTTGAGATTTTACAACGAGAGCGCGAGATTTTAGCTGTGCTTGCTATCGTCAGCGGAAGTACCCGGCGTTGCCCGGGTGAAAAATATATTTCTTAAAAACCTTACATATATATACACAGATACTAAGGTATTGTCAAAGCCCGGTGGGCCGTTTGTACATTTCTATACCAACAAATATATGAGGCTTGCACAAGTCCAAAAAGTTGTAGAAAGTGTGGGGTAAATAGTTGATGTAAAAGGTTTCCGAAAATTGTGGACCACCCCACCTCAAAAAATATCTTTACCCCTCGTAGGTACACAACACACCTTACATACAGCAGAGTAAGTAGTATCTATTGACTCTGTAGTGGTATCTACTGACTGTACCATAGTATCTACTGAGCCAGTAGTAGCTACTGACTGTGTAGTAGTATTTAGTGACTGTAGTAACTACTGACCATAGTAGTATTTACTGGGCCTACAGTAGTATCTACCGACTATATACTCGTAACGACTAACTGTATAGTATCTGCTGACTCTATAGTGGTATCCACTGACTATAGTAGTAGCTACTAACTCTATAGCAGTATCTTCATCGGTGCGATCAATTCTCTTTTTTAAATCCTTTATATTAAGTTCGCTTGCTTGCGTGCTTGCTTGCTTGCTTAGGACCGTGCAAATCTTTCGCTCGTTTTTTAATTCACTTCCCGTGATCCAGTCGAGCTGACATTTTGCACACAGACTCGTTGTGCGTGACAATTAATGTTCGTGAAAAAAATTTTCCAAAATTTTACACTGTTTATGGAAACAAATTAAATATTTAATTACCAATTGCTTAATACTGGCAGACAATCATCTGACCCATAGGTGGCAGCCATCTCAAGCCAGAGGACGAGAGGATTATAGCCGCCACGCATATAAAGGATTTAGAGTGAAAAACCTAGTTTTACTGGTTATACTTATTTTCCCTTCCCTCCGTCACGAGCCCTCGTTGGCGAGAAACGACGTTGCACGGCCGACCGCTGTTTGCTGCCTTTGGCCCGAGCGGCCGTGAGAATCTGATTCCGTTCATTGGGATTCTACGGCGGAGGCTCTCGGCTGCAGTTCCCCGGGCTCGGCAGCGTCCTGCCGCCCCAAAACCCCGACGCCCCGAAGCCCGGTTTGTGTTCCAGCTCCCGCGCCGCGTTTTGCCTCTAGACAGGCGGCGGTGGCGCACGCCACCTGTCCGGCGATGTGGCGGCGGCAGTAGCAGCAGCAGCACTTGCAGCAGTAGTAGTAGCAGTAGTAGTAGCAGTAGTAGTCTCGCAGAAGTAGTAGCAGTAGCAGCAGCAGCAGTAGTTGCAGCAGCTGCAGGAGCCACAGTAGCAGCAGTCGCAGCAGCAGTCGCAGTAGCAACAGCCTCAGCAGCAGTAGCAGCAGTAGCAGCAGCAGTAGCAGCAGCAGTAGTAGCAACCACGCAGCAGCAACCACAGCAGCACAGCCGCAGCAGCAGCAGTACGCAGCAGCAGCAGCAGCAGCAGCAGTAGCAGCAGCAGCAGTAGCAGCAGCAGTAGTAGCAACAGCAGCAGCAGCAGCAGGAGAAGCAGCAGTAGCAGCAGCAGCAGCAGCAGCAGCAGCAGTAGTAGCAGAAGCAGCAGCAGTAGCAGCGGCAGCAGCAGTAGCAGCCGCAGCAGCAGCAGCAGCAGCAGCGGCAGCAGCAGCCGCAGCAGCAGTAGTAGCAACAGCAGCAGCAGTAGCCGCAGCAGCAGCAGTAGCAGCCACAGCAGCAGCAGCAGCAGCAGCAGCGGCCGCAGCAGCCACAGCAGCTGCAGCTGCAGCAGTAGCAGTAGTAGCAGCCACAGCAGCAGCAGCAGCAGCAGTAGCAGCAGCAGCAGTAGCAGCAGCAGCAGCAGTCGCAGCAGCAGCAGCAGCAGCAGCCACAGCAGCCAGCAGTAGCAGCAGCAGCAGCAGCAACCGCAGAAGCAGCAGTGGTAGTAGCAGCGGCAGCAGCAGTACAGCAGCCGCAGCAGCAGCCACAGCAGCAGCAGCAGCAGGAGCAGCAGCAGCAGCAGCAGTAGTAGCAGCAGCCGCAGCAACAGCAGGAGCAGCAGCAGTAGTAGCGCCACAGCAGCAGCAGCAGCCGCAGCAGCAGCAGCAGCAGTAGCAGCAGCTGCAGCCGTAGCAGCAGCACTAGTAGCAGCAGCAGTAGCAGCAGCAGCAGCAGCAGCAGAAGCAGCAGCAGCAGAAGCAGCAGCAGCAGAAGCAGCAGCAGCAGCAGTAGTAGCCTTAGCCGTAGCAGCCGCAGCAGCAGCAGCAGTAGTAGCAGCCACAGCAGCAGCAGTACAGCTGCAGCAGTGTAGGTTTGGCGGACCACCACAAGGAAGGGGCGGGGGGGGGGTAAAACTCCCCTCTCTGGCCAGGAGCCTGGCTCTTCGCCAGGAGAATGCGGTACAGCCAAGTGTGCACTCCATCCGTTTTGTCACGATGGGATCGAGCGTTGCTCCCTCCCCCACCCTCGCATTTATTGGGTTTGCTCCGGGTGCCCATTAATTGCCCGACAACGTCTTGATACGTAGAGGACTGCAGAGCTTGGGCGTGGCGTGTGGGGGGGGGGATTTGTCGTCGGCTCATGCCGTGATTGCTGCTGCTGCCTGCCTCCCCGCTCGCCTCTATTTTTCACATCAGTGGCGAGTAAACCAAAACAACAATTTTTATTTTACTATTGAAGGCTGCGCTACTAAGCTAGATATTGCTTGTATACAGAAGCGGCCTGGCCATCGCAAATGATAGCTCAACGAAGTGGACTTATCATCATCATCACTCGGGATTTTATAGCAGTTAGCCAAATACTCTGAACGCGAGAAGTTGATTCTAAATGTGGAGGGAAAAACCGGTGGACCTGGAGAAAAATCCACGCGACCACGGGGAGAGAGAGAGACACGCAAACTCCAAATATACAGCAGCAGGCGTCAGGGTCGGGATCGAACCCACGACCTCCTGTACACCAGGAGAGGTAGTTAACATCTCCTAGCCACCGTGATGATGAGAGAGAGACGCAAACTCCAATACACATCAGGCGTCGGGGTCGTGATCGAACCCATGACCTCCTGTACACCAGGTGAACCGGTCCTGGGTTATCGCCCTTCATCAACACACGCCGACCGGTGTGGTGAAGTATGGTCAAACAACCCTCACGACTGACGCAGCCTTGGGGGGAGGGATGGGGGGGGGATGACTTCATCCAGCAGTAGATTGACAAGGGGCTGTACATTGTTCCTCTTAATCGAACGCATCAAGCTAATGGCGTGCGTGCTCATATCGACGACTGTCGCTTTGTGATTCAAAGTTCATTTATTAGGTATAGCCCTGTGAGCCATTCGGCTTTTGAATCGGGTGCAACCGCAACAAACAAAAACATGAACAAGAAAACATCTTAAAGTGACTGTGTGCAAACAGAAAATCCAAGAAAAGACAGGAAAATATTGCAGAAAAAGCACCGTACACCAACGCTGTGTGCAAATATCCCAGTGGGATGCAAGTCAAACAACCAACAACAACCACAAGACAACTTAGATTAAGGCCATCAGTCTAACTCCGCACTACAACAAACAAACATGGCCAAGCCACAAAACTTTTCGAAAATCACCAAAATAAAGCCATAAAAGCAATGAAACAGTGGTGATAATCCGGCGAATTCCGTAACCGCCTCTCCGCGGTTACTCCGGCCGAAGTAACCGATCCGAGGCCACCGGCGGTTGGGACATGACTCACCGCGATTACGAGAAACCCGCCGCCGCCGCCACCGCCACCACCGCCGGGCGGAATTTCCACCCCGTTTAGGATTCCTTCCCACTCAGCTCACGTCGTTTGCCTGCCGCGGTCTCTCCTTGACGACGCTCGCTCGCTCGCCCGCCCGCCAGCCCCCCTCCTCCAGCCCGCTCGCTCGCTCGCTCGCTCACTCACTCGCCAAGCCGTGGAAATGTTTTGTTTTGCCAAGTTTCTGCAATTTTCCACGAGCTCCCCACCCACCCACTGCCGCCGCCCCGCCCGCCCCGTTCAGGTGTAGCGAGTGTCTTTTTATTTTTTTAAACGTCCGACATTCTTACTCTTAGTTTTTTGGTAAAGTCACGTAGGTAAAAAATGAAATTTAAATTAATAAAAATAAAAATAAATCACGACGTTTCGGAGTCGTGATTTATTAATATTTTATTTTTATTAATTTTAACTTCATTTTTTACCTACGTGACTTTACCGAAAAACTAAGAGTATGAATCCTTGCAGTCACGAAAGCTTCAAATCTAGAATCCCCACNTTCTATTCTCTTCTAGCCCGTGGCACGGGCACTGTGTGTTGTATTGGCAGGTCTGGGAGTTCTACATTTGAAGCTTTCGTAACTGCAAGGATTCAATTCTTAGGTTTTTTCGGAAAGTCACTAAACAGCTATAGTCACGGTTCCACCTGAAGACGGAAGCTTGTGTTGCCTCCGAAACGTCGTGATTTTATTTATTTTTATTTTATAAATTTTAATTTTTTCCTACGTGACTTTACCGAAAAAACCTAAGAATATGAGGTCTGGGAGTTTTCATGCTGTTGCTGTAACTGCCTTGCCCAGGCTTGTGAATACTTGTGCAATTTTAACTTGGGCACTTATTGTTGTTGTTTTGCTATTTGCTTTAGTTCTTCTACTATGCTTTGCACCCCCCGCCACTTGTTTGTATTGTTAACTCTGTGACTTCCACGCACCCACCCTCACCCCCCCTTCGCCGGACAACCTGTGCAAAAGAACTTCGTAGCTCTGTGACTGCAGGGATTCATCTTCTTGGTTCTTTCGGTAAAGTCACGTAGAAGGGAAATAATAAAATAATAAAAATAAAACATAATAAAATACAATTCTCACGACGTTTCGGCCACAACGCAAGCAGCCGTCCTCGGGTGAAGAGCAGGGCTGTCGGAAAGAAAGCGTCTGAATGGCATTGAGACGCTGTCTTTTAGTATTTCCCTTCTACGTGACTTTACCGAAAGAACCAAGAAGAAGCTTCATAGCTCATCGGATTTCTCGAGGGTAAAATAAAGATTGTGATTTCTGAACGCGCCACGTTCCGGCGAGGGACGGAGATACGCATTGTACGCACGCGAGAGCCACGCACACAACAACAACAACAACAACCGCCATTCGCCACTAAGTGGCGGTGACGTCACCACGACGCTTGTGTCAGGCCATGTGCACCTTGAGGCTACCACGTGAAGTGTCGAACGCCCGCTGGCAGGAGGTCACGGGCAGACCCAGCAAGTGCCACGGGTCGACTGACTGAGATGACCGAGACGACTGGCTGATGCACCACCTGTGCCCCCTACTGTGCCAACTTGCTGTGCTTTAGCCACCCGGCGCTCCGCTCGTTGTTGTGAGCGTCGCTCCTCCGCCCTCCGTTGTTGTTGGAGGGCGACTGCCTCCAACTGCCCAGTAGCGTCCTTCACGAGCCTCCTCCACAGAGGCCCATCTTGACACCGCTGGTACCAGTCATGGGCAAGTCCACTCAGCTCCACGTCCTCCCGTACCACATCACTCCATCTCTTCTCTAGCCCGTGCCGCGCCCGTTTAGCCCCCTCGATCCGGCCTAACAAAAGCTGTTTAGGCATGCGGTGGCTGGGCATGCGGGCTACACGGCCCAGCCAACGCAGCCTTGCCACGCACACACACACGCTCGCACACCACAAGCGCACACACGTGGTTTTAGGTTTGGGTCTACAGGGTGGCGTCAGCGTCTGCCTCCCCCCCTCCCCTTCTCCTTCTCGTTCCTTTGCGTCCCTTCCCCACGCCAGCACGTGGTCGTTGCAATTCCGCTTCACCATACACGCACTTTGCCTAGAATGTTTTCATCGTTGTGGCTGGTTTTGCGCTGGTGTAAAACTCACATGGCGGCGGTTGGCGTTTGTTTTCCTCTCTCTTCTAATAATGATGGCACTCTCTCTCTCTCTCTCGCCACGGTCGAAACAACGTGACGTCTCCGGCGCCCGCGGTTTTGAGCGACCGTCCGAGAGGTCGCGGGCAAGCGCCGCCGCGCGTTAATGGGATTCCGCCTGTCGATTCCTAATTATAGGGCTGCAGAGCTTGGGCAATAGTTGCTAGCACCGGTACTGACCGCCTTCCTTTAAGAGGAGCGGCCCGGCTATAGGATCCGTCCAGAAGGAAGGAAGCGATGGCGAGGCACGTTGAGCATTGGTGGTGGGGGGGGGGGGTTCTGCCCGCCGGATCGCAAGCGCCGTCACTCTCCCGCGCTGGCGTGCGTCTGCGTCGCGCTGACGCCGCGGTGAAAATGCGCGGCCCGAAAAACTCCAAAAAATACACCGACATATTTCCAAACGTCGGTCGTGATGAATGTCCGCCACGGTCCGCTGTCGCGGAGGTCAGATAAGGCCCGGATTAAGGAACGTGCAAATCCGTACCACATGTGCGGCCGCTCGCTTCCGCGGTGCGCACACTTTCCAGCGTCGTTGCAGACGCCGCCGCTGTGTAAACATCATCATCATCATCAACGTATCGTCGTCATCGTCAGCAGCTTCATCGTAATTGTATTATGTTAATATAATTGTTGTTATTAGCCACGTGGCGGTTTGCCGGTCGAGCGAGCGAGCGTGCGTGCGTGCGAGCGTGAGGTTCCCAATCGAATTCACGTTTGGTCGGAGGTTGTCCATCTGTCGGCGTTAAAATAAGCACCAATCTGGTCGGGAAGCCGTCAGCGGTTTGTCCTATGGATAAGCCTCGCCCCGCCAGAGGAACGTGGAGTTTCCGCCGTGCATCCAAAAATGGGAGGGTGGGGCCGGGTGGGGAGGGGCTGGGTGGGAGGGCTGGGTGGGGAGGGAGGGTGGGAGAGGCTGGGTGGGGAGGGGGGGCTGGGTGGGGAGGGAGGGTGGGCTGGGTNGGGAGGGTGGGGCTGGGTGGGGCTGGGTGGGGAGGGTGGGCGGGTGGGATGGGGTGGGAGGGGTGGGAGGGGTGGGAGGGTGGGAGGGTGGGTGGAGGGAGGGTGGGCTGGGTGGGAGGGGCTGGGTGGGGAGGGGCTGGTCCGTCGTCTGCACACTCGAACGATGTTCGGTTGTCGATGGCAATTTTATCGCTGTCGCCATCGTAAGATCGAAATATCCTCCGTTTAGTTGAATAGCCGCTCGACCTACGTTGGCACGAGCAGGCACACTGGCGGTGGGCGCCATGAGGACGTGTAACCCACCGTTGCCCTGTGCGCCACGCAGGGATCTACCTGTCGGATCTCATCTACATCGACTCTGCGTACCCGGCCTCCGACAGCATCATGGAGAACGAGCAGCGCTCCATCCAGATGAACAACATCCTCAGGGTCATCTCGGACTTCCAGCAGTCCTGCCACTACGGTAACCTTTGACCCGGGCGGGGCCGTTCCGGAGCGGGGCGGAGGAATCCGCCGGCGCGCCGCGGGTCGACCGGGACACGACTCGTGGGTTTTTGAAATTAATTTTCCTCNTTTTTTTCTTTTTTTCTTTTTTTTCTTTTTTTTTTCTTTCTAATTTTTTCCTTTTTTTCTTTCCTTTTTCTATCCTTTTATTTCCTTTTTGCCCCTTTTTTCCTCTTTTTCTTTTATTCTTTCCTTTTTTCTTTCTTCTTTTATTTCATTTTTCTATCCTTTTCTTTCCTTTTTTTCTTTTTTTGTAAATTTAATCTTTTCTTTCTTTACTTTTTGTCCTTTTTTCTTTTTCTATTTTTTTCTTTCTTTTATTTTTTTACTTCTTTCCNTTTTTCTTTCATTTTTCTTTCTTTTCTTTCCTTTTTCCTTTTTATTTAATTTTTTCTTTCATTTTTTGTACTTTTTTCTTTCTTTATTTCTTTCCTTTCTTTCTTCTTTCCTTTTTTTCTTTCCTTTTCTTAATTTTTTCATTCNTTTTTTTTTCAAAGCAATTCGATTTTTACTCAATCCGTTTGCACCATCTGTGCGTTACGAAATGCGGACCGTGGCTGACAGTTGTCTGCCGTCCGGGCAGCTATTACGGTGGGCGGGGGGCGGCGGCGGTGACGCAGGCCCAGCCGTGGCGCGGGGGGGGGGGGGTCCCGTGTGTTGCCGAGTTTCGCGGTTTCAAATCCGGCAGGCCACCCCGGTTAATACTGTGCGGGCGTCTTGACCGTAACCGACAAAACGCGACGTCCTCGTCGCGGTTGGACGCCAGAGAGATCCCGTGCAGTTGCATCGCAAAGGTAGCTCGGTGCGTGTGCGCGGCAGCGTCCTTCACGAGCCTCCCTCCTCCACAGCAACCGATCCCGACACTCCCCGTACCGGTCATCGGCGAGCCCAATCACCTCCACATCTCTCGTCCACTGCCACACTCACTCACGCACTCGCTCAGACGCGCACGCACGCATTCTTGCACGCAGGCACTCGCAATCACCCCACCATCGCAGACGGACGCTTTGCTGCCACGGAGTGGTGGAACGCACGCACGCGTGCTTCGCCGAGTGAAAAATGCGTGCGTGTTCGTTTTGCCTTGTGGTCGCGTACCTTCTCTCTACCTCAAAGGCATCCCTGTCAACCCCATATAGTATCAGCGCCTACCTTGTTACAGACCAATTCAGACCTCTTTGGTCACCCGCGCCCCTTATAAAAGTCAACGTTCTTCCTACAAAGTCCCATCGCAAGGAGAAACACGAACAAATAGACAATAAAAAAAATGTCTGCCCGCGTTGAAACGGCCGTACGCCGTATGGACCTGAAAACTTCCCCGTACAAGAATACGGGCCAAACCGTGATGGGTTGACCGCTATGCAAATTGGCACTTTTTTATTCCCCTCCCACTCCCGCCCCCCACCATCCCCGAGACACTCGAACCAACGCTGCTGTGAACCTAGGTTCGAACCCAGGGCCTGGCTGCCTCTACCCCAGACACAGGGGCTCGTGATGGCCGTTGAACGGGGAGCGGGGCTGAGATGTAAGGATAAGCGGGGGATGTCGGTGTTGCTTGGGTTGCCATTACGATGACTTGCGTTGACCCAGGATAGCCTCCTCACCGACTCGAACCGGGGTCGCTATGAACCCGGCGACCCGGGTTCGATTTCCGCTCACAGCCAACACCGTGACGATTATCTGAACCGGTCCTGGCCTCCCCTAGGTCGACTCGGCCTCAAATGAGTACCTGGTGTGATGTGTAAACATCGCCACTGGGGAGACAAAGGCGGTCGGGCGTGGTGCTGGCCATCCACCCCTTGTGTGCCGTTCTGGCCTTCATAGGTGCTCGCTAACAGCACTTGCCCCAACAGTCTGTTAAGGCTATACGGGGGTCTTTGTCTTTGTAGGAATGCATGCGTTTGCATCACATTTATCCCTCATTAAGACGGAAACAGTCTTAATGATGCCGAGTTGTAATTCCTGGCGAAATGTCACACTACTCGTATTGTAAATGTTGTAGTGGGTTTACTCTCCAACACACAACCGGTTAGTGCTGTACTCGTAACTAATTGTCAATGTTGTAGTGGGTTTAACTTTCCAAAACACAACCGGTTAGTGCTGTACTAGTAACTAATTGTCAATGTTGTAGTGGGTTTAACTCTCCAACACACAAGCGGTGTGTGCCTGAACTCGTAACGAATTGGCCACGTTTTGCTTACGTGACACAACCGCACCGATTGGCCGTTTCGGGTGGTGGCGGCGGGTTTAACGGCACAACATTCATATTTACGTGCTGTGACCTAAAAGAAACCTCTTGTAATGGGGCAGCGCACCGACTGGTGCGCCCCGCTACGAACCCGGCGACCCGAGTTCGATTCCCGCTCACGACCTCTGCATCTCCGCTGCCGCCTTGCAAGTTACGCTGGCTACACGGTTCGTTTTGGACGTCGCGTTTAGTATTTTTTGGGTGGTCTCTGCTCTTCTCGGGCCGCGCCTGCCCGCAGCGCGCGGCGCGCCGTGCCGTTTGTGCGTTCCGTTTAAAATAACAAAAAAAGTCTGTGTCTTTGTGCAGAGCTGCCTTTCCTGAGCCACGTGCAGAAGTATCTCAAGTCCGTGCGTTACATCGAAGAGCTGCAAAAGTTCGTAGAGGACGATAATTACAAGTGAGTGGTTCACTCGCTTGCAGCGATGTGCGCGCGTGTGCGGGGCTGACGTGTTATTATCAGCACTGGGGAGACAAAGGCGGTCGGGCGGGCGGGCGTGGTGTCAACCACCCACCTTCTCGTGTGCGCGCCGGCCTTCGTGTCGTTGGTTAGCTATACCACACACGGTGAACCCGAGTTCGATGCCCACTCACGGCCAACACCAGTGACGATTATCTGAACCGGTCCTGGGCCTCCTCTAGGTCGACTCGGCCTCAAATGAGTACCTGGTGCAGTGTGTAAACATCGCCGCTGGGGAGACAAAGGCGGCCAGGCGCGGTGCTGGCCATCTACCTACTCGTGTGCCGTTCCGGCCTTCATTGGTGCTACTCGCTAACAGCGCTTGCCCCAACAGTCTGTTCAGACTATTTACTGGGGAATCTTTGTGTGTGTCCTCGTGTGTGTGTCCTCGTGTGTGCAGGCTGTCCCTTCAGATAGAGCCCGGCGCGAGCACGCCACGTCTCTCCTCGTCGAGAGAAGACGTCCCAGGTTTGCCCCGATTTTCTCGTCTCGTTCAACGAATCAAAGATTCTCGTTTTCACAGCCGGGCGTGGCGAGCTCGCGATTCGGAGAGGTCGACTCGCGAGTCGGAAGGCCGAGGCGGTCACACCTCGGTCGACTAATCGCGTTGTCTGACGTCCGCTCCGATCGACGCTCAGCAAGATGATCAATCGCTCCGTGAGCAGTGCGATCGTCACGTTGGTTCGGCCGTCGTCATCCGACCCTCGTCACGTGCTACGTTGCTGCTCTGTGTGGGATTTTGGTGGTGGCTGAGTCGCACGACCCCCCACCCCCCCACCACGATCCAAACAATTGCCACCCCACCCCCGTGTCCTGAGGGGTGGGGGGCCTAACCAGCAAGAGGCGGGGCCTGAGGAAGAAGGGGTGTGTCCTAAAAAGGAAAGGCGCATTGAACTGGGTTTGGTGCGTCGCGCGTTATCCCACACCTGATGACGATTGCTTGTGTTGCAGTCGAAACGTCGTGAGAATTTTATTATTATTTTATTATTTCCCTTCTACGCGACTTCACCGATAGAACCAAGAAAAATGATTCAATTGCGTAAACCACGCTGTCATCTTCCTCCCCCCTCTTACACCCCCCCCTCCACCCCACCCCTGACAGTTCACGCCCCCTGCCCGGCCCCCCCTCACCGGGCCCCACCACTCGCCCGGCGCCGCCCTGCTTGGCACCGCGCGGCTCCCCCGTCGTGTCCACCCCGCCGGGGTGGGAGCCCGGTGCCTCCCGGCACAGAGACACCGCAAGAGCCACAGCCTGGGCTACTGGTGAGTGATTGATGCATTCGCCCATTAACCTAACCAGCCACAACCCGAGCTACTTGTGTGTAACCGACTCGTGAACCCATTAACTTAACCAGCATGGTGCCGCGTCTGAGCGACGTGGAGGTGCGGAGCGCCACCTTCCCGCACGGCCGCGCGAGACACCTGCTGGACGACAGCGTGCTGGAAGGGGTGGCGGCACGTCACCCCGCAACCACGCCACCTCCGCCTCCAACGGGCTCTCCCTCGGTACGCTCGCTCAATCGCCGACTTGCTCGCCCATATGCGCACTCGCTCGCCCGCTCTCTCGCTCGTCCGCTGTCTCACTCGCCCGCTCGCCCACTCGCTTGCCCTCTCGCTCGCTCGCTCAATCGCCCACTCGCTCGCTCGCCTACTCTCTCGCTCGCCCACTCACTCGCTCATACGCGCACTCACTCGCTCACATACGCTCACTCACTCGCTCGTACGCTCACTCAATCGCTCATACACGCACTCACTCGCTCACACGCACTCACTCACTCGCTCATACACGCACTCACTCGCTCATGCGCTCACTCACTCGCTCATACACTCACTCACTCACTCATACGCTAACTCAATCGCTCATACACGCACTCACTCGCTCACACGCACTCACTCACTCGCTCATGCACTCACTCGCTCATACACTTACTCGCTCATACACTCACCCGCTTATGCGCTCACTCGCTCATTCACTCACTCGCTCATTCACTCACTCGCACTCATTCACTCACTCATACACTCACCCGCTCACTCGCTCATTCACTCACTCGCTCACTCATTCATTCACTCACTCACTCACTCGNTCATTCACTCACTCATACACTAACTTGCTCGTTCATGTACTCGCTCATTCACACGCTCATACGCGCACTCATACGCTCACTCTTACATGCACTCGCTCATACACTCACTTACTAACTCGCTCGCTCGCTCATAAGCTCACTCGCTCATATTCTCACTCATAAACTCACTCGTATACCCATTTTTACATCCACTCAATCACTTACATACTCAAACACTCACTTAGTCACTCATTCACTCACTCATACACACACACCCATTTAGTCACTCATTCACTCACGCATCCACTCAGTCACTCATTCCCTCACTCATACACACACTCACCCATTTAGTCACTCATTCACTCACGCATCCACTCAGTCACTCATTCCCTCACTCATACACACACTCACCCATTTAGTCACTCATTCACTCACGCATCCACTCAGTCACTCATTCCCTCACTCATACACACACTCACCCATTTAGTCACTCATTCACTCACGCATCCACTCAGTCACTCATTCCCTCACTCATACAGTTACCCACTTATATACATACCCATGTGTCTGTGTGTGCGTGTACACGTGTGTGCGTCTGTGTACGTATGTACACGGGGAGCGGTAGTGTAGTGGTTAGCTCGCCGTGCTACGAACCTGGCGACCCGGGTTCGATTTCCGCTCACAGCCAACACCAGTGACGATTATCTGAAACGGTCCTGGGCCTCCCCTAGGTCGACTCAGCCTCAAATGAGTACCTGGTGAGGTGTGTAAACATCCCACTGGGGAGACAAAGGCGGTCGGCGTGGTGCTGGCCACCCACCCCTCGTGTGCCGTTCCGGCCTTCATTGCTGCTCGCTAACAGCACTTGCCCTACAGTCTGTTGAGGCTATACNGGGGATCTTTGATGTGGGGACGGTGGTCAGCGGTTAGCGCTTCGAACCCGGCGACCCGAGTTCGGCCTTTGCAGTTGCTGCTCGCTAACAGCACTTGCCCCAACAGTCTGTTAAGGCTATACGGGAGATCTTTGTCTTTGTTGTTGCGTGTGTGGATGAGCGGTGGGCTCTGCAGTTAGCGTGCTGCGTCATGAACACGGCAGAGACCCGAGTTCCGGCTCCTGCTCATGGCCAATACCACTGTTGAATATCCGGACCGGTGCCGGGCCTCCCCTAGGTCGACTCGGCCTTAAACGAGTGCCCGTGCGGTGTGTGTGGTAAACATCGGCTCTGCCGTGGTGCCGGGCGCCCGCCCGCCCGCCCGCCTCGTGCGCTCTGCCGGCCATCGCATGCCGCTGCTCGCCAAACAGCACTTGCCCCGGCAGTGTGTTGAAGGCTACGCTCGGGGGGGACCTTTGTCTTTGTGTGTGCACCTCCAGGCAGCAGCGAGAGCTCCCAGCAGAGTGAGGACGTCGCGTGGCCTCAGTTTGAGAGGTACACGAGACGCACCGCACATCTCCCCACCTACACCCCCCTCCCATCCCCGCATCCTGCAATTACTCGGGGTCAGAGGTCACAAACGGGTTTTGATTCCTTAGCCGTACCCGTACCCGGCTGCACCAGGGTCGCAAACGCTACCCGTTCCCTACCCGTACCCGTACCCTACCCGAAATGAGTGATAAACGGTTACTCACCATTGACTCACGGCCTACCCGTACCCGTACCCGGCCGCACCAGGGTCGCAAACGGCTACCCGTACCCGGCCGGGTACGGGTAGCCGGGTATCGGTATCGGGTAGGGTACGGTATCGGGTACCCGGTTGCGACCTCTGCTCGGGGTGCGGGCGCACTANCCCCCCCCCACCCCCTACCGGGATCGGTTCCCTGGACAAAATGCCCCCCCCACCACCCCCTCGTTGCCATGAAGGCCACGCGTCTCCCGCCCGCGGCTGGAGTAGCGTCATGTAGGTCGCTCTCGTCGCACGGCGGTTGCGTTGTGAGGGCGGCGCAAGACAGAGGCGAGAGAGAGGCGAGAGAGAGGCGAGAGAGAGGCGAGAGAGAGGCGAGAGAGAGGCGAGAGAGAGGCGAGAGAGAGGCGAGAGAGAGGCGAGAGAGAGGCGAGAGAGAGGCGAGAGAGAGGCGAGAGAGAGGCGAGAGAGAGGCGAGGAGAGGCGAGAGAGAGGCGAGAGAGAGCGAGAGAGAGGCGAGAGAGAGGCGAGGAGAGGCGAGGGAGAGGCGAGGGAGAGGCGAGGGAGAGGCGAGGGGCGAGGGAGGCAGAGGCGAGGGAGAGGCGAGGCGAAGAGGCGAGGAGAGGCGAGGGAGAGGCGAGGGAGAGGCGAGGGAGATGCAGGCGAAGGCGAGGGAGAGGCGGAGAGGCGAAGAGGCGAGGGAGAGGCGAGGGTCGGTGGCAAGCCCGGCAGTCCGTTGCACTGCCTTCCTCCCTGGCAGATTCGTGCATTCCCAGGCCTCCCTCCCATGCCCTCCCTCCCATGCCCTGCCTTGCCCTTTCTCCCTCCCTCCCACCCTACCTCCCATGCCCTCCCTCCCCCCCAAGCCCTCCTTCCCATGCCCTCCCTCCCTCCCACCCTCCCTCCCGCCCTCCCTCCCATGCCCTCCCCTCATGCCCTTCCTCCCCCCATGCCCTGCCTCCCACCCTCCCTCCCATGCTGCCTCCCATGCCCTTCCTCCCATGTCCTCATCCCATGCCCTCCCTCCCACCCTCCATCCATGCTCCCTCCCACCCTCCCTCCCTCCCTCTCTCCCATGTCCTCATCCCATGCCTGCATCTCCACCCCCCCCCCCCCTCTGTGATGGTGCCAGGGTGCGCTTATACGCATCCCTGGGCCCTCTGAGCCGCGACGGGAACCACAGCGCGTACCGCGGTCGGTACACGTACGGCAGGTACCAACCTCCTCCCCTCCTCCTACTCCTCACGCCACCCTCACTTCCTCGCCATGCATGCAGCTCCTTCCGCCAGTCTCCCTCCCTCCCTCTCTCCTCTNCCCCCCCCTCTCCCCTCTCTCCGCAGGCGTTTGATTGGTCGGCGTTCACAGGTGGCGGGATGCTTTTCTTGCGTCGGGAGCTCCAATGCTGATGAATATTTTAAAGGAAGATGCAATGCCCCCTCCCCGTCACCCCTCTCTCCAATAAACACAACAGCCAGATGCTATGTCATGTAGGGTGTGCTGCCACAGTGAGTTGCACGGTTTGGCATGTTAGTCTATGGATCTCTGTGTAAGTCTATGGGTCTCAGGCACATTGCCTGGTTTAATTTGTTAGTCTACGGATATCTGTGTGAGTCTATGGGTCTCAGGCACATAGCCTGGTTGGTATATTAGTCTACAGATCTCTGTGTGAGTCTATGGGTCTCAGCCCATTAGCCTAGTTGACATGTTAGTCTACGGATCTCTGTGTGAGTCTATGGGTCTCAGCTACATAGACTAGTTGACATGTTAGTCTACGGATCTCTGTGTGAGTCTATGGGTCTCAGCCACATAGCCTGGTTGACATGTTAGTCTACGGATCTCTGTGTGAGTCTATGGGTCTCAGCTGCATAGCCTGGTTGGCATATTAGTCTACGGATCTCTGTGTGAGTCTATGGGTCTCAGCTGCATAGCCTGGTTGGCATATTAGTCTACGGATCTCTGTGTAAGTCTATGGGTCTCAGCCGTTTAGCCTGGTGGNCTCAGCACATGTTAGTCTACGGATCTCTGTGTGAGTCTATGGGTCTCAGCACATAGCCTGGTTGGCATGTTAGTCTACGGATCTCTGTGTGAGTCTATGGGTCTCAGGCACATAGCCTGGTTGGCATGTTAGTCTACGGATCTCTGTGCGAGTCTATGGGTCTCGGCCGCATAGCCTGGTTTATTTGTTAGTCTACGGATCTCTGTGTGAGTCTATGGGTCTCAGCCACATTGCCTGGTTGGCATATTAGTCTACGGATCTCTGTGGAGTCTATGGGTCTCAGGCACATTGCCTGTTGGCATGTTAGTCTACAGATCTCTGTGTGAGTCTATGGGTCTCAGGCACATAGCCTGGTTGGCATGTTAGTCTACGGATCTCTGTGCGAGTCTATGGGTCTCGGCCACATAGCCTGGTTGGCATGTTAGTCTACGGATCTCTGTGTAAGTCTATGGGTCTCAGGCACATAGCCTAGTTGGCATATTAGTCTACGGATCTCTGTGTGAGTCTATGGGTCTCAGCCGCATTGCCTGGTTGGCATGTTAGTCTACGGATCTCTGTGCGAGTCTATGGGTCTCAGGCACATAGCCTGGTTGGCATGTTAGTCTACGGATCTTTGTGTAAGTCTATGGGTCTCAGGCACATTGCCTGGTTGGTATGTTAGTCTACGGATCTCTGTGCGAGTCTATGGGTCTCGGTCACATAGCCTGGTGGCATGTTAGTCTACGGATCTCTGTGCGAGTCTATGGGTCTCGGCCACATAGACTGGTTGGCATGTTAGTCTACGGATCTCTGTGCGAGTCTATGGTCTCGGCCACATACCCTGGTTGGCATGTTAGTCTACGGATCTCTGTGCGAGTCTATGGGTCTCGGCCACATACCCTGGTTGGCATGTTAGTCTACGATCTCTGTGCGAGTCTATGGGTCTCGGCCACATACCCTGGTTGGCATGTTAGTCTACGATCTCTGTGTGAGTCTATGGGTCTCAGCCGCATGCCTGGTTGGCATATTAGTCTACGGATCTCTGTGTGAGTCTATGGGTCTCAGCCACTTGCCTGGTTGGAATTCTGAACCGGGCAGCATCTTCCTTTAAACGTCTGCGTGGAGGTTGAAACTAATCATCTGTCCGCCGCTCCTCCTCCTTACACANCCCCCCCCCCCCCCGCGATTACCAAACTCCTTCACGGTACCACTGGGTCTGCAACGTGGGCCAACACCGTGGCGCTTAACCTCGGCTAAACCCTCGCACGGTTCCCACCCCCACCCCCGTGCGCGCCAACGGTTTCGGCAGCGACGGTGGCCGCACCGGCCGTGTGCCCTTGCGCTCCTCCCCCCCCCCCCCCCCCCCCCCCCCCCCCGTGGCCTCTTCTTGCTTCCACGACGACCGCGGCAAAAACGGAACGCCGCCTGCTCTCGCCGTCCCGCTCGCTGTACCGCCCAGAGGGTGCTCGGCGGGGAAGCGGCGGCGGTGGAATCGTGGGGGATTTGCGGGCGGGCGACGTTTGGCCGGTTGGGACCTGCTGTGGCGTTTGGAGCGAACCAGCGTCCCCCACCGGTTGCGAGCCATGGCCGGGAGTTGAACTCGCGTCTGCGCTGCCCTTGGTAGCTCGGCGCGCGAAACCGCTGCGCCGCACTGCTCCACCCCCGCAGGGAGCGGTGCTCGTTTTGCCGTCCTCACGCGGAGGGGGCGAATGAGCGGCGAGGCCGATTCGAACTCTGACCACGAATTTTGGAGCTCGTGGTCTTCCCACGTGGCGGACGTGCTCGTGAACCGGGGCCGCTGCCCGTCCGAACGCCGTCACCGCTTTTCCCCTGGCGCATCCGAGCCGAGCCGGCACAGAGCCCCGGGTGGTTTCCCACCGGCCGTTTGCCGAGCTGACCCGGAAGCGAAGCGTTCGTACGCCGGCCTCGTAGGGCAATTCGAATCTGGCCCGGGCCCAGGTCTGACTGGAAAAAAAAAATTATTTTTAAAAGTTTTCTCTGTCCTAATTCTAGATTTGAAGCTTTCGTGAATGCAAGGATTCCTACTCTTAGTTCTTTCGGTAAAGTCATGTAGGTAAAAAATGAAATTAAAATTAATGAATAAAATAAATAAAAATCACGACGTTTCGGAGGCAACACAAGTCTCCGTCATCAGGTGGGACCGTCACAGCCAGATTTGCTGCATCAAGTGAGGCAGCGATTCAAGTTGCAAGCTCTTAAATACAAGTTGTCTCTGTGTCCCCTGCAGTTCCCCCGCCACTCCGCTGTCGGGGTGACCAGCCCGGCAGCCGGCGCCGTCACCATCGAGGGAGCACTCAAGAGGAAGACCCTGCTCAAGGACGGGCGCAAGCCGGCGGTAAGACCGCTCCCCGCCCTCCTTCGTCAGCCCAGCGTGGCCCTGCTGCAGAGGTCGCAAACGGGTTTTGATTGCTTACCCGTAGCCGGCCGCACCAGGGTCTATGGACAGTGTTGTACCCTACCCGAAATGAGTGACAAATGGCTACTCACCAGTGACTCACGGCCTACCCGTACCCGTACCCGGCCGCACCAGGGTCGCAAACGGCTACCCGTACCCGGCCGGGTAGGGTATGGGTATCGGGTACCCGGTTGCGACCTCTGCCCTGCTACTGCGTGCGATAGACGGCTGTGGAACGCGTGTGGAGTCTATGCTAGTAGGGCGCGTGATGATTGCAGCAATGCAGGATGCACGTGTGTACGTTGAACTTCTTTTTGACTGAACGTAGCCGACCGTGCTAATCGGAGGTGCAGTGTTGAGTCTGTGGGTAGTGTTGAGTCTATGGGCAGTGTTGAGTCTATGGGCAGTGTTGAGTCTATGGGTAGTGTTGAGTCTATGGGCAGTGTTGAGTCTATGGGCAGTGTTGAGTCTATGGGCAGTGTTGAGTCTATGGGCAGTGTTGAGTCTATGGGCAGTGTTGAGTCTATGGGCAGTGTTGAGTCTATGGGCAGTGTTGAGTCTATGGGTAGTGTTGAGTCTATGGGCAGTGCTGAGTCTATGGGTAGTGTTGAGTCTATGGGCAGTGTTGAGTCTATGGGCAGTGTTAGTCTATGGGTAGTATTAGTCTATGGGCAGTGTTGAGTCTGGGTAGTGTTGAGTCTATGGGTATGTTGAGTCTAGGGCAGTGTTGAGTCTATGGGTAGTGTTGAGTCTATGGCAGTGTTAGTCTTTGGGCAGGTTGAGTCTATGGGCAGGTTGACATGGGTAGTGTTGAGTCTATGGGCAGTGTTGAGTTCATGGGTAGTGTTGAGTCTATGGGTAGTGTTGAGTCTATGGGTAGTGAGTGGAGTTGTCTGTGGTAGTGTTGAGTCTATGGGCAGTGTGAGTCTAGGGTAGTGTTGAGTCTGTGGGAGTTTGTCTGTGGGTAGTGTTGATCTGGCAGTGTTGGCTATGGGCAGTGTTAGTCTATGGGTGTGTTAGTCTATGGGTAGTGTTGAGTCTGTGGGTAGTGTTGAGTCGTGGTAGTGTTAGTCTATGGGTAGTGNTGAGTCTATGGGTAGTGTTAGTCTATGGGTAGTGTTGAGTCTATGGGTAGTGTTGAGTCTGTGGGTAGTGTTGAGTCTATGGGCAGTGTTGAGTCTATGGGCAGTGTTGAGTCTATGGCAGTGTTGAGTCTATGGGCAGTGTTGAGTCTATGGGTAGTGTTTGTCAATGGGCAGTGTTGAGTCAATGGGCAGTGTTGAGTCTATGGGCAGTGTTGAGTCTATGGGCAGTGTTGAGTCTATGGGTAGTGTTTGTCAATGGGCAGTGTTGAGTCAATGGGCAGTGTTGAGTCAATGGCAGTGTTGAGTCAATGGGCAGTGTTGAGTCAATGGGCAGTGTTGAGTCAATGGGCAGTGTTGAGTCAATGGGCAGTGTTGAGTCAATGGGCAATGTTGAGTCTATGGGCAGTGTTGAGACTATGGGCAGTGTTGAGACTATGGGCAATGTTGAGTCTATGGGCAGTGTTGAGTCTATGGGTAGTGTTGAGTCTATGGGTAGTGTTGAGTCTATGGGCAGTGTTGAGTCTATGGGCAGTGTTGAGTCTATGGTAGTGTTGAGTCTATGGGCAGTGTTGAGTCTATTGGCAGTGTTGAGTCTATGGGCAGTGTGAGTCTATGGGCAGTGTTGAGTCTATNGGCAGTGTTGAGTCTATGGGTAGTGTTGAGTCTATGGGCAGTGTTGAGTCTATGGGCAGTGTTGAGTCTATGGGCAGTGTTGAGTCTATGGCAGTGTTGAGACTATGGTAGTGTTGAGACTATGGGCAGTGTTGAGTCTGTGGGCAGTGCTGAGTCTATGGGCAGTGTTGAGACTATGGGCAGTGTTGAGTCTATGGGCAGTGTTGAGTCTATGGGCAGTGTGTATGTGCGTATGTTGAATTTCATTCACATCGTACGTAGCCGCNGGGCGTGGCGCTGCCCACCCGCTCCCTTCGTGCGCAGTGCCGGCCTTCGTAGGCGCCACCACTTGCCCCAACAGTGTGTTGAAGGCTACGCCGGGTGGGGGGGATCTTTGTCTGTGTGTAGCTGTCATCGTGGACGCGGTTCTGGGTGGCCCTCAGCGGCTCGCTGCTCATCTACTACCCCTCCAAGGCTCTCAAGGCCACCGAGAGGAAGCACGTACGTTACTCCCACCCCCCTCACCTACCCCCCACCACCCACCCACCTCACCTACCCCCCCCACCACCCTCACCTACCCCCCCACCACCCACCCACCTCACTACCCCCCCCACCACCCTCACCTANCCCCCCACCACCCACCTCACACCACCCTCACCTACCTACTCCCCTAGCTGTGACCCCGTACTCAACCCAACACCTCGGCAGCATCCGGCTCAATGTGTGTTCAACATACACACAACCCATAGACTCAACACTGCCCATAGACTCAACACTACCCATAGACTCAACACTACCCATAGACTCAACACTGCCCATAGACTCAACACTGCCCATAGACTCAACACTGCCCGTAGACTCAACACTACCCATAGACTCAACACTGCACATAGACTCAACACTGCCCATAGACTAACACTGCCCATAGACTCAACACTGCCCATAGACTCAACACTGCACATAGACTCAACACTGCCCATAGACTAACACTGCCCATAGACTAACACTGCTCATAGACTCAACACTGCCCATAGACTCAACACTGCCCATAGACTCAACACTACCATAGACTCAACACTGCCCATAGACTCAACACTGCCCATAGACTCAACATTGCCCATAGACTAACACTGCCCATAGACTAGCACTGCTCATAGACTCAACACTGCCCATAGACTCAACACTGCCCATAGACTAACACTGCCCATAGACTCACATTGCCCATAGACTCAACACTGCCCATAGACTAGCACTGCTCATAGACTCAACACTGCCCATAGACTAAACACTGCCCATAGACTCAACGCTGCCATAAACTAACGCTGCCCATAGACTAACGCTACCCATAGACTCAACACTGCCCATAGACTCAACACTGCCCATAGACTCAACATTGCCCATAGACTCAACACTGCCCATAGACTCAACACTGCCCATAGACTCAACGCTGCCATAAACTAACGCTGCCCATAGACTAACGCTACCATAGACTCAACACTGCCCATAGACTAACGCTACCCATAGACTAACACTACCCATAGACTCAACATTGCCCATAGACTAACACTGCCCATAGACTAGCACTGCTCATAGACTAACACTGCCCATAGACTAACACTGCCCATAGACTCAACGCTGCCCATAAACTAACGCTGCCCATAGACTAACGCTACCCATAGACTCAACACTGCCCATAGACTCAACACTGCCCATAGACTCAACACTGCCCATAGACTAACACTGCCATAGACTCAACACTACCCATAGACTCAACGCTGCCCATAGACTCAACGCTGCCCATAAACTAACACTGCCCATAGACTCAACACTACCCATAGACCCAACACCAGTGGCGATTATCTGAACCGGTCCTGGGCCTCCCTAGGTTGACTCAAACTTTAATGAGTTCTTAGTGCGGTGTGTAAACATCGCCACTGAGGAGACAAAGGCGGCCGGGCGTGTGCTGGCCACCCACCCCCTCGTGTGCCGTGCCGGCCTTCATAGGTACTACTCGCTAACAGCACTTGCCCTAGCAGTCTGTTAAGGCTATACAGGGGAACTTTGTCTTCGTATAGACGCGGGAGTGGCAGGGTTGCGGGTCGCGCCCTGCGCTACGAACCCAGACGACCCGAGTTCGATTTCCGGTCGCGACCAACAACCGGCGTCGAAATATTTGTACCGGGACGTGGGCTTCCCGAGGTCGACTCAGCCTTAAGCGCGTTACCTGTCACGGCGAGTACCTTCGTAGGCGCCGCTTGCTCCCAACGGAGTCTGTTGTTCGAGGCTGTCGGACGGGATCTTTGTCCATAATCAACGTTTTTGGTTTAGATCGCGTTATTTATAAATATGTCGTAACCCTCCACCACCCAACACGGCGATCAGTAAAAAGTGCACGTTGACAAAGACAAAATAGTTCACTGCTTTAGCCCACCGGTGTGTTGAAGCGTGAAACCACAACATTTACAATTTGAGTGCTGCGATGTTTCGCTGGTAATTGCATCCAGCATCATCGGGCAATTCGTTTGGCCATGTTTGTTTGTTGTAGTACGGAGTTAGACTGATGGCCTTAATCTAAGTTGTCTTGTGGTTGTTGTTGTTTGACTTGCATCCCACTGGGATTTTTGCACACAGCGTTGGTGTACGGTGCTTTTTCTGCAATGTTTTGCTGTCTTTTCATGGATTTTCTGTTTGCACATAGTCACTTAGCCACTTTAAGATGTTTTCTTGTTCATGTTTTTGTTTGTTGCGGTTGCACCCGATTCAAGAGCCGAATGGCTCACAGGGCTACACAAAATAAATGAACTTGATCCGGCCTTAAATAGAGCAGCAGCAGCAGCAGCAGGGTGACGTCATCATTAACTAATTAACTCATCAGGTGTCTTCGTGTCACCCGTGCAGTTTAAGTCGGTGCCGTGCAAGTGGTCTCCGTGCTGGGCTGGATGTCGGTTTTGCCCGACCTTCCCGAGCACCCGGACGTCTTCCAACTCACCGACTCGGAGCGAGGTGAGCGGCAGCGGCCGCAGCAACGCTCGCATCGCATCCCCCCGGGACGGCCAGAGCCGAAGATCGAACTCGGGCGCGCGGGTGTGTGTGTCTGGCTCACAAGACGACGGGACGCCCAGACCACGGGCACTCGAACCCGGGTTCTCGGCGTCGCTGGCTCGCAAGCAAGGCACCCATCCACAGGGGTCAACCCAGACTCGCAGTGATTCGTGGCTATTATGAGCCATCAAAGATGGCCAGGCCCAGGGTTTGAAGCTTGGTTCTCAGGTGTGCCGGCCGAGTGTCTCCAAGGACCAAAACGCTCGGATGTGGAACATCGGCATCGCTCTCAATAGCCGTTAGGGTCTTCAAAGTGGCACCGAGTCCCAAGGCTTGAACTTAGCCCTACCACCTTAGGGGGTGTGTTCCCTAATGATCCCAACATTGCGATTATATGTGAGCCCATTTTTATTTTTTGTCGAGACACTTAAAGACTCGGGGGCACGAATGACCCCCGGGACCTCCGGTGATGTTCTCATTCACTCTGACGAACGTCCATTGCACTATGAGACCTCCTTTACCAATGGCAAAATATAGTAGTAGGTTTTTACCCTTTAAACTGGTACAAAACTGACACCTTCATACAAGGCATCATGTTTGCAATAACCACAACACAAGCAGTCAAAATGCAAACAGAGTTGTTTCTTTTTGTTTGCATTTTGACTGCTTGTGTTGTGGTTATTGCAAACATGATGCCTTGTATAAAGGTGTCAGTTTTGTACCAGTTTAAAGGGTAAAAACCTACTACTAAACATCCATTGATGAACTCCGTGGGAGGAGAGGCACTTAATCTGCGGTGGTCTGACCCAGATGCTTTCTCGATGTTCTTGGCACGGCCATTGCGAGCTCTTTCCCTCGAGATAGCCGAGGTCGTAGGGTCAAAGCCCCGGGGCTTTGACCCTACGACCTCGTCGCAGCCGTCGGGATGTGTTCCGTGGGTAGACGGTGGGCCAAAACTCGGCACAGAGGGAACCGTTGAATGCCAGAGCAGCGGGCGGTTTTGACGATGCACAGCAAGCCAAGCCGCTGCGGTGATCAGCACGCCCGGGGAATCGCGATCCGGAGATCCCCCCCCCACACACACATCCACCCACTTTTCATCCAACCCACCCTATCTACCCACCTACTATCCATCCACCCCTACCCACCACCCATCCACCATAATCAACCACCACCCCTACCGTCCCACCCTAACCATCTACCCACCCATTCCTACCCAACTCCATCCACCCACTCTACCCACCACCCACCCACACCTACCCATCCACCCTAACCCCTACCCACCCACACCTACCCATCCACCCTAACCCCTACCCATCGACCCCTAGCCATCCAAGCACTCACCCTAACCAACTCCACCTACCCACTCCTCCAACCCACCCTATCACCCACCCACCCATCCACCCATTCACCATAATCAACCACCCACCCCTACCGACCCAACCCTAACCATCCACCCTACCCATCTACCCACCATCCCTACCTACCCACCTACCTACCCACCCACCCTACCCACCCCCACCCACACCTACCATCCACCTACCCACCCCTACCACANCCACCCATCCACCAACCCAANCCCACCCACCCACACCTACCATCCACCTACCCACCCCGACCCACCTCCACCCACTCACCCTAACCACCCACCCACCCTACCCCACCACTCACCCCTACCTACCCACCCACCCCTACCTATCCACCACCCATCCACCACTCACCCTACCACCCANCCACCCCTACCCACTCCACCCACTCACCCTACCTACCACCCACTCCTACCTACCCACTCACCCACCCACCCACCCACCCTACCACCCACTCACCCTACCAACTCCACCTACCCACCCACCCTCCCAACTCCACCTACCCACTCCTACCACCCACCCACCGCTACCCACTCCTCCTACCCACTCCTACCTACCCACCACGCCCCCATGGGTGTGCACCGCTAAGTCGATGGGCAGGGTCACCGCTGCGGCGAGGTGAAACGTGTGGGTAGTCCACCCGTTGTTCAAGAGGGAGGTGTGCTGGCCAGCGTGGGAGAGAAGGCCGGCTAGCCCTGGGGAGAGGTGCTCTCTCATTCCCTCTAGTTAGAGGTGCCACCGCCCCCCTCACCGCCGTGCCCCCCATGGCCCCCCTCACCGCTCTGTCCTTCCTCATGTGGTCGTCGTCGTCGTCTCGCTGTCACCTCTCAGGCAACCGTACAAGTTCCANGCGGGACGAGGCCAACGCTCACCTCTGGCACAGGCACCTGGACAGCTCCTGCAAGAGCAACCGTCCGCAGGTAACTCCACCGCCCGGTGCAACACCCGGTCCACCGCCCAGTCCACCGCCCGGTTCAACACCCGGTCCACCGCTCAATCCACCGCTCATTTCACCGCTCAATCCACCGCTCATTTCACCGCTCAGTCCACCACTCGTTTCACCGCTCAGTCCACCGCTCGTTTCACCGCTCAGTCCACCGCTCGTTTCACCGCTCAGTCCACCGCTCGTTTCACCGCCCAGTCCACCGCTCAGTCCACCACTCAGTCCACCGCGCTGCTGCAGTGGCGGCCGTCCTGGTTAATCCGGCAGCGGGGGAAGCGTTGACGGTAAACGCCGGGCGTAGAAAGGCCGCAGCGTGCGTCGGCGTCACGGCCACCGATTTGACCGAGATGCGACGGGTCGCACCGAAACCTACTCGTTTGGGAAAAGCCTCGCGGCAACGTCGCCCCCCCCCCACCCCCTCCTCTACGCGCGTTCATATTGAGCTGCACAGTGGCAGCCGCCCACCGGTGCGCGTGGGGCGGTAACCCCTGGGCTAGAGACGCGGTGAGATGCGGTGAGATGCGGTGAGATGCGGCGAGACGACTGGATCCGTCGCGTCCGCTGCGTGCAAATCTTTGCCTTGTCCCGATCGTCGTCGCTCGTTGCTTTCACCCAGCCGATCGGAGGAACGTGAAAATCGTCGAGGCCTCTCGGCGTGCCGCCTGTTCGGGCGGTGGCGGGTGGGGCGTGGCTCGTGGTGGGGGGGGGGTCCTACCTTCGGAGAGGCAGGGTCGATGGGTAGTGTTGAGTCTATGGGCAGTGTTGAGTCTATGGGCAGTGTTGAGTCTATGGGCGGTGTTGAGTCTATGGGCAGTGTTAGTCTATGGGCGGTGTTGAGTCTATGGGCAGTGTTGAGTCTATGGGCGGTGTTGAGTCTATGGGCAGTGTTGAGTCTATGGCAGTGTTGAGTCTATGGGCAGTGTTGAGTTTATGGGCAGTGTTGAGTCTATGGGCAGTGTTAGTCTATGGCAGTGTTGAGTCTATGGGCAGTGTTGAGTCTATGGGCGGTGTTGAGTCTATGGGCGGTGTTGAGTCTATGGGCAGTGTTGAGTCTATGGCAGTGTTGAGTCTATGGGCAGTGTTGAGTCTATGGGCAGTGTTGAGTCTATGGGCAGTGTTGAGTCTATGGGCAGTGTTGAGTATATGGGCAGTGTTGAGTATATGGGCAGTGTTGAGTCTATGGGTAGTGTTGAGTTTATGGGCAGTGTTGAGTATATGGGCAGTGTTGAGTCTATGGGCAGTGTTGAGTCTATGGGTGGTGTTGAGTCTATGGGTGGTGTTGAGTCTATGGGCGGTGTTGAGTCTATGGGCAGTGTTGAGTCTATGGGCAGTGTTGAGTCTATGGGCAGTGTTGAGTCTATGGGCAGTGTTGAGTCTATGGGCAGTGTTGAGTCTATGGGCAGTGTTGAGTCTATGGGCAGTGTTGAGTCTATGGGCAATGTTGAGTCTATGGGCAGTGTTGAGTCTATGGGCAGTGTTGAGTCTATGGGCAGTGTTGAGTCTATGGGCAGTGCTGAGTCTATGGCAATGTTGAGTCTATGGGCAGTGTTGAGTCTATGGGCAGTGTTGAGTCTATGGGCAGTGTTGAGTCTATGGGCAGTGTTGAGTCTATGGGCAGTGTTGAGTCTATGGGCAGTGTTGAGTCTATGGGCAGTGCTGAGTCTATGGGCAGTGTTGAGTCTATGGGCAGTGTTGAGTCTATGGGCAGTGTTGAGTCTATGGGCAGTGTTGAGTCTATGGGCAGTGTTGAGTCTATGGGCAGTGCTGAGTCTATGGGCATGTTGAGTCTATGGCAGTGTTGAGTCTATGGGCAGTGTTGAGTCTATGGGCAGTGTTGAGTCTATGGGCAGTGTTGAGTCTATGGGCAGTGTTGAGTCTATGGGCAGTGTTGAGTCTATGGGCAGTGTTGAGTCTATGGGCAGTGTTGAGTCTATGGGCAGTGTTGAGTCTATGGGCAGTGCTGAGTCTATGGGCAGTGTTGCAGTCTATGGCAGTGTTGAGTCTATGGGCAGTGTTGAGTCTATGGGCAGTGTTGAGTCTATGGGCAGTGCTGAGTCTATGGGCAATGTTGAGTCTATGGGCAGTGTTGAGTCTATGGGCAGTGTTGAGTCTATGGGCAGTGTTGAGTCTATGGGCAGTGTTGAGTCTATGGGCAGTGTTGAGTCTATGGGCAGTGTTGAGTCTATGGGCAGTGCTGAGTCTATGGGCAATATGTGTGCATGTTGAACTTCTTTTGCATCGTACGTAGCCAACCAGGCTAATCAGAGGTGCCGGACTGATTATGGGCCAATGATGCCGTGCAGGGCAATTAACAGAGGTTCATAAGGAACGTTCAATGCTCTGTCAGCTCACAGACCTTTACATCAGCCTTTCCATGCAAAGGCACACACGCACACGCACGCACACGCCTGTGTGTACAGTATTGCACATGTTCATTGGTGTGGACTCGCGTATGTATGCCGTGTTCATACGTTTCACCATTCACTTGTGCCGGGTGACGGTTAGGCAACTGGCGTCACCGACCGTTGGTTCCCGGCTGAGTGACGGCTGAGTGACCGAGTGTTTTTTTTTTCTGCGACGCTTTGCAGGTGCCGGCAAACCTCATGTCGTTCGAGTGAAGCCGACTGCAACGATCCGGTTGGGGGAACGGCAGCGCGATGGAGAATGCCATTTACCTGGGGATAGCACGTGGGCAGCAACACATGGATAGCACGTGATCAACAACACATGGGTATCACGTGGTCAACAACACATGGGTATCACGTGGGCAACAACACATGGGTATCACGTGATCAACAACACATGGGTATCACGTGGTCAACAACACATGGGTATCACGTGGTCAACAACACATGGGTATCACGTGGTCAACAACACATGGGTATCACGTGGTCAACAACACATGGTATCACGTGGTCAACAACACATGGGTAACACGTGATCAACAACACATGGATAGCACGTGGTCAACAACACATGGGTAACACTTGGGAGGCAACACATGGAAGACACGTGGAAGACGACACATGGGTAAGACAGCAACACATGGTACACAACACATGGATAACATATGGAAAACATGATTAACACGTGGAAGACGACACGTGGATGATAACGCACGGAAGCATAAAACCCAAGCCCCAAGACGTCCTGGTCAATNGGGGGGGGGGAGACCTAGAAAAAAAACACGACAAAAGATTTCAACTGCAAACGTGCAACTCGGACGCGTGGCGACGACCCACCGTGTCCTTCCGGAATCGAGCGGGCGACGTTTTGCGTGCGAAGCCGTCGGGGGGCGACGGACCGGCACTCCGTCTCCCCTGTCGTCGGATGGTCGGGGAAAAGCCTCACGGATCCCTCTCTGGACACCGCAAAGCGATTCGTTACCGCCGAGTCAAATCGGCCGGGTCACGCGGAACGACGGGGCGTGGCGCGGAGTGGCGTGGGTAAACCCGCACCTCTTCGGAGATCGTCTGGGAACTGTGCGGAAGAGGTGGGGGAAGAGAATCAGAATCGCGTTATTTGTCCTGGGAGAAATCTGGTGAGCTGTGAAGATTTTTTTTTTCTTTTTTTTGCCTCTCACAGATGTCCAGTAGTAGACCACGCACACGCGCGACGGGCTCTCCCAGAGGAACCTTCGGCCAGCGTCGGAGCCGGCAATTGCAGGGCCGCACCTTTACCTCCCGTGCAAATTGTCGGAAAATCTTAAGAAGTTGTTACCGTGTTCTCCGGATCGTGAGATGCTGCACGTTTCCCTCCCCCCACGCCAGAGGTCACAAATGGGTTTTGATTCCTTACCCGTACCCGTACCCGGCCGCACCAGGGTCGCAAATGGGTACCTGTACCCGTACCCGGCCGGGTATGGGTACCGTTCCCTACCCGTACCCTTACCCGAAACGAGTGACAAACGGCTACTCACCAGTGACTCACGGCCTACCCGTAGCCGGCCGCACCAGCGTCGCAAACGGCACCCGGCTACCCGTACCCGGCTGGGTACGGGTAGCCGGGTATCGGATCGGGTATCGGGTACCTGATTGCGACCTCTGCCCCACCCCCCACCACCACCACCCGATATTTTAAAGTAAAAGTTGGGCGTGCGACTTAACAACTCGGCAATTGCGTGCGTGCGCGCAAGAGCGTGGAGTGGGGGGGAGCGGTGGCGCAGCGGTTAGCGCGCTGCGCTCCGAATCCCGGCAAGCCCGAGTTCCAATTCCCGCTTGCGGCCAACGCCCAACACCGGTTTACGATCATCTAAGCCGGTCCTGGGCCTCTCCTAGATTGATTCGGCCTCAAACGAGTCGACCCCCCCCCCCCCCGCCGGCCCACCCCGGCGTGTCAGCATGGTGCTGTTGTCGCATCGCGAGCGGTCTCCCTTCTTCGTTGCGAAGCGTCTCTTGCGAGATAGCTGGCTCGGGAGACGCGGCACCCCACTTCCCTGTCGGTTGTTGTTGTCGTTATCAATTTGTTAGTTTTTTCGGTAAAGTCACGTAGGTCAAAAATTAAATTTAAGTTAATAAGAATAAAATAATAAAAATCACGACGTTTCTTCGGAGGCAACACAAGTCTCCGTCATCAGGTGGGACCGTCACAGCCAGATTTGCTGACCATCTGCCATCATCCTTTATTTCAATCGATGCAGCAAATCTGGCAGTGACGGTCCCACCTGATGACGGAGACTTGTGTTGCCTCCGAAGAAACGTCGTGATTTTTATTATTTTATTCTTATTAATTTAAATTTCATTTTTTTTACCCACGTCACTTTACCGAGTACGAATCCTTGCAGTCACGAAAGCTTCAAATCTAGAATCGTTATCATTTCTCGTCTGACGCCACCACCGCGCCGGTCAGCAAGCACGGCGGATAGAGCGGGGTGGTGGGGGGGAGCGGCCGGTCGGATGGCGCAGAATCTCTCCGTCACGTACGCGGAGGGGGCTTGTGACCGTAGTCGGGGGTCATGGCCACAGGCTGCTCGCTCGCCCCTCGCTCGCCCCCTTGCTCGCCCCTTGCTCGCCCCCTCGCTCGCCCCTCGCTCGCCCCACTCTCATCCCTCGCTCGCCCCCTCGCTCGCACGTGCGGTGAGCTTCAAGTGCGGGTGGCGGTCAACCCACCGAGCCCGTTCCCACCCTCCACACCGCCCGCCACCGTCTTCCGGGAGGCGTTGGAAGAGTTGACGAGGAGGAGGAGGAGGAGGACGCCCTCCAGAGCGACGTTCTCACGGAGAGGCCCTTCCTCTAGCGGCCGGTCAGGGGGCGGGGGGGGGCGGCGATTGCAGCTGCTGCTCGTGCGGCCCCCCCCCTTACCCCTTAACTTTCCTTGTTTCTTTTTTTACCTTTTGCCGATTTTCGTTCCGCTTTATTTAGCCCATGTTGGGTTTATGTTTTTTGAAATTGTTTGATCCGTCAGTGTTAACCTTGAGGCCTGTTTGTGGTTTGTCGTTGAATTCGCCGACTTAGCCCGTTTTGCGTTTTGGTAACCCATTCTGTTTTTCGCGTTAACTTTTATTCATCGCTCTGTTCTCCGCATTGTAAATTTTTTTTCTTCTAAATTAGCGTTCGTTAAAGTTTAATTTATTTCTTCGATTTGTTTATTGGGATGAAACCACTTTCCCTCACGGGGAAACTAGCTACGTTTTTTGCTGCCTAACCTATGGGGGGGAAAAAACGCATGGACCTATACACACACACACGTGCACACGCACACACGTACACACACACACACGCACACACACACATACATACACAAAGATCCCCCGTATAGCCTTAACAGGCTGTAGGGGCAAGTGCTGTTAGCGAGCACCTACGAAGGCCGGAACGGTACACGAGGGGGTGGGTGGCCAGCACCACGCCCGACCGCCTTTGTCTCCCCAGTGGCGATGTTTACACACCACACCAGGTACTCATTTGAGGCCGAGTCGACCTAGAGGAGGCCCAGGACCGGTTCAGATGATCGTAACCGGTGTTGGCCGTGAGCGGGAATCGAACCTTGGTCACCTCACACACACGTACACACGTATACACACACATACACACACATACACGTACACACATAATACACAGCACATACACACAAACACACGTACACATACACACGTACACACGTACACACATATACACACGTACACACACGTATACACACACATACACACACGTACACACATAATACACAGCACATACATACACACATACACATCTACACACGTACACAGACATACACAAACGCATAAGCATGCAAGCACACACACAAACACTAACACGTACACACTTGTACACATAAGCGGGCAAACACAGAAACACACAACACTCGTATACGTGTGTGCAGGGTGATCAGAAAAGTCTCTGGGCTGTCTTGGAGCGGTGAATCCGCTCGTTCTTTGGATGAGTTCCCATTCAGAGTCCCACCGTTGTTCAGACATTTGATCAAATGTCATGGGAGTAGATGAACGCTCGTTATTTTTCTGGCACGTGCTTGAGCTCGCCTTGCCCTGCACACGACTCGCAGAGAGAGACTCAGCCCTGGCTACCAGCGACTCAGAGACTCACAGAGACTCACAGAGAGAGACTCACAGAGAGAGACTCACAGAGAGAGACTCACACAGAGACTCACACAGAGAGACTCACAGTCAGAGACTCACAGAGACTCACAGAGACTCAGAGAGACTCACACAGAGACTCAGAGAGACTCACAGAGACTCACACAGAGACTCAGAGACTCACACAGAGACTCAGAGACTCACNCAGAGAGACTCAGAGACTCACACAGAGAGACTCAGAGACTCACAGAGACTCACAGAGAGACTCACAGAGACTCACAGAGAGAGACTCATAGAGAGAGACTCAGCTGAGCAGTGTTGAGTCTTTGGGCAGTGTTGAGTCTATGGGTACTGTTGAGTCTAAGGGCAGTGCTGAGTCTATGGGCAGTGCTGAGTCTATGGGCAGTGTTGAGTCTATGGGTACTGTTGAGTCTATGGGCAGTGCTGAGTCTATGGGCAGTGCTGAGTCTATGGGCAGTGTTGAGTCTTTGGGCAGTGTTGAATCTATGGGCAGTGTTGAGTCTTTGGGCAGTGTTGAGTCTATGGGCAGTGTTGAGTCTATGGGCAGTGTTGAGTCTATGGGTAGTGTTGAGTCTATGGGTAGTGTTGAGTCTATGGGCAGTGTTGAATCTATGGGCAGTGTTGAGTCTATGGGTAGTGTTGAGTCTATGGGTAGTGTTGAGTCTATGGGTAGTGTTGAGTCTATGGGCAGTGTTGAGTCTATGGCAGTGTTGAGTCTATGGGCAGTGTTGAGTCTATGGGTAGTGTTGAGTCTATGGGTAGTGTTGAGTCTATGGGTAGTGTTGAGTCTATGGGTAGTGTTGAGTCTATGGTAGTGTTGAGTCTATGGGCAGTGTTGAATCTATGGGCAGTGTTGAGTCTTTGGGCAGTGTTGAGTCTATGGGCAGTGTTGAGTCTATGGGCAGTGTTGAGTCTATGGGTAGTGTTGAGTCTATGGGTAGTGTTGAGTCTATGGGCAGTGTTGAATCTATGGGCAGTGTTGAGTCTATGGGTAGTGTTGAGTCTATGGGTAGTGTTGAGTCTATGGGTAGTGTTGAGTCTATGGGCAGTGTTGAGTCTATGGGCAGTGTTGAGTCTATGGGCAGTGTTGAGTCTATGGGTAGTGTTGAGTCTATGGGTAGTGTTGAGTCTATGGGTAGTGTTGAGTCTATGGGTAGTGTTGAGTCTATGGGCAGTGTTGAGTCTATGGGCAGTGTTGAGTCTATGGGTAGTGTTGAGTCTATGGTAGTGTTGAGTCTATGGTAGTGTTGAGTCTATGGGTAGTGTTGAGTCTATGGGTAGTGTTGAGTCTATGGGTAGTGTTGAGTCTATGGGTAGTGTTGAGTCTATGGGCAGTGTTGAGTCTATGGGCAGTGTTGAGTCTATGGGTAGTGTTGAGTCTATGGTAGTGTTGAGTCTATGGGTAGTGTTGAGTCTATGGGCAGTGTTGAGTCTATGGGTAGTGTTGAGTCTATGGGCAGTGTTGAGTCTATGGGTAGTGTTGAGTCTATGGGCAGTGTTGAGTCTATGGGTAGTGTTGAGTCTATGGGCAGTGTTGAGTCTATGGGTAGTGTTGAGTCTATGGGCAGTGTTGAGTCTATGGGCAGTGTTGAGTCTATGGGCAGTGTTGAGTCTATGGGCAGTATGTGTGCATATTGAACTTCTTTTGCACCGTACGTAGCCAACCGGGCTAATCAGAGGTACCGGACTGATGATGGCGATGATAGGGCAATGATGCCGTGCAGGGTAATGAACAGAGGTTCATCAGGAACGTCCACTGCTCTGTCAGCTCACAGACCTTTACATCAGCCCTCGCACGCAAAGACACGCACATGCACGCGCGCACGCACCTGTGTGTACAGTATTGCACACGTGCATTGGTGTGGACTTGCGTACGTGTGCCGTGTTCATACGTTTCACCATTCACATGTGGAGTGTGTGCGCATGCACGCGTGCGTGTGTAAATGTATGCCGAGATATATTCGAGTTGAAACCGTTTGATGATTTAGTTTTGCAGTTTGAAGCCGGCTGGACTAATTGGGTGATAAAACAAGACGTGTAAATGTGTCCCCGTATTTCCACGCGAATGCAACATGCTAATTCAATCCATGGGCATAGTAGTTGCCTTCCACACTTAGGTAAACCTTCGGTACAGAACCTCGGCTCATCCCATACAGAAAACCGTCGTCTAATCCTATACAGTAAACCCCTTGCCCGATGCAGAATCAGAATCTCTATTTATCCTGGAGAAATCCGATGAGCTCTTTTTTCACAGACGGTCCAGTAGGGGACACGGGATCAGAAAGTTCGTGACAGAACCCTCGTCTTCGACACAGCTCATTCAGGGTGCCTTGGCCCGACTTGTTATTTGCGGGAGAAATCCTGATAAATTTCGATTTAAAGCTTTCGTGACTGCAGGGATTCATCTTCTTGGTTCTTTCGGTAAAGTCACGTGGAATGGAAACACTAAAATAATAAAAATAAAACGTAATATGTTTTATTTTAAAATAATAAAAATAAAACGTAATATGATGTTTTCTTTTTATTATTTTATTGTTTCCATTCTACAAATAAAACAATATTATGTTTTATTTTAAAATAATAAAAATAAAACATAATTTTTTATTTTTTTATTTTATTGTTTCCATTCTACGTGACTTTACCGAAAGAACCAAGAAGATAAATCTCGCTAAATTATAAAAAAAAATTCAGAGTAAATCTGCGAGTCTTTGATGGCACCACCCCCACCCCACCCACCAAACTCCATTCTCTGCCGTGATAATGTCGAGATGCGGACCGCTCGTTGGGTTCTGGGATGCGTGACGAAACGTCGGAGAGAGAAGCTTGTGTCCACATTCTTGAGAGAGAGAGAAAGCGAGAGAGAGAGAGAGCGAGAGAGGGAAGCTCTACAGGCATCAACATGTGGCCGGGACCCGGTGAGGGTCAGACCCTTCGTAGCTGTAACTCCTAGCTGGGTGGCTACCACCCGAGGCTGTATCTGGTGAAGGGGCAGTTACCCCTTTAGGTTGCGTGTTGATGTTACAAATAAATGTGTTGCCTCTAAAAAAAAGAGAGAGCGAGCGAGCGTGTTACAACCGATTCCTCTTGGGATCTAAAGGTAGCTTTCCTCATCCACCCAAGTTTGTCTCCCTGAGGGCCCCCGTGCCCCGACACCCAAGCAACATGATCGGGGCTTGCCTTGGCCAGACCGCGGGGGTGAGGAGCGGGCAACTCGGCCACGCCGCTCTTCCGATGCGTCTGGGCCGCCGTGGAAGAGTAGGCCGATAAACAAACAAAAAAACAGCCTCTGTAGATATTGTTAGGTTTTTTCGGTAAAGTCACGTAGGTAAAAAATTACAATTAAAATTAATAAAAGTAAAATAAAATAAAAATCACGACGTTTCGGAGGCAACACGGAAGCTTGTGTTGCCTCCGAAACGTCGTGATTTTTATTTTATTTTACTTTTATTAATTTTAATTTTTTACCTACGTGACTTTACCGAAAAAAACCTAAGAATATGAATCCTTGCAGTCACGAAAGCTTCAAATCTAGAACCCTCTGTAGAGATGGCGTCTAACTCGTGGAGCCATTCAACCCTTTGGTAGTGGGGGGGGGGGAGCCCTTCCATCAGCGGTGGCGTGAGAAGGCCGTTGCAGGGCTGCGCTTTTGACTCGCGGCTTCACAAAATCTCTTCGAAACCTCGGTGTTTTTATTTTTCCGCAAACTGATTGAATGCTTCCTCTGTAGCGGGCGAGGGATGAGTGCAGGAGGACCCGTTTACAGCCCTACCTGTCAACCCGCCATCAGCGCCCGACCTTATCACAGAATAAATTCAGACCGTGTTGGTCACCCCGTGGTCCTGGTAAATCTCAACGTTCATCTCACAAAGGTCCCCATCGCAAGGGAGGAACACAAACAAATGGACAAACATGTGCCCCTATTGCAAACGGCCGTACGCCCCGGTATGGACCTGAAATCTCAATTTCCCTGCGACAAGAATAAGCCGTGATGGGGTGACAGCTATGAGAGCTATCGCTTTCATGTCGGCCCCAGCCTGAGGTGGTACGAACTGCCCCCTTCCTCCTAGGTTGGCTCAGCCTGAAATGAGAATGTCAAGACGTCGATGAATATGTTGGTTCTTAAGTTCGCGAGCGCGTCGCGTCAAATCGCGTATTTGGTGAATCGACGAAAAAAAGTCGTGCGATTTCCCCCCCTGCGTCATTTCTCCGGGTTATCGTGACCTCGCCCCTACCTTGCAGCCACTGGAGGCCGATATAAACCCCACAGTGTTATATACAACAACAACAATATATAGAATCGATTATTGGATTCGATAGAATCGCGAAAATTGTATCGCCCTCCCCGGGTGGGGTGGAGTTGGTGTGGTTCTCCTCTGGGTGGACTCGGACTGAAATTCATCTCTCATTGAGATCTGCGAGCAGAGGGGTCGGGTTTCTGTGGACAGAGCTAACCTCGGGGTTGCCACCTTTGCTACCACCCTCAAGTCGGCACTGGGGTCTTTCGCCAGAACTGTGTGCAGTTGACCAACCCAAACTCAGGCGAACACATTCCTAGACTGTCCCGGTAAAACCTGGACGGGTGGCAANCCCCCCCCCCCCCCCGTTATTAAACCTGGCGCTGGAGAGAGATTGAAGTTGCGATTGTGGTTATTCATCTTCTTGGTTCTTTCGGTAAAGTCACGTAGAAGGGAAGTAATAAAATAATAAAAATAAAACATAAAAAATAATTTGCACGACGTTTCGGCCACAACGCAAGCAGCCGTCCTCGGGTGAAGAATGATAATTATTGTGAGAATGATTTTATTATGTTTTATTTTTATTCTTTTATTACTTCCATTCTACGTGACTTTACCGAAAGAACCAAGAAGATGATTCCCTGCAGTCTCGAAAGCTTTAAATCGAAATTGTGGTTATTGTTGTTGGGTTTCGTCACACGTTGACATCTAAGACAAGTTTTACGGTCGTGAGGTTTTTAGATTCGGAACTCTGCTTTTCCGCGGTGATTTGGTGGTGGGTGAAGCCCAAATATGGGTCGCGGCGTTGGCAAGGAGATGTTGACTACCTCGCCTGGTGCGCAGGAGGTCGTGGGTTCGAACCCAACTGATGATGATGCCTGTTGCGTATTTGGAGTTTGCGTGTCTCTCTCTCTCATCATCATCACGGTGGCTAGGAGATGTTGACTACCTCGCCTGGTGTGCAGGATGTTGTGGGTTCGAACCCAACTGATGATGATGCCTGTTGCGTATTTGGAGTTTGCGTGTCTCTCTCTCTCATCATCATCACTGTGGCTAGGAGATGTTAACTCCCTCGTCTGGTGTACATGAGGTCGTGGGTTCCATCCAGACTCTGACGCCTGCTGCTGCTGTATATTTGGAGTTTGCGTGTCTCTCACTCTCATCATCATCACGGTGGCTAGGAGATGTTAACTCCCTCGCCTGGTGTGCAGGAGGTCGTGGGTTCGAACCCAACTCTGATGATGCCTGTTGCGTATTTGGAGTTTGCGTGTCTCTCTCTCTCCGCGTGGTCGTGGGAATTTTTCTCCGGGTCCTCAGGTTTTATCCCCCTCCTCCCACATTTAGAATCGACATCACCACGCGTTACCTGGCAAAATNAAAAAAAAATACATTTCAAGGGTCCTATTTATCCGTAGGTTTGTCTGCCACGATTTTACTCCGCTGATCCGCGCATGAAAAAAATTAATGAGAACAAAAAATCGGACGCGGCGTTTGACGACGTGGATCGTTTACATCGCGGGGTCGTGGGTGACGGCTGCGGTTGCAGCTTCCGGAATCTCTCTTCAGGCCGCTGGAGGAATCCGCTGAGCTTCAAAGCTTCTTTTTCGCTTGCGTGGGAAGCCTTCATCCAGCAGTGGATTGATCGTGGCTGGTGATGGGCGAGGGGGGGCTACAGCAGTGGGTGATCGAGAGCGACTGTGGACCCCATTGACTCCGATGCGGATAATAGGGGGGGGGGGGTCATCGTCTTGGTTCTCTCGGTAAAGTCACGTAGAAGGGAAATAATAAAATAATAAAAGTAATAAAATTATTCTCACGGCGTTTCGGCCACAACGCAAGCAGCCGTCCTCAGGTGAAGAACAGGTCTGTCGGAAAGACAGCGTCTGAATTCTGAAAGAACAGGTATGTCGGAAAGAGCGTCTGAATTCAGACGCCGTCTTCCGACAGACCTGTCTTCACCGAGGACGGCTGCTTGCGTTGTGGCCGAAAAGTCGTGAGAATTGTATTTATTATAGTTTAATTTTATTATTTTATTATTTCCCTTCTACATGACTTTACCGAAAGAACCAAGAAGATGAATCCCTGCAGTCACGAAAGCTTTAAATCGAAATAAGGGGGGGGGGGGGGGTTGCGGATAAGAGGAGTTCTATGAATGACAGTAAAGATACTAACGAAACAAAATGCCGCGGCGTTTAAAATGTTCCTTCATTTCCATCGCGAATGCGCACTGCTTGGCTTGAAAAGTTTTTTTGTTTAAAAAAAATAATAAAATGTATAAAAAATAAATATGCTTGTTATGTTTTCATTGTGTTTTTGTGTGTGTACCAAGGACGTATTTATAATATATATTTGGGGGGACACATCCAATATTAAAATATTCTCAAAATATCCCCCCCCCCCAATATAATGCTATAAATAGATTTCTGTGTATATGATTGTGGTTATGGTTATACTTTATTAAGCCCTAATCTCTGTCATTACATACAATGAAACAAGAAAAGGTCAACAAAAGAAAATGCAGAGCAATGTAATACAATACACTATTATACATTATTGTAAAAAATAAATAAAAAGTCCATCCCATGTGTTAGTGATTTTTTAATATTTTAGGCAGGAAATTAGTTTTCAAATTGAGANTTTTTTTTTTTCTGGGGGAGACCCCCAGACACCCTGGAAGATTTGCCCCCCCCCCAATGTTGACTCCATGGCTACGGTCTTGGTGTGTACACGTATATTAATCCATTGGAAGTGTTTGATAAATATTAAAAGTAACACATAATTTCTGTCACTTTCGCCCCTGTTTGGTTCGATCCCGACCCTAACGCCTGCTGTATATTTGGTAATTGAGTTCAGTTAAAACACATTCCTGCGGAGGGAGCTGGTAGAAACGTCGGGTTGCTCGGCAATGGCCTGCAGGGTCAATGGCGGCGTGGTGTATTCCGCAAAGAACCAAGAAGATGAATCCCTGCAGTCACGAAAGCTTTAAATCGAAACAAAATCACTGTGTTGTAGTTAATGCAGTAACTTGATTCCTTGAAAATAAATCTATTTGGTGTTTGAACATTGCCAGAAAGGGGGGGGGAGTCAATGATATTCTTGTTTTTCATGAAAAATAACAAGTTTTAAAAACACATTTTGGAGCAGGATGGGAAACACTGGTGGTTCCTTTGGCAACGTTGCTTGTACGTCCGCAGGCGACTTGAGCGGTGAAGTCATGCCCCCCCCGTCACACGTGGTTTGTGTATCGTGCTGTTTGTGGCGAACACAAGGGAAGCAGATTGAAGGCGTCTCTCTCTCTCGTGACCACGGGATGATGATGATGCTGTTGTTTATGAAGGCTGTAAAGTTGTAAAAAACACGAAATTATTGACACGGCGGCAAGGCAGAGGAGGTGTCACATGTCGGTCACGATGTCGTAGAGCTCGAGACACCAGATGAGTTCATGATGTATTAAACATTTTTAAAAGTTTCCATTTGTTCCTAACAGCTTATTTTTGTGATGTGTGTGAGTGGGGAGCGGTGGTGTAGCGGTTAGCGCGCTGCGCTATGAACACGGCCAACACCAGTGACGATTATCTGAACCGGTCCCGGGCCTCCCCTAGGTCGACTCAGCCTCAAATGAGTACCTGGTGCGATGTGTAAACATCGTCGCTAGGGAGACAAAGGCGGCCGGGTGTGGTGCTGGCCACCCACCCCCTCGTGTGCCCGGCCTTCATAGGTGCTACTCGCTAACAGCACTTGCCCCTACAGTCTGTTACAGGCTACACGGGGGATCTTTGTCTTTAGTGTTGCTCATTCACGAAACACGTGGCAAGGAGCTATTTTAACACCGTTCGGACTTAAGGAGAAATCTTCATCGGAAACCCTCGCATTCGCGAGTTCTGGATTCGCGCGTCTTTCATATTCGCGGGTTTTCAGATGCGCTTCTGCGGCCGTCTGGAATGCTCTTCAAGATATTAGGAAGCCACTGGAATTGTAATGTAACCACACTCAACACTGCCCATAGACTCACACTACCCATAGACTAACACTGCCCATAGACTAACACTACCCAGACTAACACTGCCCATAGACTAACACTGCCCATAGACTGCCCATAGACTAACACTGCCCATAGACTAACACTACCCATAGACTAACACTGCCCATAGACTAACACTGCCATAGACTAACACTGCCCATAGACTAACACTACCGATAGACTCAGCACTGCCCATAGACCAACACTGCCCATAGACTCAACACTGCCCATAGACTCAACACTACCCATAGACTAACACTACCCACCCACACACCACCCACACACTCACCCCGCCCACCCACCCACACCACCCACACACACCACCCACACACCACCACACACCACCCACACACACCACCCACACACACCACACACACCATCCACACACACCACACACACANCACCCACACACACCACACACACCACCCACCAGCACCACCCACACACACCACCAACCACACACCCACACACCACCACACACACACCAACCACACACACCACCCCACACACACCACCCAACACCACCACCACCACCCACACACACCCACACACACTACACACCACACCACCACCCACACACCACCACCCACACACACCACCCACACACACCACACACACACACCACCAACACNCACCACCCACCACCACCCACACNCACCACCCCACCACCCACACNCACCACCCACACACACACCACCCAACGACACCACCACACACACACCCACACCACCACACACATACCANACACACCACCACCCACACCACACACACCACCACCACCACCATCCACACACCACCACCGACACCACCCACCACACCACACACACACCACACACACACCACCCACACGACACCACCACACACNCACACCAACACACACCACCCAACACACCCACACACACCACCAACCACACACACACACTCACACCACCCACACACACATCACCAACACACACCACCCACACACCCACCCACACACACACCACCCCACCACACACACACCCCCACNCACACACACCACCCACACACACNACACACACACACCACACACACACCACACACACAACCACACACACACCACCCACCACCACCCACACACACACCACACACACACCCCCACTCACACACACCACCCACACACCCACACACACACACCACCACACCCCACCACACACACCACCACACACACCAACACACACACCCACACACCACCACACACCACCCCACACCCACACACCACACACCCACCCACACACACACACCACCCCACCCACCAACCACCCACCCACACACACACCACNAACCACCCACACACACCACCACACACCCACCACCACACACCCACACACACCACACACACACCACACCAAACTGTATTCACAGATGGTTGGAGGTCTAACAGTGTTAAGATAACAAAAGGGCTTCCACAGGGTTCCATTCTCGGCCCCCTCTTGTTCTCTCTTTATGTAAATGACTTGGGCACTGAACTGGATTATTCCAGGGTAAATCTTTTGCAGATGACACGGTACTGATTACTGCTGGCCACTCTCCGGATGACGTGATTGCTAAGCTCCAGAGTGATTTCAACAAACTACAACACCAGCTAGTTGCTCCTAAACTAGTCCTAAATCCTGCCAAAACCAAGGTGCTATGCTTCTCACCAGGACTAAAGCGGGAAGTTATTTTTCCCCAATTACATACTTAAATAATGATCAAATAGAGCAAGTCAAGATCTATAAGTATCTTGGGGTCATCCTGGATTCAAAACTGAATTTTGAAGATCACATTGATTATATTGGGAAAAAGACAAAAAATAAAATTAATTTTCTATATCGACACAAGCACTGCTTCCCCCCTATGTTCCGTTTGGAATTGATTAAAGCTACCATACTGCCTCTACTTGATTACTGTGACATTTTCTTGGTTCTTTCGGTAAAGTCACGTAGAAGGGAAGTAATAAAATAATAAAATAAAACATAATAAAACAATTCTCACGACGTTTCGGCCACAACGCAAGCAGCCGTCCTCAGGTGAAAACCAGGTCCGTCGAGGCGACAGAGTCTGAATGAAACAGCACACGAGCTGGAGCTTATATGCTGTGTGCTGTTTCATTCAGACTCTGTCGCCTCGACGGACCTGGTTTTCACCTGAGGACGGCTGCTTGCGTTGTGGCCGAAACGTCGTGAGAATTGTTTATTATGTTTTATTTTTATTATTTTATTACTTCCCTTCTACGTGACTTTACCGAAAGAACCAAGAAGATGAATCCCTGCAGTCACGAAAGCTTTAAATCGAAATTTACTGTGACATTGTGTATAAATCAGCCCCAAGTACTGTACTGAAGAAGCTTGACTCAATGTATCACTCGGCCTTAAGATTTGCATTGAACTGCCCATATAGGACTCACCACTGTGATCTCTACATTGGGTCAAACTTAACATCTCTGAATGTTCGACGGCTTGTGCACCAGATCTTATTTATTCACGATGTACTTGCAAAAAAATCCGCAGACTACCTGCTGGATCTCGTCTCTGTTTCAAAGAACAAATTTGACCTAAGGTCTACACTCATTTACCAGCTTAAGATTCCTATCGCCGTACATATACTGGAGGAAGGGCCTTTGCTATTGATGCCCCCAGGGTCTGGAATGCTGTTGCAAATAAATTGAAACTTGAATCACTACCTATGAGATCTTCACTCAAAACTGCTGTAGAGGAGTTGTACACCCTAGCTGCCACTGCCATTTAGTGGCCTAAAATACAATGTTTCGCTCCGGATGATCGCTACAAAGTATGACCTGTGTTTTGATTTAGTGTGCTGATCTTAAAGGTGCATTGAAAAATTACAATACTCCGACTGATGCTCCTGCTGTTGTGGAGTGACTCATGCAGCCAGCTATGGCTGCAGGGTTTTGGTAGTACATGTTGTTTATGCCATTTATTGTGAAAATTCCGTCACAGTTCCTATGATTGCTTTTTCATTGCTTTCATGGCTTTATTTTGGTGATTTCGAAAAGTGTATTGGTTTAGCCATGTTTGTTTGTTGTAGTACAGAGTTAGACTGATGGCCTTAATCTAAGTTGTCTTGTGGTTGTTGTTGTCTGACTTGCATCCCACTGAGATTTTTGCACACAGCGTTGGTGTACGGTGATCTTTGTGCAATATTTTTGCTGTCTTTTCTTGAATTTTCTGTTTGCACTTAGTCACATATTCACTTTAAGATGTTTTTTGTCCATGTTTTTGTTTTTTGTTTGTTGCGGTTGCACCCGATTCAAGAGCCGAATGGCTCACAGGGCTCTACCTAGTACATGAACTTGAACACCCCACACAACACCACCCACACACACCACCNACACACACACCACACACACACACCCACACACACACCCACACACACACACCACCCACAACACACCCACACCACCCACACTACACCACCCACCACACCACCCACCANCCACACACACCACTGACACACACACCACCCACACACACACCACAACCACACACACTGGTTCACACACACCACCCACACACTGGTTCACACACACACCNACACACACACCACCACACACACACCACCCACACANCACCACCCACACACACACCACACACACCACCCACACACCACCACACACACACACCCACACACACACACCCACTGACACACACCCACACACACACCNACACACACACCCACACACACACCCACACACACACACCCCACACANCACCCACACANCACCCACACACACACCCACACACACACCACACACACCCCACACACACCACACACACACACCCACACCACACCCACACACACCCACACACACACCCACACACACCACCCACACACACACACCCANCACACACACACCACCCACACANCACCCACACACCACCCACACACCANCACCCACGCAACACACACCACACACACACCCACACACANCACCCACACACANCACCACACACACCACCCACACACACAGCCACCCACTGACACACACCACACCACACACCCACACACACACACCCACACACACCACCACACACACACCCACACACACACCACCCACACACACCACCCACACCACAGCCACCNACNCACACACCCACACACACACCACCACACACACCACCCACACACACACCCACACACACCANCCACACACACACCCACCACACCACCCACACACACCACCCACACACANCACCACACACACACCCACACACACACACACACCACCCACACACACANCACACCCACACACACACACCNACACACAGCCACCACACACACACCACACACACACCACCCACACACACCACTCACAAATTGTCGTCACTTTTGAAACTGCCCGCGAAGTTGTGGCACGCCGTCTGTGCAACCCGCGCGGTGACGTCATCACGCACGCAGGGGCTACCCGCGCGTTGACGTAATCACGCACGCAGCAACCACCCGCGCCGTGACGTAATCACGTACGCATGGGCCCTACGCGATGACGTAATCACGCACGAGGCTGCTAATTTGTTTACGTCCTGCCTCCCGGGAGTTTAAAGCGGCGTTGTGAGGGAAGAACCGACTCCGCCTCAGACGATAAGAAAATAAAGTTAAATATTTACTTATTTTCGGGGTCCTCCTGCCTCAAAAGGGGGTGGAGGGCCGCGTCAAGTTCGCCGTTCTTCAGCGTCTCACGCGCGCCGCCGCCTCCGATGCTGCCAAGGCCGATTTCGTGAGGGCCTCGGGAAGCCTGCGGCCTTGCCTGACGCGCCCTGCCCGCGAGAGGCGCTCGCCGCCTGGTTCAGAGGGGTGTTGGGGGAGGTGGCGACCGGAGAATTTCGTGAAGGCCTCGGGAAGCCTGCGGCCTTGCCTGACGCGCCCTGCCCGCCAGAGGCACTTGCCGCCTGGTTCAGAGGGTGTTGGGGGAGGGTGGCGACCGGAGAATTTCGTGAAGGCCTCGGGAAGCCTGCGGCCTTGCCTGACGCGCCCTGCCCGCCAGAGGCGCTCGCCGCCTGGTTCAGAGGGGTGTTGTGGGAGGGTGGCGACCGGAGAATTTCGTGAAGGCCTCGGTAAGCCTGCGGTCTTGCCTGACGCGCCCTGCCCGCCAGAGGCACTTGCCGCCTGGTTCAGAGGGGTGTTGGGGGAGGGTGGCGACCGGAGAATTTCGTGAGGGCCTCGGTAAGCCTGCTGTCTTGCCTGACGCGCCCTGCCCGCCAGAGGCGCTCGCCGCCTGGTTCAGAGGGGTGTTGGGGAGGGTGGCGACGGAGAATTTGGTGAGGGTCGTCAATGACAGTTTGTGGTTGGGTGGGCAGCCGGAACCGGCCACGGGAATGTGGAATTTCCACCCTGGCGCTTCGACTGGCTGGCGGCTTACCTTATTTCGTCTTCATTATGTCTATATAGTGCCGCTCAGGTAAAGTCTCTCATAGCTTGTCAACCCACCACGGTTTACCCCGTATTCTTGTACAGGGAAACACAATGTGTCTTATTTGTTTGTGTTTCTCCTTGTGATGGGACTTTGTAGGATGAACGTTGAGATTTATAAGCGACACCGGGTGACCGATACGTTCTGAATTGATCTGTGATAAGGGTTGACAGCTATGGGACCTAATATTGATTTGAAGCTTTCGTTACTGCAGCAATCCATACTCTGTGGTTCTTTAGGTAACCTAAAGTCCCCCTTTTTTACCAATATAACCTCTTGCCACGGCAGCTTTCTCGCCTACCTCACCATGTTCTTGCTGTGGTTGTCACACCTGATGAAGATTGCTTGTGTTGCGATCGAAACGTCGTGATTTGTTTTATTTTATTTCTACCTACGTGACTTTACCGAATGAACCAATAGGTATGTGTTGTACCCACCGTTGGTGGTACATGTTGTTTATGTCATTTATTGTGAAAATTCCGTCACAGTTCCTATGATCACCGTTTCATTGCTTCCATGGCTTTATTTTGGTGCTTTCGAAAAGTGTATTGGTTCTTGCCATGTTTGTTTGTTGTAGTACAGAGTTAGACTGATGGCCCTAATCTAAGTTGTCTTGTGGTTGTTGTTGTTGTTTGTTGTAGTACAGAGTTAGACTGATGGCCTTAATCTAAGTTGTCTTGTGGTTGTTGTTGTTTGACTTGCATCCCACTGGGATTTTTGCACACAGCGTTGGTGTACGGTGTTTTTCTGCAATATTTTGCTGTCTTTTCTTGGATTTCTGTTTGCACTCAGTCACATATTCACTTTAAGATGTTTTCTTGTTCATGTTTTTGTTTTTAAATCCTTTATATTAAGTTCGCTTGCTTGCGTGCTTGCTTGCTTGCTTACGACCGTGCAAATCTTTCGGTCGTTTTTTAACCACTTCCCGTGATCCAATCGAGCTGACATTTTGCACACAGACTCGTTGTGTGTGACAATTAATGTTCGTGAAAAAAAATCCAAAATTTTACACTGTTTAGGGAAAACAAATTAAATATTTAATTACCAATTGTTTAATACTGCAGACAATCATCTGACCCATAGGTGGCAGCCATCTCAAGCCAGAGGACGAGAGGACTCTAGCCGCCACGCATATAAAGGATTTAGAGTGAAAAACTTTGTTTTTACGGGTTCTACTTATTTGTTTGTTGCGGTTTCACCCGATTCAAGAGCCGAATGGCTCACAGGGCTATACCACCGAGACGCTTTAATTAATATTCTCTTCATCCAGACTTTATCCGTCAAAGGTAAGGATATCCTGGCCTCCGTCATAGTAACGTAGAATGTATACTGCAGTGTTGAGTCTGTGGGCAGTGTTGAGTCTATGGGCAGTGTTGAGTCTGTGGGCAGTGTTGAGTCTGTGGGCAGTGTTGAGTTTGTGGGCAGTGTTGAGTCTGTGGGCAGTGTTGAGTCTATGGGCGGTGTTGAGTCTATGGGCAGTGTTAGTCTATGGGCAGTGTTAGTCTATGGGCAGTGTTGAGTCTATGGGCAGTGTTAGTCTATGGGCAGTGTTAGTCTATGGGCAGTGTTGAGTCTATGGGCAGTGTTAGTCTATGGGCAGTGTTAGTCTATGGGCAGTGTTGAGTCTATGGGCAGTGTTGAGTCTATGGGCAGTGTTGAGTCTATGGGCAGTGTTGAGTCTATGGGCAGTGTTAGTCTATGGGCAGTGTTAGTCTATGGGCAGTGTTAGTCTATGGGCAGTGTTAGTCTGTGGGCAGTGTAGTCTGTGGCAGTGTGTCTGTGGGCAGTGTTAGTCTATGGGCAGTGTAGTCTATGGGCAGTGTTAGTCTATGGGCAGTGTTAGTCTGTGGGCAGTGTTGAGTCTATTGGCAATATGTATGTTGCACTTCTTTCACACCATGTGTAGCCAACCGAGCTAATCGGAGGTGCAGGGGCTAATCGGAGGGATGCCTTCGAGCAGTGGGCTGATACTGGTAGGAACGAAGTGAACCAGCCTACAATAGATTATATCGTCCGTCGATGTCCGATTAGGTGTAGCAACATCGCCCCTACTGCAAACACTTGGCAGGACCCTACAAAACCTTTCGACTCGGTGAGGCTTTCCTGGCTAAACAAGTGTAACATTCCCTTATAATTCCCTGAGATAGTTTTTAATTAAAACATTTAAATTAAAAATTAACTCACAGCGGCCTAAAGCCTACAGCTAGGCCTAAAGCCTAGAACTAGGCCTCAAACTCTCCCTTCGTATCGTACCCCCGCGTGTGTGAAAGGGAGTTAATGTTTAACAATGTTACATTCCCTGATGTTTTTAAATAGAAACATTTAAATTTAAAGCTTTTACATTAATAATTAAAACATTTTAATTAAAAATTAACTCAAAGCGGCCTAAAGCCTACAGCTAGGCCTAAAGCCTAGAACTAGGCCTCAAACTCTCCCTTCGTATCGTATTTGTTCGTTCCTACCAGCCCACCCCGCAGGGACCTGTTAATAATCTTGATTTGAAGTTTTCGTGACTGCAGGAATCCATACTCTTTGGTTCTTTCGGTAAAGTCACGTTTCGATCGCCACACATCCTCAGGACGATCCCTTGTGTGGCGATTGAAACGTCGTGATATAGTATTATTTTTCTACGTGATTTTACCGAAAGAACCAGTATGGATTGTTAATGGCTGATGTTTTTATATTTGTAAGCAAGTCATTGGTGACTCAATTCTGCTACACTTGCCAACCCGGTTTAAATCACGGGCGGACGAAACTTGTTTTCGAACTCATGATCTCAGCGATGCCAGCTCGGCTTTCTGAACTCGGCGCCACCATGTGTTTGTGGTTTAGTTTGTTGGTGCGGGAGGACGGAGGGAGCCGAGAGATGGAGGGGAGGGGTGGAGTCATCGGAGCAGCAGCAGGAGAAGCGAGCGACTCCATGAAAGAGCCGCTTCTGGGCTCACGTGGTGGTGGTGGTGGCAGCGGTGGGCGGCTGGAAGAGCGAGGTGGTGACTACGAGGAGGATGAGGAGGAGAAGGGGAGTTGGATCCGCATGTGGTGGAGCAATACTACAGGTGCGACGTCGCATGCGCACACAACGCGCACGTGTGTGTGTTGAACTTCTTTTGCAGGTGAGTAGGTAGGTGAGTGAATGAATGATTGAGTGGAGCGGGTAGGCAAGCGGATGGAGTTGAGTTGCCGAGCAGGCGAGTAGGTAGGCATATGCACGTTGAACTTCTTTCACGCCGTACGTAGCCAACCGTGCTCATTGGAGGTGCGGGGAAGGACAACAAACCAAACGCAAGAAGCACTGTAAAATACGGCACTCCACTGCCGATGTACGATACTCTGCAGTGCCAATTGGACAAACGGGCTTTTTCAACTGTGGGCTACATATGACCCATGAGCTACTTTGAGGTTGGGAATAGGAGAGAAGGAAGAGGTGGTGATGGGTGGGACGCGTGGTGTGCAGGGTGAAGAAGGGCAGGTTCAGAATATCTATTCGTGATGGAGGAATCCGATGATCTATGAAGCACTTTTTCACAGGTGTCCAGTTGGGGCGGGTAAGACCGTTACAACAGTGCAAAAACAAGATAGCAGTTCAAGGTAGAAGAAAAATAAGAAAATATTTTATTTTCTTCCTCGTGACTTTACCGAAAGAACCAAGAAGATGAAACCCTGCAGTCACGAAAGCTTTAAATCGAAATCACCCAAAGACATACAATAATACTAAACCATCCCCATCCTACCAGGCAAAGCCCACTGAGGTATTAACTTGTGTTTCAGAAGCCACCTGGCCACAAATGACAGCTAACAAAGTGGCACCATCATTTGGACATTTGTAGCAGCCAAAATAATAAAAAATCAACGCAATGCGTGTTTCTAAATGTGGAGGGAAAAACCAGCCATGGCTTTGTCACCATTCCAATTTTTGTTAAAAGTAATTTCGATGGACGTCTTAGGTTTCCTGGATTTGACAATGGGGTTAATGAATTAGCTAAGTGCAGATTTGACATTTAATGCAGCTCAAGGGGTGCGGCAAACCGCGTTTGAAATAAGTTTGATGCTGTTTTTACACTGTTTTTGAAAACAAATCTCGGTGGCTAGGACATGTTTTCTCCCTCGCCTGATAAACAGGAGGTCGTGGGTTTGCTCCTGACCCTGACACGAGATGTTATCTCCCTCGCCTGATAAACAGGAGGGCGTGGGTTCCATCCCGACCTTGACACGCTGTGGCTATGAGATGTTTACTACCTCGCCTGGTATAAAGGAGGTCATGCAAACTCCAAATACACTCGCCTGCTGTATATTTGGAGTTTCCACGTCTCTCTCTCCCCGTGGTCACGTGAATTTTTCTCCAGGCCCTCGTTTTTTTTAGCTCGTTACGCTACTGATAATCGCTGTTGTGTTGGCTGTGACGAAACTGCTGACCTCGGCCGAAAAGCACCGCTCGGCAAAGGAAGTCACGTGTGCACTCGGCGTTCTCAAATTCTGTACGTGACGAGAGAGAGAGAGAGAGGAAAAACAACAAGGCTTACAGAATAATAGCACCGGCCGGAAGAAAAAAAAAAAAACTGAGTTTCAAACAACTTTGCACGGAACCGCGTAAATAGCACACCGGTGCATGATTTGAAAGAAAAAAACATGCGGAAGGAGTTCCACGGTTCTTTTGTCTGGTCACCTGCTCCACCCCTCCCCCTCTCCTCACCCTTGACCTCACCTCCCTCCCCTTGCATCTCTCCCAACCGCCAAGCCGGGCGCCTGTACTGGCTGTGCTGAGCACGGCTCCCGCTAGCCGGGACTCGCTGGGTACAGCTCCCCGGCCATCCCCGACCTCGAGCTCAGCCCCAGGCAGCTCAGGCTGAGCCCTGCGAGGTGTCGTGGTTCGGGGTGAGNCCACGGTGGGACGCGGTGGCGAGATGTTGACTACCTCGCCTGGTGTGCAGGAGGTCGTGGGTTCGATCCCGACCCTGACGCCTGCTGTATATTTGGAGTTTGCGTGTCTTCTCTCATCATCATCACGGTGGCTAGGAGATGTTAACTACCTCGCCTTGTGTGCAGGAGGTCGTGGGTTCGATCCCGACCCTGACACCTGCTGTATATTTGGAGTTTGCGTGTCTCTCTCATCATCATCACGGTGGCTAGGAGATGTTAACTACCTCACCTGGTATACAGGAGGTCGTGGGTTCCATCCCGATCCTGACACCTGCTGTATATTTGGAGTTTGCGTTTCTCTCATCATCATCACGGTGGCTAGGAGATGTTAACTACCTCGCCTGGTATACAGGAGGTCGTGGGTTCCATCCCGACCCTGACACCTGCTGTATATTTGGAGTTTGCGTGTCTCTCTCCTCATCATCATCACGGTGGCTAGGAGATGTTAACTACCTCGCCTGGTATACAGGAGGTCATGGGTTCCATCCCGACCTGACACCTGCTGTATATTTGGAGTTTGCGTGTTTCTCTCATCATCATCACGGTGGCTAGGAGATGTTAACTACCTCGCCTGGTATACAGGGGTCATGGGTTCCATCCCGATCCTGGCACACCTGCTGTATATTTGGAGTTTGCGTCTCTCATCATCATCACGGTGGCTAGGAGATGTTAACTACCTCGCCTGGTATACAGGAGGTCGTGGGTTCCATCCCGACCCTGACACCTGCTGTATATTTGGAGTTTGCGTTCTCTCTCATCATCATCACGTTGGCTAGGAGATGTTAACTACCTCGCCTTGTGTGCAGGAGGTCGTGGGTTCGATCCCGACCCTGACACCTGCTGTATATTTGGAGTTTGCGTGTCTCTCTCATCATCATCACGGTGGCTAGGAGATGTTAACTACCTCGCCTTGTGTGCAGGAGGTCGTGGGTTCGATCCCGACCCTGACACCTGTATATTTGGAGTTTGCGTGTTCTCATCATCATCTCACGGTGGCTAGGAGATTTAACTACCTCGCCTGGTATACAGGAGGTCGTGGGTTCCATCCCGATCCTGACACCTGCTGCTGTATATTTGGAGTTTGCGTGTCTCTCTCTCTCATCATCATCACGGTGGCTAGGAGATGTGTCTGTTGAACTTGTATCTCACCGTACACAGCCAACCACTCTAATCGGAGGTCCGGGATTTCACAACGGCATTAGAACCATTGGCGGCGAGTGACACGCGTGTTAACGCGCGCGTGACGTCCGCACCCCCGTCCCCTGTCCATCCCAGTCGCTGGTGACGATCGGCGCGGTGCTGGCGGGGCCGCTGGCGGGCCTGCTGGTGGAGCGCCTGGGCAGGAAGCCGACGCTGATGCTGAGCTCCGTGCCGTTCGTGGTCGGCTGGCTGCTGCTGGTGACGGCGCAGAGCCCCGGGGCGCTGTACGCGGGCCGCACCCTCACGGGACTAGCGGGGGCACCGCGTCGCTCGTCGTACCCGTGAGTGGACACGGTGGNCCCCCCCCCCACACGCGCGAGTCTGCGTACAGATGTAGTGACATATGACGTCACTACTGTGTCGGCCTGTACGAGGGCTGGGGGCCCAGGGGGTGCCTGGGGGTCACGTGGTGGAGGGACCCAGAGCGTGGGGGAAGGGAGGCGTGGCCTGGGAAGGGAGGCGTGGCCTGGGAAGGGAGGCGTGGCCTGGGAAGGGGGCGTGGCCTGGGCAGGGGGCGTGGCCTGGGCAGGGGGCGTGGCCTGGGAAGGGGGCGTGGCCTGGGCAGGGNGGCGTGGCCTGGCAGGGNGGCGTGGCCTGGGCAGGGNGGCGTGGCCTGGGCAGGGGGCGTGGCCTGGGCAGGGNGGCGTGGCCTGGGAAGGGNGGCGTGGCCTGGGAAGGGTCAGGCGTGGCCTGGGCAGGGAGGCGTGGCCTGGGCAGGGAGGCGTGGCCTGGGCAGGGAGGCGTGGCCTGGGAAGGGAGGCGTGGCCTGGGAAGGGAGGCGTGGCCTGGGCAGGGGGCGTGGCCTGGGAAGGGTCAGGCGTGGCCTGGGCAGGGGGCGTGGCCTGGGCAGGGGGCGTGGCCTGGGAGGGGGCGTGGCCTGGGCAGGGNGGCGTGGCCTGGGCAGGGNGGCGTGGCCTGGGCAGGGNGGCGTGGCCTGGGCAGGGNGGCGTGGCCTGGGCAGGGGGCGTGGCCTGGGCAGGGAGGCGTGGCCTGGCAGGGAGGCGTGGCCTGGAGGGGTCAGGCGTGGCCTGGGCAGGGAGGCGTGGCCTGGGAGGGAGGCGTGGCCTGGGAGGGGGCGTGGCCTGGGCAGGGGGCGTGGCCTGGGCAGGGTCAGGCGTGGCCTGGGCGGAGGCGGCCTGGGCAGGAGACAGATATAAGCGGGTGTGAACGCAGAGCGAGGCTGTTGAACTCCGCAGTGAGACGACATCATCGGTCCTCAAGTCCCGGGTCGTCGTCCTGGGCCAGGCAGCCCGTCGCCTGCCTGGTCCACTCTGTGTCGTGTCCCAGAGTGTTAGTGAGTTGAGGAAGGTGGTCACCACCTCATGTACGGTGTTATATTACTTACCGTTTAATACATAGTGTTGCATCCAAGCNGTGTGTGTGTGTGTGCACCTAATTCGAACCCACTACACAAAGACAACGTCCTTGTCTTTGTGGCAGTACGCAGCACCGATCTTCCACTTCACGATACATTTTTCAGATGCAGATTCACACGCGCCCCCCACTCATGGGCACGGTGCCCCCCCCTGCCGCCCCCTACCCTACCCCCAAACCCTCCCTAACCCCCCACCCCACCCCCCAGGTGTACATCTCAGAGGTCTCTCACCCAGCGGTGCGCGGAGCCCTCGGCTCCTGCATGCAGCTCATGGTGGTGCTGGGCATCTTCACGGCCTACGCCGCCGGTGAGAGTCGCGGCACACTCGCCACGGCAATGCTCACCGTGGTGATGTTCAGTACCGTGGCACTCACCGCCAGACTCGCCGTGATACTCAGTACCGTGGCACTCACCGCCAGACTCGCCGTGATACTCAGTACCGTGGCACTCACCGCCAGACTCGCCGTGATACTCAGTACCGTGGCACTCGCCACGGCGATGCTCACCGTGGTGAGCTCCTGCGGCCGTCTGGAACGCTGTTCCGATATTAGGAAGCCGCTGGAGGGAGCAATGCACTTTTAAATAATCTCCGTTGAAAACGAATTCCTTTAGAACTGCTTGTTGTTGTGTTTATATTCTTAGGTTTTTTCTCAACCAGTATATACGGGGTAGTATCCCTTGGAATCTCTCATTTACTTGATACAGCTGTCGTGCTGTGACGGTTCCACCTGAAGACGGAAGCTTGTGTTGCCTCCGAAACGTCGTGATTTTTATTTTTATTTTTAATTATTTTATTTTACTTTTATTAATTTTAATTTTTTACCTACGTGACTTTACCGAAAAAACCTAAGAATATGAATCCTTGCCGTCACGAAAGCTTCAGATCTAGAATTGTTGTCTTCTTGGTTCTTTCGGTAAAGTCACGTAGAATGGAAATAATAAAATAATAAAAATAAAACATAATAAAATAATTCTCACGACGTTTCGGCCACAACGCAGCAGCCGTCCTCAGGTGAAGACCAGGTCTGTCGGGGAGACAGCGTTTTATTTTTATTATTTTATTACTTCCCTTCTACGTGACTTACCGAAAGAACCAAGAAGATGAATCCCTGCAGTCACGAAAGCTTTAAATCGAAATTTTGTCTTTGGTTCTTTCGGCAAAGTGGTGGAACAACCACAGCGCATGATAACGGACGCTTGTGTGTTGCGCCCGAAACGTCGTGATTTAATTTAATTTGTTTGAAACCCACGTGGCTTTACCGAAAGAACCAAGAAGATGAATCCCTGCAGTCACGAAAGCTTTACATCGAAATTACAATTGTTGTGTTTAATTTGCAGTCCATCCCCCGCACCTACGATTAGCGCGGCTGACTACTTAGAAGTTCAACGTACACCCCCCCCTGCCCGCCCCCCCTCTCCGCTGATGAGGCTTGATCCTCGGCTGGCGCTGGCTGGCCGTACTGTGCGCCGTGCCGCCCACGCTGATGCTGCTGCTGCTCGTTGCCGTCGTGCCGGAGTCTCCGCGGTTCCTGCTGAGCCGTCCCCGGCGCCGAGCTGAGGCCGTGGCGGCGCTGACGGTGCTGCGGGGAGACGCCGTGGACGTCCGCACCGAGATCCGGCTCATCCGGCAAGGGCAGCAGCAGCAGCAGCAGCAGCAGGTCGTGAACCTTTCCCTCATCACTAGGACTACAAATCCCTTCGTGGTCTTGCCACACCGTCGGAGGTCGCAAACGGGTTTTGATTCATCTTCTTGGTTCTTTCGGTAAAGTCACGTAGAATGGAAGTAATAAAATAATAAAAATAAAAACTTGATAAAACACAACGCAAGCAGCCGTCCTCAGGTGGAGAACAGGTCTGTCGAGAAGACAGAGTCTGAATGATTTATTTTATTATTTCCATTCTACGTGACTTTACCGAAAGAACCAAGAAGATGAATCCCTGCAGTCACGAAAGCTTTAAATCGGGTTTTGATTCCTTACCCGTACCCGTACCCGGCCGCACCAAGGTCGCAAACGGGTACCCGTACCCGTACCGGCCGGGTACGGGTAGCCGGGTATCGGGTAGGCTACGGTGATGATGCTGCTGCTTATGATGACAATGCTGATGCTTATGATGACGACGACGCTGCTGATGATGATGATGCTGATGATGTCCCCCCCCCCTCCGTGCAGGAGCGGCTGAGCTGGTGGAGCTGCGCATGCCCGTCCTGTACAAGCCGCTGGCCGTCGCCGTGCTGCTGCTGATGCTGATGATGATGCTGATGATACTGATTATGATGCTGATGATGCTGATGATGATGACGTCCTTCACCGTGCAGGAGCGGCTGAGCTGGCGGGAGCTGCGCATGCCCGTCCTCTACAAGCCGCTGGCCGTCACCGTGCTGCTGATGACGCTGCAGCAGTTCTCGGGGATCAACGCGGTGATGCTGTACGCAGAGTCCATCTTCAGGGCGGCGAACATCCAGGTGGCGAGCACACGGAACGGCGGCGATGACGCGGACAAAGTCTTCTTGGTTCTTTCGGTAAAGTCACGTAGAAGGGAAATAATAAAGTAATAAAAATAAAACACAATAAAATACAATTCTCACGACGTTTCGGCCACAACGCAAGCAGCCGTCCTCAGGTGAAGAACAGGTCTGTCGGAAAGGCAGCGTCTGAATGAACACCACCAGGCTTGGAAGCGTATATTTAAGCTGGGTTGAAGGGGGAAGAGCGCCTTGACCCAGCTTAAATATACGCTGCCAAGCCTGGCGGTGTTTCATTCAGACGCTGTCTTCCCGACAGACCTGTTCTTCACCTGAGGACGGCTGCTTGCGTTGTGGCCGAAACGTCGTGAGAATAATTTTATTATGTTTTATTTTTATTATTTTATTATTTCCCTTCTACGTGACTTTACCGAAAGAACCAAGAAGATGAATCGCTGCAGTCACGAAAGAAGCTTTAACGCGGACAAAGTCGTTTATGACGAGCGGCTCCGGGCCTCCCCCGGGTCGACTCGGCCTCAAATGAGCACCTGGCGAAGCGTGTCTAGAACATCGCCACAGGGGAGACGGTGGCGGCCCTTTCGGTTCGCCAGAGGTCGCAACCGTGTACCCGATACTCGTACCCTACCCGATACCCGGCTACCCGTACCCGGCCGGGTACGGGTAGCCGTTTGTGACCCTGGTGCGGCCGGGTACGGGTACGGTAGGCCGTGAGTCACTGGTGAGTCACCGTTTGTCACTCATTTCCCAACGTCTTGTCTCTTCTCACAATTCAAGTTCCTAGAATCAACCCACCCGCGCCTGCAACATGGCTTCATCCCAGAGGTCGCAATCGGGTACCCGATACCCGTACCCTGCCGATACCCGGCCGGGTACGGGTACGGTCGGGTACAGGTACGGGTACCTGTTTGTGACCCTGGTGCGGCGGGTACGGGTAAGGAATCAAAACCCGTTTGCGACCTCTGACGTTCGCGTGCCGTGCCGGCCTTCATGGGTGCTCTAACAGCGCCTGCCCCGACAGTCCCTTCAGGCTATGTGGGCGATCTTTTGTCCTTGTGTGTTGAATTTCTTTCGCGCAGTACGTAGCCAGCCGCGCTAATCGGAGGTGCGGGATTAGAAATCGCGTTCGGTGGCGAGTGACGTGTGTATGTATGTATGTGTGTACGTGTGTAACGTGTGTGTATGTGTGTGTGTGTACGTATATGTTCGTGTGTGTATGTATGTGTAACTTGTATACGTGTGTGTATGTGTCTGTACGTGTGTAACGTGTGTGTAATGTGTACGTGTGTGTGTGTAACGTGTATGTGTGTACTTGTGTGTTTGCGTATAACGTATGTACGTGTGTGTATGTGTGTGTACGTGTGTACGTGTGTGTAACGTGTGTGTACGTGTGTGTAACGTGTGTACGTGTGTGTAACGTGTGTACGTGTGTGTCACGTGTGTGTCACGTGTGTGCAGAACAGTGCGGAGGCGCCCGTGATGATCGCCGCGGTGCAGGTTGTCGTCACGCTCCTCTCCGGGTTCCTCATGGACCGTGCCGGACGCAAGCTCCTGCTGTGCCTCTCTGGTTCGTCTCACTCACTCACTCACCCACACTCACACTCACTCACTCACTCACACACTCACTCTCTTACTCACTCACTCACACACTCACACTCACTCACACTCACTCATTCACTCATGGACCGTGCCGGCCGCAAGCTCCTGCTGTGCCTCTCTGGTTCGTCTCACTCACTCACTCACCCACACACTCACCCACACACTCACACTCACTCACTCACACACTCACTCTCTTACTCACTCACTCACACACTCATTCACTCACTCACTCACCCACACACTCACACTCACTCACTCACACACTCACTCTCTTACTCACTCACACTCACTCACACACTCACTCACTCACACACTCACTCTCTTACTCACTCACACTCACTCACACACTACTCACACACTCACTCATTCACTCACTCACTCACACACCCATTCATTCACACTCACACACACTCACTCACACACTCACACACTCACTCACTCACACTCTCACTCACTCACTCACACACTCATACTCACACACACTCACACACTCACACACACTCACAACTCACTCACACACACTCACTCACACACTCACTCACTCACTCACTNACACACTCATTCACTCACTCACTACCACTCACACACTCACTCACTCACACATCTCACTCACCACTCACTCACTCACTCACACACTCACTCACTCACACACTCACACACACTTACTCATTCACTCACTCACTTTCTTACTCACACTCACTTTCTCACTCACTCACTCACACTTACTCACACTCACTCTCACTCACTGTTTTACTTACACTCACTCACTCACACACTCACTCACTCTCATTCACTCACTCACTCACTCTCATTCACTCACTCACTCACTCACCCTCTCACTCCGCCGACTCGCACTACAGCGCTCACGTGACAGCCCCAGCAACAACAAACAACGACTCGGTGACGTCACCACGGGGCCTGCGCCCGGCCTGCTTGGCCAGACAAACGGGGTGGTGGTGGGGGGGGTGTCCAGAACTGGTGCTGACGAAGCTGCCGATGCTTCGGGCACGCGCAGCGAAACGTCGGACATCGCTCCGAACAACACCCGATCACACGTTTGATCTGTTTGACACGGAGGGGGCTTTCGCGACCAATATTATTCGCAATAAAGTGTTTTTTTTTCTTGGGGTTAGATCGCGTCAATATAAACGCGTCGTGAACCGACCCACCACCCGACACGGCCAAATTAGCGAGGTTATCTCGCGTAAACAAAACGCGCCAATTAGTTAACGACTTCAGCACTCACCGGCCTTGTGTTGGAGAGTTAAACCCACAACAACATTTACAATTTGTGTAGCGCAACGTCTCTCTGGGCGATTACAACAACGATGACAACAACGACAACAACAACGACATAAACAAATGGTCTCATCGGGCGAAATTTTCCACGGTTGTGATCTGTTGTGGGCCTTCCGCCAACGCAACTGTGAGGATAGCACTGGGCACCACGGTGGCTAGGAGATGTTGACTACCTCGCCTGGTGTACAGGAGGTCGTGGGTTCGATCCTGACCCTGACGCCTGCTGCTGTATATGTGGAGTTTGCGTGTCTCTCTCTCTCATCATCATCACGGTGGCTAGGAGATGTTAACTACCTCGCCTGGTATGCAGGAGGTCGTGGGTTAGATCCTTACCCTGACGCTTGCTGCTGGTTCTTTCGGTAAAGTCACGTAGAGGGGAAATAATAAAATAATACAAATATTACATTATAAAATATAATTATTTTATTAATAATAATAAAATAATAAGATTCAAATATTTTGTTATGTTTTATTTTATTTATCTTATTTATTTTATTACTTCCCTTCTACGTGACTTTACCGAAAGAACCAACAATATGAATCCCTGCAGTCACGAAAGCTTCAAATCGAAAAATAAAAAAAAGTTTAGTTTTTGAGTTTCATTTCTCTCCCCCACCCTGCCCCACCCGCCCCACCCGCCCCACCCACCCCGCCCGCCAGGGGTCATCATGGCCGCCAGCGCCGCGACCTTTGGAGCCTACTTCAAGCTGACGGGGTCGGGCGGCAACGGGACGCTGGGCGCCCTGGACCTTGCATTGCCGTACGCCGGTGGGGCCCCGGACCATGAGTTGGCGATGGAGGGGCGGCGAGCACGGGCTCGCTCGGCTGGCTGGCGCTCGCCAGCATGCTCCTCTACATCGTAGGTGCGGGCGCACGCAAAGACAAAGGTCCCCTGCGCAGCCTTCTGACAGGCTCGTCGGGGGGGCAAAAGCTGTTAGCGAGCGGCACCTGATGAAGGCCGGAACGGGCCCGACCGCCTTTGTCTCCGCAATGGCGATACTTACGCACGCACACACAAAGACACGCACACACAAGGACAACATCTCCTGCATCGTGATATCCCCTTGCATTGTCTCCCCGTGTCCCACCTGGTGCAGGCTTCTCGCTGGGCTGGGGTCCCATCCCCTGGATCGTGATGTCCGAGGTGTTCCCTGTGCGCTGGAGGGGGTCGCGAGCGGCGTGTGCGTCGCCGTCAACTGGACCTCGGCGTTCGTCGTCACCAAGGAGTTCCACGACTTCAGCGTGAGAAGCGGAGCGCGCGGAAGTAGCAGCAGCGTCGTCATCAGCAGCAGCAGCATCATCATCAGCGGCGGCAGCATCATCATTGTCATTAGCGTCATCAGCAGCACCAGCAGCAGCAGCAGCGTCATCATCAGCATCACCAGCAGCGTCGTCATCAGCGGCAGCAGCATCATCATTGTCATTAGCATCATCAGCATCATCACCAGCAGCAGCATCATCATTGTCATTAGCATCATCAGCATCATCATCAGCATCATCATCATCAGCAGCAGGATCAGCCACATCATCATCATCAGCATCATTGTCATTAGCATCATCATTGTCATTAGCATCATCATTGTCATTAGCATCATCAGCATCATCACCAGCAGCATCATCACCAGCATCATCATCATCAGCAGCAGGATCAGCCACATCATCATCATCAGCATCATTGTCATTAGCATCATCATTGTCATTAGCATCATCAGCATCATCACCAGCAGCATCATCACCAGCATCATAATCATCAGCAGCAGGATCAGCCACATCATCATCATCAGCATCATTGTCATTAGCATCATCATTGTCATTAGCATCAGCATCATCACCAGCAGCATAATCAGCAGCATCACCAGCAGCAGTAGCAGCAGGATCAGCCACATCATCATCATCAGCAGCAGCATCATCACCAGCATCATCATCATCATCATCACCAGCAGCAGGATCAGCCACATCATCATCATCAGCATCATTGTCATTAGCAGCATCATTGTCATTAGCATCATCAGCATCATCATCATCACCAGCAGCATCATCAGCAGCAGCAGAATAAGTGGAAGCAGCATCATCAAGATTACTCCTGTCAACATCAGCAGCAGTAGTATGAGCACTGCAGTCATCATCATCATCAACGGCATCAAGATTATTCACCCACACCTTCCGTTTTCCCGCACCTCCAATTTCGCGCGGCTGGCTTCGTAGGGTGTGAAAGACTTTAAAAGTACATACGTACAGCGCCACCGTCATCATCACCATCATCATCATCACCATCACCACCATCATCACCATCACCATCATCACCATCATCATCACCGTCAACACCATCATCACCATCATCACCATCACCACCATCATCACCATCATCACCATCATCATCATCACCGTCAACACCATCATCACCATCATCATCACCGTCAACACCATCATCATCATCACCACCATCATCATCATCACCGTCAACACCATCATCCCCATCATCATCACCATCATCACCACCATCACCATCATCATCACCGTTAACACCATCATCACCACCATCATCACCATCACCACCATCATCACCATCATCATCATCACCGTCAACACCATCATCACCATCATCATCACCGTCAACACCATCATCACCATCATCATCACCACCATCATCATCGTCATCACCGTCAACACCATCATCACCGTCATCACCATCATCACCACCATCATCATCATCACCATCATCATCACCACCATCATCGTCATCACAGTCAACACCATCATCACCACCATCATCATCACCACCACCACCATCATCACCACCATCATCACCACCACACCATCATCATCATCACCACCATCATCATCATCACAGTCAACACCATCATCACCGTCATCATCATCATCATCACCATCATCATCATCACCGTCAACACCATCATCATCATCATCGCCAGTACCGTCAACATCATGGGCATCGCGATCGCGTCGTCAGCAGCAGCGGCAGCAGCGCCGCCGTTACTATTCGCAGCACCGACGACATCGTCGGCACCGTCACAAACACCAAGATTACCGCCGCCATCATTACTCTCACTCGCAACATCCCTATATCAGCATCACTACAGACATTTTCAGCAATAACAGCGCCAACCAATACCACCACCACCACCACTCATACCTACAAAACCACAACCACCGTCACCATCACTACCACCATCACTACTACCATCACCACTTGCACCACCACTCATACCTACAAAACCACAACCACCATCACCATCACTACCACCATCACCACTTGCACCACCACTCATACCTACAGCACCACAATCACCGTCACCATCACTACCACCATCACCACTTGCACCACCACTCATACCTACAGCACCACAACCACCATCACCAACACTACCACCATCACCACTTGCACCACCACTCATACCTACAGCACCACAACCACCGTCACCACCACCATCACCACTTGCACCACCACTCGTACCTACAAAACCACAACCACCGTCACCAACACTACCACCATCACCACTTGCACCACCACTCATACCTACAAAACCACAACCACCGTCACCATCACTACCACCATCACCACTTGCACCACCACTCATACCTACAGCACCACAACCACCGTCACCATCACTACCACCATCACCACTTGCACCACCACTCATACCTACAGCACCACAACCACCGTCACCATCACTACCACCATCACCACTTGCACCACCACTCATACCTACAGCACCACAACCACCGTCACCATCACTACCACCATCACCACTTGCACCACCACTCATACCTACAAAACCACAACCACCGTCACCAACACTACCACCATCACCACTTGCACCACCACTCATACCTACAAAACCACAACCACCGTCACCAACACTACTACCATCACCGCTTGCACCAGCACCACCACTCATACCAACACCATCACCAACACCACCACCTCTTTAGCATTCTCAGCTGTAACACGACTCGTCACCAGTACCACCACCAACACCACCAGGGCTGTAATCCCATACTCATACTATGGATTCCCTCCCCCCGTGACCCCACTGTGACCTCCCCTTTGTGCCCCACCGCCCCCCTCCTTGTGCAGGAGTGGTTGGGTTTCCCCGGCGCGTTCTGGTTCTTCGCCAGCGTGTGCGCGGCCGGGTTCGTGCTGACGATCGTCGCCCTTCCCGAAACCAAAGGGCGATCCCTCGAGCAGATCCAGGCCCACTTCGAGGGTCGACCACCGCCTCCCGCTCCACCGCCACCACTCGCTGCTTCCTCAACCCCTGCTGCTGCAGCATCAGCAGCAGCAGCAGCAGGTTCACTTGGCCAAGCTGCTGTGACTGGGGCAGGGGATGAACTCTCAGTGCAGGAACCCTGAGGCTTGAGGGTGGTGGAGTTTTTGGTGGTGGTGTTGGTTGGGGAAGTGGTGGTGGTGGTGGTGGTGATGTTGGTGTGAAAGTTGGGAGGTGGTTGTGATGGTGGTAGCAGTCTTGATGATGTTAGCGTGAGAGTTGGAGGTAGTGATGGTGGTTGTGGTGGAGGAGTTGGTGGTCATGACGGTGGAGTTTGTGGTGGTGGAGACGACTTGGAGTTATTTTGTTTCATTGAAATATTTTGCCTGGAAACTCGCTTGAGGATGGAACCATCCCGATCGCAAGGGCCGTCCCTGGCGTCTATTGGCATGACGTGTACAAACATTCTAAATCTATATCTTAGACTTACGAAAGGACTCGCCGAATATTGATTCTATGAATCACTACGATTTAGCATCAGTGATCGATATATTTTTTTAGCGTAGTTTAGTTATCCAATCGCTGCGGCGTTCACTCGCCGCCGTGAGAACATATTTTCTCGGAGTAAAAAACAAAAAAAGCGAATGGATTTTAATCGCAAATGTTTCGAAGTGATCGTACGTGATTCCATTTAAAATAATCGAATCGTGATTTGATTTTTTTTGTACCAGATGCGCGCATCGATGCGCGTTATCGTGAGCGGTGGCACAGCGGTTAACGACAGCCTCGGTTTACCATCCCGGCAAAGGCTAACGCCATTGGCGAAGTGGTATCTGCACCTTGAAACCAGCTGTATGTGTATGTAATCTGAACTTCTTTCGCACCCTACGTAGTCAACCGCGTTAATCGGAGGGCAGTGTTGAGTCTATGGGTAGTGTTGAGTCTATGGGTAGTGTTGAGTCTATGGGCAGTGTTGAGTCTATGGGCAGTGTTGAGTCTATGGGCAGTGTTGAGTCTATGGGTAGTGCTGAGTCTATGGGCAGTGTTGAGTCTATGGGTAGTGTTGAGTCTATGGGCAGTGCTGAGTCTATGGGTAGTGTTGAGTCTATGGGTAGTGTTGAGTCTATGGGCAGTGTTGAGTCTATAGGTAGTGTTGAGTCTATGGCAGTGTTGAGTCTATGGGCAGTGTTGAGTCTATGGGCAGTGTTGAGTCTATGGGCAGTGTTGAGTCTATGGGTAGTGTTGAGTCTATGGGCAGTGTTAGTCTATGGGCAGTGTTGAGTCTATGGCAGTGTTGAGTCTATGGGCAGTGTTGAGTCTATGGGCAGTGTTGAGTCTATGGGCAGTGTGAGTCTATGGCAGTGTTGAGTCTATGGGCAGTGTTGAGTCTATGGGTAGTGTTGAGTCTATGGGTAGTGTTGAGTCTATGGGCAGTGTTGAGTCTATGGGCAGTGTTGAGTCTATGGGCAGTGTTGAGTCTATGGGTAGTGTTAGTCTATGGGTAGTGTTGAGTCTATGGGTAGTGTTGAGTCTATGGGCAGTGTTGAGTCTATGGGTAGTTGAGTCTATGGGTAGTGTTGAGTCTATGGGAGTGTTGAGTCTGGGTAGTGTGAGTCTATGGGCAGTGTTGAGTCTATGGGCAGTGTTGAGTCTATGGGCAGTGTTGAGTCTATGGGCAGTGTTGAGTCTATGGGCAGTGTTGAGTCTATGGGCAGTGTTGAGTCTATGGGCAGTGTTGAGTCTATGGGCAGTGTTGAGTCTATGGGCAGTGTTGAGTCTATGGGCAGTGTTGAGTCTATGGGCAGTGTTGAGTCTGGTAGTGTTGAGTCTATGAGTAGTGTTGAGTCTGGGTAGTGTTGAGTCTATGGGCAGTGTTGAGTCTATGGGTAGTGTTGAGTCTATGGGCAGTGTTGAGTCTATGGGCAGTGTTGAGTCTATGGGCAGTGTTGAGTCTATGGGCAGTGTTGAGTCTATGGGCAGTGTTGAGTCTATGGGCAGTGTTGAGTCTATGGGCAGTGTTGAGTCTGGGTAGAGTTGAGTCTATGGGTAGTGTTGAGTCTATGGGCAGTGTTGAGTCTATGGGCAGTGTTGAGTCTGGGTAGAGTTGAGTCTATGGGCAGTGTTGAGTCTATGGGCAGTGTTGAGTCTATGGGCAGTGTTGAGTCTGGGTAGAGTTGAGTCTATGGGCAGTGTTGAGTCTATGGGTAGTGTTGAGTCTATGGGTAGAGTTGAGTCTATGGGTAGTGTTGAGTCTATGGGCAGTGTTGAGTCTATGGGCAGTGTTGAGTCTGGGTAGTGTTGAGTCTATGGGCAGTGTTGAGTCTATGGGCAGTGTTGAGTCTATGGGTAGTGTTTGAGTCTATGGGTAGTGCTGAGTCTATGGGTAGTGTTGAGTCTATGGGTAGTGTTGAGTCTATGGGCAGTGTTGAGTCTATAGGTAGTGTTGAGTCTATGGCAGTGTTGAGTCTATGGGCAGTGTTGAGTCTATGGGCAGTGTTGAGTCTATGGCAGTGTTGAGTCTATGGGTAGTGTTGAGTCTATGGGCAGTGTTAGTCTATGGGCAGTGTTGAGTCTATGGGCAGTGTTGAGTCTATGGGCAGTGTTGAGTCTATGGGCAGTGTTGAGTCTATGGGCAGTGTTGAGTCTATGGGCAGTGTTGAGTCTATGGGCAGTGTTGAGTCTATGGGCAGTGTTGAGTCTATGGGCAGTGTTGAGTCTATGGGCAGTGTTGAGTCTATGGGCAGTGTTGAGTCTATGGGCAGTGTTGAGTCTATGGGCAGTGTTGAGTCTATGGGCAGTGTTGAGTCTATGGGCAGTGTTGAGTCTATGGGCAGTGTTGAGTCTATGGGCAGTGTTGAGTCTATGGGCAGTGTTGAGTCTGGGTAGAGTTGAGTCTATGGGCAGTGTTAGTCTATGGGCAGTGTTGAGTCTGGGTAGTGTTGAGTCTATGGGCAGTGTTGAGTCTATGGGTAGTGTTGAGTCTATGGGCAGTGTTGAGTCTATGGGCAGTGTTGAGTCTATGGGCAGTGTTGAGTCTATGGGTAGTGTTGAGTCTGGGTAGAGTTGAGTCTATGGGTAGTGTTGAGTCTATGGGCAGTGTTGAGTCTGGGCGGTATGTATGTTAAACTGATTTCACACTGTACACAACCAACCATGCTAATCGGAGGGGCAGTGTTGAGTCTGGGTGGTGTTGAGTCTGGGTGGTGTTGAGTGTGGTTAGTATGTACGGTGAACTTCTTTCGCACCGTACGTTGCCAACCGTGCTAATCGGATGTGCAATTGTGAGTTTCTCCCCTCGGCACCAGTCAACAGAGGTCGCAAACGGGTTTTGATTCCTTACCCGTACCCGTACCCGGCCGCACCAGGGTCGCAAACGGGTACCCGTACCCGGCCGGCACGGGTAGCCGGGTATCGGGTAAGGTACGGGTATCGGGTACCCGGTTGCGACTTCTGCACCAGTCAAACACGCACTGCCAGGCGTGGTGAAGTATGGTCAAACAGCCACCGTCATCAAACACATCCAGCGGTGGATTTGCAAAAGTTGCCGAGCTGGTGATAACGGAGCAGCCGACTTGCAAAGATGTGTGTGGAATACCGCGTGTGGAATACCACGTGTGGAATACCACGTGTCGAAGGGAGAAACTAACCACGTCTTTTTAAGCGTAAATATATCGTGGGCCATTTGGCTAGAATGTGTGAAAGTGCAATACTTCTTGTGGTTACCTGAGGAGGGTCTTCGAACCTGTGAGTGCGATGTCCCCCAGCCTCACACCACGGCAGCATCCCCAGGTGCCGCCATCAGAGGGCAACTCTGTAACAGGATCTTTATTGTAGATTTGAAGTTTTCGTGGCTGCAAGGATCCATACTCGTGGTTGTTTCGGTAAAGTCACGTAGATTTCGATTTAAAGCTTTCGTGACTGCAGGGATTCATCTTCTTGGTTCTTTCGGTAAAGTCACGTAGAAGGGAAATAATAAAATAAAATAAATATTTTTATTATTATTTCCCTTCTACGTGACTTTACCGAAAGAACCAAGAAGAAGAAAATTCACGTAGGTTAAGAAAATAAAAGATAAATCAATTAAATCACGACGTTTCGATTGCAACACAAGCAATCATCATCAGATGTGACAACCACGGCAAGAACATTTTCTTGCCGTGCTTGTGTTGCAATCGAAACGTCGCGATTTAATTATTTTTTTATCTTTTTATTTTCTTTACCTATGTGACTTTACCGAAAGAACCAGGATCTTTATCTTGGGGAAATTCGATGAGTTGTGAAACTCTTTTTGGGTTTTTTTTTCTCCCCACAGATGATCCAGTAGGGGGCCGGGCATCATAAAGTTACAACAATCAATACAAAAAATCGAGCGCTAATTTCAAATAGATCAAGTGTGTATCAGTTAAAATTGCATAAAACATCGATGCAAGCGTCTTAAACCACAACTCCGCCTCTGTCTGCCCAGCGGTTTAAATGGGTTCACGTTTTGGTGGGGTCGAGTGTGGGTCACACTTTTTTTTCTCTCACCCCAAACGCTGTTGATAAGTTTGCACTCCCAGAATGCCGTGTGGGCCGATGGGCTAAAGTCCTTGCGTATTTGTTTGTTGCTACGTGAAGACACGAACATGGGATGGAGGCAGCGTGTTGTGTGCTGATTTATTTTCGCGAATTATCCCGGCAAATCGGAGGGTGCCGTCGTGTATTTGTCGGCGTGTCCCAGTGGTTTTTTGTTGTTGTTGGTTCCAGCCAGGGGATTGCCAACATGTCAAGATTGTTTACAGCCAGGAGACTGGCCTGTGATGGTGCATGTGGCGGCAGGTTTCGCCCGTGCTCCGAATCATCATCATCAGCAGCAGCGTGGTATCAATGGGACGCTTTAGCCAAGCGCAGTGCAGAGCCGGGGTCTGAAACCAAAGCAAGAACAGCCCTTTTTTTACGTGGTAAAAAAATGAGCCATTTTTTTTGTTTTAAATCTGGAGCAGAGGTGGAGTTTGCTCCCGCGCAGAAGGGAATTAATAAAATAATAAAAATAAAACAATTAAATTCTCACGACGTTTCGATTACAACACGAGCAATAATCATCGGGTGTGAAAACCACAGCAAGAAAATGTTTGGGGGAAAAAATCGTCGTGAGAATTTTATCGTTTTATTTTTATTATTTTATTGTTTCCCTTCTACGTGACTTTACGAAAAATAAAAAAATAGTTTCGTTTTTAGGTTTCATTTCTCTCCCCTCCCCCCATGGCATGGCCACTTGGGGCGGTCTCCCACTTGCCGGCGAGATGGAAACGTATCGACGCATACCCAGAGTGGACACTTCCACCACGGAGAGAGACATCAGCTGTCAATGTTCCCAGCGAGACGAGAAACGCAGAACACGCGGACGCCACTGCGCTGCTGGAATATTTTTTTTATTATTCGTTAAATCTCGTCGTGCGCTAATTTGAATAAAAGCACCATCCATGGGCAAAGCAGTGGGGGGGGGTGGTTAGGAGGCGGGGGTTCCCCCTTGCACACGGAACAAACCCAGAATGCAATTGCATCGTGCACAAGTGTGGGGGCGATGGGTGGGATAGCGGTCTTCTCACTCGCACTGCCGTTCCGCTGACAGGAATCCCCATTAGCTGTGAACAATCCACGTCCTTACCAAGGCAGAAGCAAAACAATACAAGTTGATGGCACTAACACCTTGTTGTATAGTAGTGTGCGTACGTGTGTGCGTGCGTACGTGTGTGCGTGCGTACGTGTGTGTGTGCGTACGTGTGTGTGCGTGTGTGTGTGCGTACGTGTGTGCGTGCGTACGGTGTGTGTGTGCGTACGTGTGTGTGTGCGTGCGTACGTGTGTGCGTGCGTACGTGTGTGCGTGCGTACGTGTGTGCGTGCGTACGTGTGTGTGCGTAGTATACCACGTGATGTTCTTTATTCAACCAAGAGAAAGGCCGCCGCTGATATTTAATAGTTTTGGGGTCTCTTTGTGATGGAGGCCTGTGGTCACATGGGAAGTTAAAGCGCGTGTTTCTGGGTTGTGCCGCCGTTTGTTGCCCAACACACGATGTCCGACGTTTCGCCGCGAGCGGTGGTAGCGTCTTCAGTTCCTGAAGAACATGTTCATGAAGAAGCTCCCAGCACATGGAGCGAAACGTCGGACGCTGTGCCAAACAAACACGTATCAGCACGACAGAGCTGTACAGAGGCATAACCAAATAAGCCCGCACCAGCAGTGGTGGTGGTGGTTTAACAACTGGTCTCAAGCTGTCTGGAGGAAGCACACAGAGGAATGTTGTAAATTCATTGTTTGATACTCGCTGGTTCTTTCGGTAAAGTCGCGTAGCTAAAAAATAAGATGACGGACGCTTGTGTTGCGCCCGAAACTTCGTGATTTATTTGATTTTAATTTATACCGACGCGAGTTTACCAAAATAACCAAAGAGTATGGATTCCTGCAGTCAAATCAGATTCATTGTTTTAGTTTCCGTGTCATATCCACCCAAATGTGATGGGTTCTCAGGGTACCGATTAGATTTTTCCCTTTGCCGTGTTCAAATAAGTGGCCACAAGATTACCAAACCAGGACCCCCCACCCCGTCACTCGGCGAGGCCATTTTGGTTGAATAAAAACATGAGGTGATGGCCACGTTTTTGAGTGCGCGTCAGAAACTCGTGAAACTAACAAGGCTACAGGAATCATCATTATTGCAGGGCGAGTTGAAACACGAGCGCAGTCGTAAGAGACGAAAAAAAACCACAACCGAAAACCCCGAACTAAAAAAAAACTTTACACACAAGCGTTATTGTTACACCACTCAGAAGCTGCTACATTATTGGCACCGTGACTGAGAGCGGTGCGAGGAATTGCGCGCAGAGAATGGCTTCGCGATAAGTCTGCAAACGCGAATCCTCTGAGAGCAGTTATTTTGGGGGGTGGGATTAACAAGAAATCACAACCATATCAACGGCGCAGATGGATCACCGTGCGTGCCTCGTTGAGATCTCAATTCGCCAAAAAGACTCTGTTCTTATCGACGATGTAGATTTAAAACTTGGGTTTGCTTCAGAAGTTACGTCCTTCCAGAGTTAAAACAAATGATCTGGGTAGCAACCTTGCCATAGCACAACAATCAAACACTTATTGTCAATAACGTGGCCTTGAAAGAACAACGCGTAACAGCGCAGCACGGAGGCCAGGGGTCGGTGGGATGTTAAGGCCCATTGCCTGAAATGTCACCTCTTCTGTACTTCTGTCAAGGCCACAGTATTATTGAGTGCGAGTTTGTTTTCGTTGTGGCTTTTTTGGAGTGGAATTTAATTGGTTCTGTCAACTCGCCACAAATTTTAAATGTTATTATCTTCACCATTATTTAAAATGATCCAACACCCTTCATGATTTATTGACCTTGTACAGTTTAGGGTCATAATGACATTTTTTTCCTGCATAGTGGCCGAAACAATACATTGTAGTTCTGTTGAGCTGGTGGTCTAGACAGGGCTGAGAGCTACATCATGGGACCTCCTTTGCCAGTACCAAAATATGAGAAGAGGTTTTCCCCTTTTTTCTGGCAACAAAACAGTTGTGTTAAGATATTAAAACACCCAAACTGAAACCTTTTTACAAGGAATCATGTCCGCGTTAACCACAATGCTTGTGGTCAGAATGCAAACCACAACATTGTGGTTAATGCAGACATGATTCCTTGTAAAAAGGTTTCAGTTTGGTGTTTTAACATCTTAACACAACTGTTTTGTTGCCAGAAAAAAGGGCAAAACCTATTGTCACAGGGCTGAAAGCATTGCACATGCGATGTGGGAGCCGCAAGGCATTCATGCTGCAGTGCTTTGCAGAATTGGGGTACGAGTTCATAGAGGGCACATTCCTCAATAGCACGGTGGCATTAAAAAGAAATATTACAGGTCACATGACAGGCACAAATCATCGCTTTAAATCCATAATTGATATCAATGATGTATGTGTTATTGTATAGTTCACTTTGAAGGCTACGGTGTTATTTGACACGAACACGTTTCGTGTTTTTGTGCACCACACTGCTCAAGCGTATCACCAAACAATTCGTTTACACTACTGGAGCACGTTTAAGTGGGATAACGTGTAACCAACCAGTTCTTTACACCATTGGAACCTCATTTTGCCAGTAAAAAATATAATTGTTTTTTTACCCTTCTATCTGGCAACAAAACTGACACCTTTTTTACAAGGAGTCATGTTTGCATAGACCACAATACCTGCAGTCATAATGCAAACAAAAAACACAACTCTGACAATGTATGCACTGTCCTTGAAGTTGATTGGTCCACACCCGGATCTGACCTGGTGACTACCGCAGCAGAAATGGATCTGTCTTATTCTTAGGTTTTTTTCGGTAAAGTCACGTAGGTAAAAAATTAATAAAATAAAAATCACGTTTCGGAGGCAACACAAGCTTCCGTCTTCAGGTGGAACCGTCAGCACGACTGCTGCATCACTTGATGTGATTTTTATTTTATTTTACTTTTTTTAATTGAATTTTTTACCTACGTGACTTTACCGAAAAAACCTAAGAATATGAATCCTTGCAGTCACGAAAGCTTCAAATCTAGAATTAATGGATCTGTCGTCAAGCTGGGAGGTCACCACGATGGTTATTGGTACCGTCGTTTTACTGGCACTGTCCCTCTTCTGATGTTTAACAGGACGACAGAAAAAAACATTCATCCATGGCGAGTCGCACACCAACACTGCGTGTTCCCTGCGCTGTCCGAACACACGAGTTTGAAGCAGAGGTCGCAAACGGGTTTTGATTCCTTACCCGTACCCGGCCGTACCAGGGTCGCAAACGGGTACCCGTACCCGGCTGGGTATGGGTAGGGTACGGGTATCGGGTACCCGATTGCAACCTCTGGGATGAAGCCATGTTGCAGGCGCGGGTGGGTTGATTCTAGGAACTTGAATTGTGAGAAGAGACAAGACGTTGGGAAATGAGTGACAAACGGTTACTCACCAGTGACTCACGGCCTACCCGTACCCGGCAACACCAGGGTCGCAAACGGGTAGCCGGGTAGGGTACGGGTATCGGGTACCCGGTTGCGACCTCTGGTTTGAAGCTTCCTGTAACGAGGAAGAACGCTTAAAACACTCGGGTCCAGGACGCGCTGCATTCTCATGCGACAGCGTCTGGTCTCGGTACGAATGTCTGTCAAGATCGGTGTCTTTTGGATTGTAGTCTTCCGTTATTTTATGAATGAAAATGGGAAATTTTGGGACTGGAATATGCACTTTTTAAAAAAACATTTGCGACAATGAAAAGAAATGAAACTGCCTTCAATGCTGCACACGATAAACACACTTGTCATTGGCGACACAAAGACCGGAGCAGAGTTTAAGCGAGAATAAAAATCGGCCAAAAATAAAATTGTCGATGCCGTCACAGGATACGAGTCTGTTTGTTATATATATAGAATAATTAGTTGACGATAACGCTGCAATATTTTATTTTCATATTCTGATTTAAATTCACGGACGGGAACTTTCACAGTTAAGTTTAGTAATTCTCAGTAGAACACATTGATCTGAGGTTATGGCGTTGCAAGAAAAACAATATAATAATACTTAGTAAAGTTAGCAAAGTAAAACTTAACAGATGTTTGAGACAATGTCTTATATATTCATCATCTGCACACGGCTTTTTATTGACATTTAAAATTCGGTCACAAAGGATGAATGACTGACTACCAAATAAATTGTAAAAATGTTTCCTGTGACACATTAATTTATGACTAGTTCACACACGCATTGAAGATAACCTCGACGTTAGATATGACCGGTCAATTACTCAAGTTGAATCACTGTCATGCCCTCCGTTCATTAAGGGGCCTTGCACTTTAAGTCCATTGGGCAGAGCCCGATTTATTTACACGCCTAGAAGAGCCAATTACATGATACTGTAGCTCCATTGATTTTAAATGGGTATTGCAATAATTATCCGATATTGGGCACTCAAAGAATTGTAACGGGTAATGTGTTTCCCAAACAAAGACACCCCGTGTAGCCTTAATACTATTGGGGCAAGTGCTGTGAGTGGGTGGGTGGCCAGCACCACGCCCGGCCGCCTTTGTCTCCCCAGTGGCGATGTTTAAACACCGCACCAGGTACTCATGATGCCCAATCGGCCTCAGCGAGGCCCAGGACCGGTTCAGATAATCGTCACCTGGTGTTGGCCATGAGAAAGAATCGAATCCGGATCGCCGGGTTCGTAGCGCAGCGCAGCGACCGCTGAACTACCGCTCCCCAAGATGCGATGCCGACTTCAGGTGGTACAGCTACAACTGATAAGTCTGGGTTAATGGACTACTTCTTCAACCTCGGCTATGACTACAAGGTTTTCAACTGCCTCCGACACAGACGTTTTACAGGTCACAGCTGAGGAGTTTAACCGGGCTGAAGACGATAAACGTAAGGTTTTGAGTACGATACAAAGTCGCCTATCCGACCCGTCACGTATCTGCCCCGATCACTTAAACCCATGCGCAAAAACCCAGTGCAGTATTTGAGCCCTGGGTGTGGTTACCCTACAGACGTTTCACAAATCCGACCGTTTTCACACGGGAATATATTCTTAATCTCACTTCACGTTTTGCTCACTCCTAAAGCACAGTGAAGCCTTTCCCAATGTTTGAACCAGTTTGCCGTATTTTTCTTAGTCCCGTCACCAATTTTGCGCTAAATGACGCTGCCACTTTACATTTTCCACGGACGTTCAAACGTCCGCAGACACATCGGTCCAACCAGCGGAATTTGAGTACGTGACGTACCACGCCGCATTTCACTCGTAGGAATGCTGCGACCGGACTGCCGACCGACTGCTAAACCCCCGCCGCGCTCGACAGCTGACGGCAGTGTTCACCCCCAAGGAAGTGGCAGGCAATTTGTTCCATCACCATTCAAATTTCAGGTGCTCTTGAGATGCCTGACCCCGGGTGTTTTGCTGCAGCCATCAATTCGGTGACAGTGGCAGACCCCAGGGTTACTGGCTTACTGGTTCAGCCAGTGCTCAATGTATGTAGCCAACCGTGCTAACCTAACCCGAATGCAACACCCATTTAAGCTCACTCTTCCCACCCCACAGATGAGGAAGCACGGGTTTTGCTTTTCCACTGCACGAGAAGACCCGTGCCAGTACCATAGATGCCCGTCGAGAAGCGGTGACGTGGTGTTCGCGTCCTACTGACCGCAACACATCAGCATTCCTGGCCCAGCTTGNCCCCCCCCCCCACCTCCAAGCTAGATTCGGATGTCTTGTCAGGCCAGAGTATCACAGATTGGTTTCAGCTCGGCCAACGGCAAATATCCAGCGGAAAATTCCGCGTTGGCTCCATGATCGCACGGCACGGATGTGCGTGTTCATTTTCTGCTCCGGGTCCTGTTCCGGTTGTTTTCCCCTCCACATTTAGAATCGACATCATGGGTTTAGAGTAATTTGGCTGCTATCAATTTCCACGTCATAATCCACTTCATTGAGCTAATGTTCGTGGCCAGGTCGCTTATCAAAAAGAACTACATATCTCAGTGGGCCCTTGCTTGGTAAGAAACAAAAAATATCGTAAAACAGCAATAGTACACGTGTGCGATCGGCAATGTGTGGTAATAGATTGCGCACTCAACTGCAATCTCCATTATGAGATCTCTTTTACCAGTGGCAAAATATAGTAGTAGGTTTTTACCCTTTTAAACTGGTACACAAACTGACACCTTTATACAAGGCATCTAAAGAAAGCCGTTTTTCGGGTGTGGACCAATCAACTTCAAGGACAGTGCATATTATTATCATTATCTGAGTTGCTTCTTTTTGTTTGCATTTTTGACTACTTGTGTTGTGTTTATTGCAAACATGATGCCTTGTATAAGGTGTCAGTTTTGTACCAGTTTAAAAGGGTAATAACCTACTACTACAATGCAATCTCCATGTTACCCAGATTGCCCCTGACCACCGCGTGTATTACGAGTAGTAACTGGCACCTTACCTGGTTCTTACAAGCTCATCTCGGCCTAAAATGCACAATACTTGACGGAGGCAGTATTAATCATGGCCATCAACACTGGCAAGACGATGGACACTTGAAAAATAAAGTGTCCTGAGAGACACCCAGGGCCTGTGCTGGGCTCAGTGTCCCGACACTGGAATTCTAGACCAATCGGAATGACAGAAGCCATTCGAAACGTATGCATGCACGATTCGGATCGGAAAATCAGATTGTTAAATACTCACAACAGATTCACATGTTCACAAGTTAAATTATCTGCAATCACGCCCCCAAAAACATTGTTTCCCAGAGTTTGTGGCATTGGTATGGGTGTGCCCAAGTTCGTGGGGTGTGTGTGGCGCTGATGAGCGTTGTGTAGAGTGAGTTTAATATTTTAATACATATGCGACGGTTTTTTCTGCGATCCTAGCCTAAAAAGGGACAAGAGAGCACAGAAACGCTTTCAATCAATTGCAGAATTCTCCTTCGGATATCAGAAGACCCCGGGGGGAGGGGGAGCAGTATACGCTGGCGGGACGATGTCGCTCAGCTGGCCTGGGAAATCCTCTTGGTAATTCTCCAGGAATCGCTAGGGAGTCTCGCCAGGGTGAGGGAGGTCTGGATATCCTCACCCAGGACAAGTGGACTGAAGAACGAGCGAATATCAGAACCCATATTTTCATTTACATATCACAGGCAATTGCCAACCATCATTTGCGGGCTTCTCTTACCAAAACCACGCATTTGTCGTTTGGCAAACTGACCAGAATTATCCACAGAAGTAATCTCGGAGAGGTAGTTTTGTGACATCTGCTTCTGTGGATCTCGCTTTGCCGTCAGGAGATCAGGAACAGATTCGTCGTTTCAGGACGTGACACCGATGGGCACGTTCTGGATCAGAACTTGGGAGATAAAAATTACAATTCATAATCAACGTTTTTGGGTTTAGATCGCGTTATTTATAAATGTGTCGTAACCCTCCACCACCCGACACGGCCAATCAGTAAAAAAGTGTCACGTTGACAAAAGACAAATAGTTCACTGCTTTAGCCCACCGGTGTGTTGAAGCCACAACATTTACAATTTGAGTACGACGTTTGCTGGTAATTGCATCCAGCATCATCGTGTTAAAATTACAATAACTAAATATCGACCTCGGCTAGTACCGGTTCAGCGCATCCAACTTGGCTATTATCCATCGTGTTGAGACTCCAAAATAACTATGAAGCAGATGCTCAAAAGATAATACCATCATGCTGGGAGTCGGCTTGACACATAGTAGGCTTTTTCGCGACCAATATCCACAAGAGGTTTTTTTTGGGTTATATCGCATAAATACGTGTCGTTAAACCGGCCATCAACCGACACGGTGCTTTGTCTGGAAGATTGTTTTTTTTCCTGGATTTTCTGTTTGCGCATAGTCACATAGTCACTTTAAGATCTTCTTGGTTCTTTCGGTAAAGTCACGTAGAAGGGAAGTAATGAAATAATAAAAATAAAATATTTTAAAATAATTCTCACGACGTTTCGGCCACAACGCAAGCAGCCGTCCTCAGGTGAAGACCAGGTCTGTCGGGGAGATGTTTTGTTGTTCATGTTTTTTTTTGCGGTTGCACCCGATTCAAGAGCCGAATGGCTCAAAGGGCTATACCAAATAAATAAAACTGAAACATCCAATTAGTAAGGTTCGTCACGTAAATACAACGTGCCAATTCGTTACCTGGTGTAGCACACCGTTGTGGTGGAGAGCAAACCCACAACATTTACAATTCAAGTACCGGTGACGTTTCGCCGGCAATAACAAGCAGCCTCAGCAGGACGACAACCAAAGTTGTTCTGGACGCTACACGAGCATCTACTGGAGCTGCGATTGGTCAATTTAAGGGTCGGTTAATTGTTCATCTTCTTGGTTCTTTCGGTAAAGTCACGTAGAAGGGAAGTAATAAAATAAAACATAACAAAATAATTCTCACAACGTTTCGGCCACAACGCAAGCAGCCGTCTTCACGTGGAAAACAGGTTTCGGCCACAACGCTACTTGCTACTTGCGTTGTGGCCGAAACGTCGTAAGAATTATTTATTATGTTTAATTTTTATTCTTTTATTACTTCCCTTCTACGTGACTTTACCGAAAGAACCAAGAAGATGAATCCCTGCAGTCACGAAAGCTTTAAATCGAAATTTACGGTTAATTGTTGTTTTAACAATAAATATAAATCGGCTTAACACGTAGACTCTCGCGCGTTGTTTACGTGACAACCTTCACTGGCTGTGTCGGGTGGTGGCGGAGGGTTACGGCACAAATACTTGCGCCAAAAACTTTTTATCACGAATTATAAAATCTATTTTTTTTCGTGGGCGAGTACTCGGCGCTCCCTTTAAAAACACGTCGCCCCACCCCCACCACCCCCCCAGGAGGCCACACGCGGCGTGACGGTGAGCTGACGATGCCGATAACTTCGCCAAGCCCCCCCCCCCTCATCACTTCCCGTCCAGCGGCACCACACTGGAGCAGAGGCGAAATGAACTTAACTCCAGCTCAATGTATTGCGGATCTGATCAAAATTGGTTGGCTCACGGAAAGCATTTGGGCTGCGGTGTGTTTTCTGGGTCTCTGAGAAATTTCTGCCGATATGGAACGATGCCGGCAACACCACAGACGGATAAAACGCCGATGAATTGTGATGGTACGGTGGGACCCACCATCGTGCAACGTTGCATATCCGACCGTCGCATAAATCCGACCCATTAACCGACCCACACCCACCCCCCCCCCCCGCTGCTGTATTTGTGCATTATGGCATAACCGTCGTGTTCTATAAACCTTCACGTATTTGACCCTTTCACCCACATCCACCGATTCTCCAGTCCCAGCGAGGCGGACGTGCGACTTTGCAGCATCTTCAGCGTCTCACGCAGCGCCGAGTGCCATCGGAGCCGCACGAGGCAGCTTGGTCGGTTAGAAGTGGCCGTTGTGGTTGCGTCGTGTTTAATGAGCCTTCATCGCTGCTGCCTGGTGATCAACTCTGACATCAAGGGGTGGGGGGGGGGGGTTAGGGGCAATTGGGGACGAGCATTCGGCGTGTGAAGGAGCGTGCGGCGATTGCGTGCGAGTGTACGAGAGCGCCGTGCTCGTGTGAGACTTTGCAAACCACGCACGCGCGTGCGGGACACTGCGTGCGTGTACGCGTAACATTGCGTGTGTAATCGTGGACGTGCGTGCGTGCGTGAGCGAGCGAGCGTGGTTGACCGTGATCGGTGAGGAGGGAGTGAGGGAGGGAGGGGGCCAGGCGGGGTGACGTCACAGTTGGTGGCGCTTGTTGATGAGCACCGAGCAGCACGTGAGGGCGCCGTTCACCTTCGCCAGTTCCGTGTTGGACACCGGGATGAGGGTGTAATCCTTCAGCTTTTCAAACGCCTGCCACCACGCGCAGATATTGGAGGTGAGAGAGAGGGGGGGGAGTGTGTTTAACGCAAGTCAGAGTGAGTGTGTCTCTGTGTGTGTGAGAGTAGGGACCGGTGGTGCAGCGGTTAGCGCGCTGCGCTACGAACCTGGCGACCCGGGTTCGATTTCCGCTCACGGCCAACACCCAGTGACGATTATCTGAACCGGTCCTCGGCCTCCCCTAGGTCGATTCAGACTGAAATGAGTACCTGGTGCGGTGTGTAAACATCGCCACCGGGGAGACAAAAGCGGCCGGGCGTGGTGCTGGCCACCCACCCCTGGTGTGCCGTTCCGGCCTTCATAGGTGCTCGCCAGAGGTGGGACAAAGTCATTGTTATGCAAGTCCAAGTCGAGTCTGAAGTCATCAAATTCATGACTCGAGTCTGACTCGAGTCCAAGTCACATGACTCGAGTCCACACCTCTGGTGCTCGCTAACAGCACTTGCCCCGACAGTCTGTTACAGGCTATACGGGGGATCTTTGGTCTTTGTGTGAACATTCGTGAGAGCGAGCTCTAGTGTGAAGGTGCCAAGTAAAGCAGTGTATAAATGAGCGAGCGAGTTTGTGTGCGAGTGAGTTACCAGGTGGGTGGTTCAGTGAGTGAGTGAGCGAGTGATCAAAAGCGTGAGTGCCCAAGTGGGTGAATGAATGAATGAATGAGAAAAAGGTGCAGTGATGAGAGTTTAGCTGGCGAGCGAGAATGGATGTGGGGGCGAGTGCGTGAAAGAGCACAAGTGAGCACGTTTGGTGACAATTTTGGTAAATATTCTTAGGTTTTTTTCGGTAAAGTCACGTAGGTAAAACATCAAAATTAATAAAAATAAAAAAAAGATCACGACGTTTCGGAGGCAACACAAGTCTCCGTCATCATAAATTAATAAGTGGGTGGGCGAGTTGAATGAAACGAGTGCGAGGTAAGTATATGGCAGTTGGTGAGGAGGTAGGTGAATGAATGAGTGGAGTGTGTAGGCAAGCGAATGAGTTGAGTTTCTGAGCAGGCAAGTAGGTAAGTGAATGAACGAATGAGTGGAGTGTGTAGGCAAGCGAATGAGTTGAGTTTCTGAGCAGGCAAGTAGGTAAGTGAATGAACGAATGAGTGGAGTGTGTAGGCAAACGAATGAGAGTTGAGTTTCTGAGCAAGTAGGTAAGTGAATGAATGAATGAGTGGAGTGAGTAGGCAAGCGAATGAGAGTTGAGTTTCTAGGCAGGTAGGTAGGTGAATGAATGAATGAGTGGAGTGTGTAGGCAAGCCAATGAGTGTTGAGTTTCTGAGCAAGTAGGTAAGTGAATGAATGAATGAGTGGAGTGTGTGGGCAAGCGAATGAAAGCGAATGAAAGTTGAGTTTCTAGGCAGGTAGGTAGGTGAATGAATGAATGAATGAGTGGAGTGTGTAGGCAAGCGAATGAGAGTTGCTGAGCAGACGGATGGGTGAATCAGCGACATGGCAATTTAAAGGAGATGAACGAGCGAGCGGGCGTCACCTTGGCAGACTCGGGAAGTCCTCGGCGGACGCGTGCAAGAGCGCGTGCCCCTTGTTGCCGAGCCGTGCGTACACGCAGTTGGCGGCGCCATCGTCCGGCACGGTGAGCTTGTCGTAGTGGTGGTCGGTGAGCTGCTGCATGGTCTAACTCGCCACGCGCGCACGCACACAAACACACACGGCGGCGTCAGCGAGCATCACGTACAAAGACAACACCACGCCGGTCGCCTTTGTCTCCCCAGTGGCAATGTTTACTACACACCGCACCAGGTACTCGTTTGAGGCCGAGTCGACCTACGGGAAGGCCCAGGACCGGTTCAGATAATCGTCACCGGTGTTGGCCGTGAGCGGGAATTGAACTCGGGTTGCTAGGTTCGTAGCGCAGCGTAGCGCTAACCGCTGCACCACCGCTCCTCACGCACAGACACACATGTAACAACAATGGCCACTCTTTGCCAATAAGTGACGGTGACGTCACATAAGCAATTGTGCCAGGCTAGGTGCACTTTTCAGCAAGTGCACACGTACACACACGTACACCCAGATATGCGTCATGTGTGCACACAAAGACAAATATCCCCTGTATAGCCTTTAACAGACTGTTGGGACAAGTGCTGTTAGCGAGTAGCACCTACGAAGGCCGGCACGGCACACGAGGGGGTGGGTAGCCAACACCACGCCCGGCCGCCTTTGTCTCCCTAGCGGCGATGTTTACACATCGCACCAGGTACTGGTGCGTTTGAGGCTGAGTCGACCTAGGGAACGCCCGGGACCGGTTCAGATGATCGTCACCGTGTTGGCCGTGAGCGGGAATCGAACCCGGGTCGCCAGGTTCGTAGCGCAGCGCGCTAACCGCTACACCACCGCTCCCCACTACACACACGTGCAACAACAACAATCGCCATTCGCCACTAAGTGGCGGTGACGTCACCACGACGCTTGTGCCAGGCCATGTGCACCTTGAGGCCACGTGAAGTGTCGAACGCCCGCTGGCAGGAGGTCACTGGGCAGACCCAGTTGCCACGGGCGACTGACCGAGATGACCGAGATGCACCACCTGTGCCCCCTACTGTACCAACTTGCTGTGCTTTAGCCACCCGGCACTCCGCTCGTTGTTGTGAGCGTCGCTCCTCCGCCCTCCGTTGTTGTTGGAGGGCCACTGCCTCCAACTGCCCAGTAGCGTCCTTCACGAGCCACACACGTGCACACACCCACAGACACGCACACAAGTGCGTGCGCTCCCTCCTCACCCGTAGCGCCCGCTGTGCGTTTTCGCTGCTGCCGATGACGAGCAGATCAGGTCCTCCCATGCTGCAGAAGCTCTTGAGGTGCAGAGCTCCACTCACAGGCACGGTGGACACGGCATAGTCCTGAACGCACGCAGACAAAGATCCCCCGTGTAGCCTTAACAGACTGTTGGGGCAAGTGCTGTTAGCGAGTAGCATCTATGAAGGGCCAGCACCACGCCCGGCGACCCTTTGTCTCCCTAGTGGCGACACAAATCACACCAGGTACTCCGTACGACGCCGAGTCGACGTAGGGGAGGCCCCAGGACCGGTTCAGATAATGAATCGTCACTGGTGTTGGCTGTGAGCGAGAATCGAACCCGGGTCACCAGGCTCGTAGCGCAGCGTGCTAACTGCTACACTACCGCTCCCCCACTGAACGCACACACACAAAGTGAAATATAAATAAACGAGCTTTACTACCCGGCTTTGCCCGGGACTTGGATTCTTGTCTTGGATTAATACACGGCCTATGTGGAGGGTTGGGGGCGCGCTGCGTGACGTCATCAGGCGCGCTGCGTGACGTCAGCAGGCGCGCTGCGTGACGTCAGCAGGCGCGCTGCGTGACGTCAGCAGGCGCGCTGCGTGACGTCAGCAGGAGCGCTGCGCGACGTCAGCAGGCGCGCTGCGTGACGTCAGCAGGCGCGCTGCGCGACGTCAGCAGGCGCGCTGCGCGACGTCAGCAGGCGCGCTGCGCGACGTCAGCAGGAGCGCTGCGTGACGTCAGCAGGCGCGCTGCGCGACGTCAGCAGGAGCGCTGCGCGACGTCAGCAGGCGCGCTGCGCGACGTCAGCAGGCGCGCTGCGCGACGTCAGCAGGCGCGCTGCGCGACGTCAGCAGGCGCGCTGCGCGACGTCAGCAGGCGCGCTGCGCGACGTCAGCAGGCGCGCTGCGCGACGTCAGCAGGCGCGCTGCGCGACGTCAGCAGGAGCGCTGCGCGACGTCAGCAGGCGCGCTGCGCGACGTCAGCAGGCGCGCTGCGCGACGTCAGCAGGAGCGCTGCGCGACGTCAGCAGGAGCGCTGCGCGACGTCAGCAGGCGCGCTGCGCGACGTCAGCAGGCGCGCTGCGCGACGTCAGCAGGAGCGCTGCGCGACGTCAGCAGGCGCGCTGCGCGACGTCAGCAGGCGCGCTGCGCGACGTCAGCAGGCGCGCTGCGCGACGTCAGCAGGCGCGCTGCGCGACGTCAGCAGGCGCGCTGCGCGACGCTGCCGCGTGCGGGTGACATCACAGATATGACGTCACCGCTCACTTGCCGTGCAAAATATATCCATTATTGCACCCCTCCCCCCTCGCCAAAATAGAAAAGTCGATTTTATACTTTGTGTACACTCTGGAAGCTACCCACATGCCAAATTTCTGCAGATGTAGATGCCACTGGGTCTTCACGTTCTGCAGATGTAGATGCCATTGGTTCTTCACGTTCTGTAGATGCCACTGGTTCTTCACGTTCTGCAGATGTAGATGCCACTGGTTCTTCACGTTCTGCAGATGCCACTGGTTCTTCACGTTCTACAGATGTAGATGCCTCTGGTTCTTCACGTTCTGCAGATGTAGATGCCACTGGTTCTTCACGTTCTGCAGATGTAGATGCCACTAGTTCTCCACGTTCTGCAGATGTAGATGCCACTGGTTCTTCAGGTTCTGCAGATGTAGATACCACTGGTTCTCCACGTTCTGCATATGTAGATGTCACTGGTTCTTCACGTTCTGCAGATGTAGATGCCACTGGTTTTTCACGTTCTGCAGATGTAGATGCCACTGGTTTTTCACGTTCTGCAGATGTAGATGCCACTGGTTCTCCACGTTCTGCAGATGTAGATGCCACTGGTTCTTCACGTTCTGCAGATGTAGATGCCACTGGCTCTTCACGTTCTGCAGATGTAGATGCCACTGGTTTTTCACGTCCTGCAGATGTAGATGCCACTGGTTCTTCACGTTCTGTAGATGCCACTGGTTCTTCACGTTCTGCAGATGTAGATGCCACTGGCTCTTCACGTTCAGCAGATGTAGATGCCACTGGCTCTTCACGTTCAGCAGATGTCGATGCCACTGGTTCTTCACGTTCTACAGATGTAGATGCCACTGGTTCTTCACGTTCTGCAGATGTAGATGCCACTGGTTCTTCACGTTCTACAGATGTAGATGCCACTGGTTCTTCACGTTCTGCAGATGTCGATGCCACTGGTTCTTCACGTTCTACAGATGTAGATGCCACTGGTTCTTCACGTTCTGCAGATGTAGATGCCACTGGTTCTTCACGTTCTACAGATGAAGATGCCACTGGTTCTTCACGTTCTGTAGATGTAGATGCCACTGGTTCTTCACGCTCTGTAGATGTAGATGCCACTGGTTCTACACGTTCTGCAGATGTAGATGCTACTGGTTCTTCACGTTCTGTAGATGTAGATGCCACTGGTTCTTCACGTTCTGCAGCTGTAGATGCCACTGGTTCTTCACGTTCTGTAGATGTAGATGCCACTGGTTCTTCACGTTCTGCAGATGTCGATGCCACTGGTTCTTCACGTTCTACAGATGTAGATGCCACTGGTTCTTCACGTTCTGCAGATGTAGATGCCACTGGTTCTTCAGGTTCTGCAGATGTAGATGCCACTGGTTCTCCACGTTCTGCATATGTAGATGTCACTGGTTCTTCACGTTCTGCAGATGTAGATGCCACTGGTTCTTCACGTTCTGCAGATGTAGATGCCACTGGGTCTTCACGTTCTGCAGATGCCACTGGTTTTCACGTCCTGCAGATGTAGATGCCACTGGTTCTTCATGTTCTACAGATGTAGATGCCACTGATTCTTCACGTTCTACAGATGTAGATGCCACTGGTTCTTCACGTTCTACAAATGTAGATGCCACTGGTTCTTCACGTTCTACAGATGAAGATGCCACCACCGCCATCTATTGCACGGCGGTTGAACTTACGATTCTTGGTCCCAAAAGGCAACCGGACATACGGACAGCTTCGTTCGTATCTCTGAAAGTTTCTAAGTCGAATGTTCACAAGTAAAGGAGTCCCTGTACACGAGTGCTGTACGTGTAATGCTTGCATATGCAGACACAGCACCCGTGTAATTTACACACATGTTCACACGCAACACACAGTGGTATAGGACGCAACTCTTACCCTGAACGTGTCCGCCAGAATTTCGGCTCCTCGCTGATTGGTGCGCTTGGACAGACCCACAAAAAACTCCCGTCCTGCGGTAAATAACACAGACACGCACGGAGACTTTTCTTTTTACACATATCTACATTGAAAATGTCTACAGTGAACAGAGCACACACACACACACAGTACATGTACAGCCCTTTTGTCAATCCAGATGAGGGCCTCGCCATGCCGTGTGGGTCGTGTGAGTTCGTTTGACCATACATCACCATGATCGTCAGCGTGGGATGGTGAAGGCATATCGGAGCATGGTGTTTGTAGTGATGATGCGGCTGCTTCTGCTACCAATGATGCATTTTGATGTTTTAATTTAATAATGATGACGAGTTATTATTTTCACGGCTGATGTTTGCCACGGAGATTTAACGATTCAACCGAATGAGTCTGATGAACCGAGTGGGCCCCCTTCTCGTCTGTAATCTTTCTTACGTTTGTAGGATGCCGGAGAATGACACTTATGACGGGAAGACGAGATTGACGATGGTAATGACGATGACGCCAATGCGATATTTATTGACGACGCCGTCGAGTGACGTCGATAACATTGACGCGGCGAGACCGAGTCAGCCCGGACAGACGATTTCAGCCCACGCACATCTCTAGTGGAGCTCTCCAACCCCCCCAAAAAAAAAAAACCAAAGCGCCGCCCTGTAACATCACCGCCGCTGTATTAATTATCGCGCAGACTGCGGCGCTCAGAGGTGACGCAAGCGAGGCATTTTTTAAATCCTTTATATTAAGTTCACTTGCTTGCTTGCTTGCGTGCTTACGACCGTGCAAATTTCTCGGTCGTTTTTTAACCCACTTCCCGTGATCCAATCGAGCTGACATTTTGCACACAGACTCGTTGTGCGTGACAACTTCCAAAATTTTCCACTTTTTAGGAAAAATGTTTTTTCATATTTAATTTAAAATACCAATGTGATAAAAATGAACCTCTTACTCAAGAAAAACAGAAATGAATAATAAAATAAACCGATGCCACGCATATAAAAGATTTATAGTGAAAAACTTTGTTTTTACGGGTTAATTTTTGTTGTTTACCGAGCGCGGCGAAGGGGGGCGGGAGGTGGAGTGAGGTGGGGTGGGGGGTCGGTGGTGTCGAGGTGTGACGCGGGCCCGCAGGGCGAGATACCGGTGAGAGAGCGCGCGGGTGAGGAATGATTGTCTGCATGCACGCGATGCAACCGACATTTCACGCAACTTTTTTTTATATAATCGGGTGGTCCCTGGGTTTAAGCTTCTCGCTCCGGGGAGACCCCACCGCAGACCTTTTAGAAACGCGTGTGTGGTGTGTGCGTGCGTACGTGTGTGTGTGTGCGTGTGTGCGCGAGATTGTGTGCGCTTGGAGGGGAGCGGTAGCACAGTGGTCGGCGCACTGCGTTACGAAGCGAGTCTTACACCCGCTCACGGCCAATGTCGTTTGGCGAACATTTCAACCGGCTTTAGGCCTTCCCCTAGGTCGACTCAGCCTTGCCGGCATCAACTCGCCCGTAGTAAATTAACCACCTGGTGTGGCGTGAAAACGTAAGAAAGGTTAGAAATACGAGGGGCCCATTTGGTCCATCTAGCTCGTTCGGTTGCGAGTATCAGATCGATGCTAGAACCGCACCGAGGCGTTTCCCAGCGGATCTGCTTCCACGTGATCGCTGGGGGAGACAAAGGTGCCCAGGGGTGGTGCTGGCTACCTACTCCCTCATGTGCTGTAGCAGCCTTAACATACGTGCTTGATAACAGCACTTGCCCCATCAGTCTGTTGAGGGTCGTATCATGGGGGAGCTTCGTCTTTGTGGGTTCCCCTACCCCCTCCTTACAGTGGCCAGCACTATAAAAGTTGTAAAACGGTAACAGTTAAAAAAAACAACACGTTTATTTACAATCGAGCAAAGTCGTAAGAACCTGGAAAATTTTGAGACGATAAATGACGGGGAGGAACTCAAAGGCAGGGCGACGTAAGAAGCGGAAAGAGAAGCCCTGTGACCTGCGGTGCAGCGAGCGGGTTGGCGAGTGGGCGAGTGAGTGACTCAGTGGGTGGGTTGGCGAGTGAATGAGCGAGCGAGCGAGCGCTGTAGTTGCGACATGGAGTGTGGGCGAGTGGGCGAGTGAGCAAATCAGTGGGCGAGTCGGTGCGTTGTTACAACCTGCAGTGTGCCGTGTGAACAGTGTGGAGGAGGCGATACAGTCGGCTTGATCAGACCGAGTTTTCAACATGTGTGGCGGATACACCGATTGAAGTGCACAGGGACAGCCACCGCAGCAGTAGCGATACAGGAGTGACGGAGCCAACAACCGACCGCTCGCGAGCTGCTGGAGATGACGAGTGGCAACTTGACCTCTGGGAAATTTCACCCGCGACCGTTCCGATTGCCGAGTTGAAGCATTCCTGGCCACAGCGACACCCGGGCGGCTGAAAAGGAGGGGCTGCTTTTAACACAAAAAAATAAAGTAAAATGAAGTGCTCTATGAGAGCACCCCCGGGGCCAGTAGGTGTGAAGNTTTTTTTTTTAGCTGCCACTGCAAACGCCGGCCCAATTCACACGATCCCGCAAATCCAGGGATGTTTCAAATAGCTGCCCTTTAACGTGCGCGTGTTTTTGTGTGCGTGTGTGTGACTACGGGCACATTTGCATTCAAAAGACGCATTTTTTTATAACTACAGCATAAAAAAAGTGTTCCATTTCACGTGATTATTTTCTTCTTCTCAAAGTGACTGACGCGCCTCGGTCGATGCTTCATCATCATAATCCTCATGATTTCGTCATGATTTATCCACTGCTCGATGAAAGCCTCCAACTCGTAACCCCACTGGATGTGTGACAGAGAGCTTCAATCACATTCCAGTCATACATCGATATTCTGATTCTGACCTTAACAATCCATATTGGTCTTCTTGGTTCTTTCGGTAAAGTCACGTAGAAGGGAAGTAATAAAATAATAAAAATAAAACATAATAAAATAAAATAATTCTCACGACGTTTCGGCTACAACGCAAGCAGCCGTCTTCAGGTGAAGAATGAGACACTGCCAAGCTTGGAGCTTATATATACGCTGGGTTGGAGGTGCAAGAAGAGCGCCTTAACAAAAGAATGTGCATATCAAGAGGAATTTAGCATATTCATGGGAAATGCGTAGGAGGTGGGCGGGGGGGGTTTCAAAGTCATATTATGCGAAAGCTTTAAATCGAAATCCATATTGGCTCCCATGCACAAGCCGATTATGTCGCCCCGTCTCCATTAAAGCTCACGACCATCGGCCACCAACATCTTCAGCCCCGCTAACCCTTCATGAAGTCAAAATGTTTGCCGAATCCACGTGTTCTTCTTCCCACCTCCCAAGTGCGATTCCAAGCGTGCTCGGGCATGCAGCTGATGGTTTGCTGAAGTCAAAACGGAATCTATACCTTGGCTCCAGCAGGTGTGGTGAACCAAAAACCTTAACCACTGCGGTCAAGATAATAGTTTTTTTACCCTTCTATCTGGCAACAAAACTGACACTTTTTTACAAGGAGTCATGTTTGCATAGACCACAATACCTGCAGCCATAATGCAAACAAACATAACTCTGATAATATATGCACTGTCTTTGAAGTTGATTGGTCCACACCCAAGACAGCTTTCCTTAGAGCCTAGTCCCACATGGGTATATATTATCAGAGTTATGTTTTTTGTTTGCATTATGGCTGCAGGTATTGTGGTCTATGCAAACATGACTCCTTGTAAAAAAGGTGTCAGTTTTGTTGCCAGATAGAAGGATAAAAAAACTATTATCATATTTTTAACTGGCAAATGAGGTTCCAATGGTGTAAACACTGTGGTCATTTAAAGTAAAAAAAGATCTCCCTGCTCAAACGAAGATCAACCTCCCTCGGTTGGGGATTCTAAATTCATACGGTACAGGGGATTAGTCCATTCCATAAGACATCTACTGTTGATGTCCTACAAAGTGGTACTCACCCTTCACCGATGCAGGAGGAATGATAATAAAGGTTTTTGGGTTTAGATCGCGTTATTTATAAATGTGTCGTAACCCTCCACCACCCGACATGGCCAATCAGCAAAAAAGTGTCACGTTGACAAAAGACAAATAATTAACTTCTTTAGCCCACCGGTGTGTTGAAGAGCGAATCAACATAATTTAAAATTTGAGTCCGACGTTTCGCTGATAATTACATACAGCTTCAAATCGGGCGATGTTGATTATTTTGTCCTTTGTAAACGTGACACACATTTTACTGTTTGGCCGTGTCGGGTGGTGGAGGGTTACGACCACATTTATAAATAACTCGATCTAACCCAAAAACCTTTATTACGAATAATATTGGTCGCGCAAGCCTGCTACGTGTTCAACTGAGGAGGAATGATGATGGCCTGAATCAACCACCGAGTGGAAGTTTAACGATAATCACCTGGCGCTGAGTCTTGATCGAGATCGAGATTCTGACACGCAGTGGCATCGTGTCGTCTGTGCTCAAGGAGGAGGTGTTGGCTTCTGTATTAGGCAGGGCAGGAATGTGTGCGCACACACACTCGCACGCTCTATCTAATAGCAAAGCGACCTAAAAATATAATGCAGAGTTTCTAAATTTCTCGACGGCTTGCCAACGAAATGAAATCCGATAGCACCTTGCACACGTTAGAAGGATCGTAAATTGGTGGGTCGCAGATTAAAGCGCTGTACAGACAGAAGCCACTCAAACTGGGAGGTTCAGGGCGAGCGATTTGCGAGCTTATATTTTAACAACGCGAAAGAATTGGCGAGAAAGGTCATGGAGATTTTTCGAAGGCTTCATTTGACGGGTCCAAAAAAAAAGGAATATACGACCACACCCCACCCCCACCAAAACGTGCTCTTGATCGCGAAGCTTTGTGTGCGGTCGTGTTCTTACAGAAGTCACGGCACATTTGCAATGTAATTTGCCATTCTTTAGTTCTTCTTCAAAGTTTGGGGGTACTCGATTGGTTAACTCTCAAAAAGTCAACTGAGCATTCAGGCTGTGCTCATCTCAGATTTACAGCCCTCGGCCCTCGGAGAAGATTCCACATTCCGATGGTGGGGGGAGAGTCTGTGCATAGGACAACCACACTCTCGACCTCATTAAGTGTTATTATTTGATTGATCAAAGATGGATCATGGGCCGCGTCAACCGCCATCAGGATGTGAACTCAACATTCAGATTGAAAGCCACTGAGCTAGACATCAATTTTCCCCCCAGTCAATTTAAACATCGAGTTGACGTCTTCTTGGTTCTTTCGGTAAATTCTAGATTTGAAGCTTTCGTGACTGCAAGGATTCATATTCTTAGGTTTTTTCGGTAAAGTCACGTAGGTAAAACATTAAAATTAATGAAAGTAAAATAAAATAAAAATCACGACGTTTCGGAGGCAACACAAGTCTCCGTCATCAGGTGGGACCGTCACAGGCAGATTCGGTAAAGTCACGTAGGTCTGTCTCCCCGACAGACCTGGTCTTCACCTGAGGACGGCTGCTTGCGTTGTGGCCGAAACGTCATGAGAATTATTTTATGATGTTTTATTTTATTATTGTATTATTTCCATTCTACGTGACTCTACCGAAAGAACCAAGAAGATGAATCCCTGCAGTCACGAAAGCTTTAAATCGAAAATTGAGTTGACGATCATAATCCCCGCTGAAGATGCTAGGAAAAGCGTTCTTTTATTTCGGGCAGAAGACTCAAAAATGGGTATTTCTATGAAGGATAATGCGATGATGAAGGAAGCGCCGGCAACAATATACGTACAAATAATCAAGACTACCAAGTCAGGCCTAGTACAGAAAACCGTCAATACTGCCGACATGCGACACAAAAACTGGTGGACCGGCTGCCAGAGCGTGATCATGGAGAGAACGCTGGGGGAGCTGCATGGGGAAAAGATGAAGACCACGATCCGAGTGGGCGTCAGGCGTCAAAACACTGGACGTGACGGTGTCGGTGACGGACAGCGACGAGGGGAGAAAGTACGGCGATTAGACTGGCAGCGAAAAAAAAACGGATCGGGCCGGAAAAAGGGACCCAGAATAAGATTATTTGGGATGTAACGATTCTCTCCCTTCGCCGATATTTGACGACGCAATCTTGATCAAAATAAATTGAAAATATAAAGTTGTGCTCTTATGATGAATGTAGAACCTACAGTGGCCGCAGGGTGTCCGTGAACCCCTGACATACAGCGTATACGAATTGCATGCCTCATAAAACGTAAGGACTGGTTTTGATCAATACAACTTTACATTCTTGAAATACTGCCTGGGTCGTTCCTGCACAACAAAGAGCTCAATAGGCATCATGATGGGTGGGTGGGGGAGGGGTACAAATGTGTCCGATTAAATTTCGATTTAAAGCTTTCGTGACTGCAGGGATTCATCTTCTTGGTTCTTTCGGTAAAGTCACGTAGAAGGGAAGTAATAAAATAATAAAAATAAAACATAATAAATAATCTCACGATGTTGTAAAATCGGCGAGAATTATTTTATTTTTATTATTTTATTATTTCATTACTTCCCTTCTACGTGACTTTACCGAAAGCACCAAGAAGATGTGATTAGCACGTTTGGCTACGTACAGTGCGAAAGAAGTTCAACATACGTACGTATGGCAGAGCGCGTAAGCGGCATCCCCGCTTAGATTCCGAATTCAGATCCAGAGCAAGTTAATTGCAGGCCTGCGCCCTCACCTTCTATCCGGAGCTCACACTCCCCCACCCGCCCCCCAAAAATTCAAGTCCAAATGCACGCTTCACCTTTTCTGCTCCGCTTATGGGTAATCACCGCCGACGCCTAACATTAAACGCCCTGCGTCTAAATTCCTAAATGTGCAATAGACTTTAATTTTCTACCTGCGCATGCCACTGCTGTTATTTTACACACGCCCGTGTATACAGTTTTGCTTGGAAACTGTGCAGAATGTAGCATCAAACCAGTTTTAGACTATTTTAAGTTGAATTGCATCATCGCAATCAAATGTGTAATGTATACAAGTAATAATGTCCTGCATTTTATTGAAGTAATAAAGCAGTGGGTAGTGTGTGTGTGTCCGTTTGTCTTTACACACGCAGAGCAGTAGTGTAGCGGTTCGCGCGCTGCGCTACGAACCCGGTGACCCGAGTTTGATTACCACTCACGGCCAACACCAGTGACTATTATTTGGGCCTCCCCTAGGTCGACTCAGCCTCAAATTAGTACCTGGTGCGCTGTGTAAACATCGCCACTGGGGAGACACATGGTGCTGGCCACCCACCCCCTCGTGTGCCGTGCCGGCCTTCATAGGTGCTCGCTAACTGCACTTGCCCCTACAGTCTGTTACAGGCTATACGGCAGATCTTTGTCTTTGTCTACATATAAATCTGTGTTTTAGTTGGGAGCGCAGGTGCTGCATCTGCCAGTCATCTCAAGTCAATTATCTCATAACACCTGGGGTCTCTGTTCCTTGACCTTCTTCTGCCAGACAGCCAGCCTGCCTTCACAAAAAAAATGTACGCGGCCTCTTAAGGTGTACACCTAGCCTGGCACGGTGAACGATTAGCGGAAAGTGACAATTTCACCAGGCCTGGAAACCCCTTTCTTTGATTAAGCAGCACTGGGCAACGTGGTGCAGTAACGTCAAATAATCACCCACGACCTCACGTGAAGTGGATCAGCCCTCATCCAGCAGTGGATTGAACAAGGTCTGCACTTGGACTTGTACCCCTGTTTGTATGAATGTTTCTAAGAATGCAATGCCGATGTGTACATGCTACATATATCATGGCATTCAATGACGTCACACTTGCTGTGATGTAACATTTAGATAAATCCAAAATGTTAAATAAACTGTTTTTGTATCATAAAATGTGGTATCTAGGCCCAATGATTTGATTTTAAAAATGGGAATAACGTGGGCGTTGCTGACAAAATGGAAATAAACGAAACAGTTTATTTTACCAGGCAATGCCCACTAAGCTACATAGCTGCATTTCAGAAGCGACCTGGCCACAACTGACAGCTCAGTAAAGCGGCTTCGAAATTTGTCGCAGACAAATACTCTAAACGCATGTGTTTGTTTTTTATGCAGAGGTAAAATTCTGAAGCACCTGGGAGAAAAATCTACGCGACCACAAGGAGAACACGAAAACTCCAAATATACAGCAGCAGACATCAGGGTTGGGATCGAACCCACGACCTCCTGTATACCAGGCGAGGTAGTTAACATCTCCTAGCCACTGTGATGATGAGACAGAGAGACACGCAAACTCCAAATATATAGCGGGCAGGCATCAGGGTCGGGATCGAACCCACGACCTCCTGTAGACCAGGCGAGGTAGTTAACATCTCCTAGCCACCGTGATGATGATGAGAGAGAGAGAGACACGCAAACTCCAAATACACAGCAGCAGCGTCAGGGTTGGGATCGAACCCATGACCTCCTGCATACCAGGCGAGGTAGTCAACATCTCCTAGCCAGCGTGATGATGATGAGAGAGAGAGACACGCAAACTCCAAATATACAGCAGCAGGCGTCAGGTCGGGATCGAACCATGACCTCCTGTATACCAGGCGAGGTAGTCAACATCTCCTGGCCACCGTGATGATGATGAGAGAGAGACACGCAAATTCCAAATATACAGCGGGCAGCGTCAGGTTCGGGATCGAACACACGCTCTCCTGTACACCAGGCGAGGTAGTTAACATCTCCTAGCCACAGTGGTGCCCCAGCCCATCCCAGTGGATTGACGACAGTGAAGTGGTTACCGGTGAAGAGGACATCTCCTCCGTCGAGACAAGCGCTCTCGTCCGTCATCTCCACAATGCGCATCTTCAGCTCCTCCACAACGCCCTTCACGGCCTCCACCTACACAGAGACAAAGACAAAGATCCCCTGCCATGTAGCCTTCACAGATTGCTGAGGCAAGTATCGTTAGCGAGCACCTATGAAGGCCGGCGCAGCACGTGAGAGGGGTGGGTGGCCAGCACCACGCCCGGCCGCCTTTGTCTCCCACCGTGGCAATGTTTTTACACATCGCACCAAATACTCCTTTGAGGCCGAGTTGACCTAGGGGAGGCCCAGGATCGGTTCAGATAACCGTCACTGGTGTTGGCCACGAGCGGGAATCGAACAATTCGAGTCGTTGGGTTTGTAGCGCAGCACGCTATCCACTACACTACCGCTCCCCACACACACTACACTCAATGCACACACAACCATGCACGTATATACACACACACACGAGCACCTCCGCTACTTTCACATACACACACCCCACTCCCCCCTGTTTCTCTCTTCATTTGAATTCATGCCCATGTCTGAAACACTGAATTTACACAGACTCCAGCCATAATTTTCGTTTAATGCCACAGTCAGTGCCTGTGCCCTGTAACTTGGGGCTCATTTCTGCGGCTACGTTTATACGCAGAGGCAGTTCAATTCTTGGGAATTTCTGTGAATGAATAATTATCTAACCAGTTCAGTATTACTATGGAGCTGCTGTAGTGTAACAATTATTAGCACAAGCAACTTGCAAGCTAAAGGTTGCAAAAGTTCAAATCCGTGTTCCTGGCACAGCCGTTGAAACAACGGTGCATATTATTCAATTCCACACCAAATTGGCTGATTGGCGGGTAGCAATTTGTTGAGATAAAGCGTGGGTACATACATTTATTCCAACAAATATGGCCAATAGAATCACAAGTATGCCGGGTTGAATTCCCCAGGCAGCTTTTTCTTTTTTAGATTAACCCAGATTCATCTTCTTGGTTCTATCGGTAAAGTCACGTAGAAGGGAAATAATAAAATAATAAAAATAAAACTTAATAAAATTATTCTCACGACATTTCGGCCACAACACAAGCAGCCGTCCTCAGGTGAAGAACAGGTCTGTCGAGAAGACAGCGTCTGAATGAAACACCACCAGGCTTGGAGCGTATATTTAAGCTGCTGGGTTGGAGGGAGAAAGCGCCTTGACAAAATAATTTGCATATCAAGAGGAATTTAGCATATTTATGGGAAATGCAGATATGGATTAGTCACTACTTGTGAAATGCGTAGGAGGTGGGCAGGGGGTTTCAAAGTCATTATGCCCGTGCATTATGCAGGATTAGCAGCATCAAAGGGAGGGGATAGGGTAGCATTAATAAAGGGAAGGAATCGTATCATCAGTATACTAAATATACTCTCCAATAAGCTGAGCTACTAACAGTAAGCAATACATTACAATTCTATTAAATCGAAATTTAACCCAGATTATTATTGCCCGCAGCGAATCGACATTTCTCAGCCCGGTCACCGATGCAAATGGCACTGCAATATTCATCGGAAGGTCAGTGCCGATTTACAGTGGAGTCTGAGGCTGATATGGAAAGTGGCTTGCCCGTTTCCTACCACACATTTTTTTTACCGGACATGCTGGAAAGCCACAAACATTTCCATCAACATGGGTAGGAGGAGAGGGTGGGTGGGTGGTGGGCGCAGTGGTAACACTCGTGCCTTGCAACAACAATTGCCTGGGTTTGATTCCAGACTCGGGTGCCAATTCTGTGTGGAGTTTGTATGTTCTCCCCCTGTTCTGCATAGGGCTTCCTCCGATAGCTACAAATATATACATTAAAACCTTGCATTGCGAGCATAATTCGTTCCGGAAAAGTGTTTGTAATCCAAAGCACTCGTATATCAGTTGTGATCACGTGACGCTCGGCAGACAAAGCGTATACACGTACTACTCGTATTGCAAGGCCTCGCTCGTTTATCAAATTAATATTTCTTTAAAAATGTTGCTCGTCTTGCAAAACACTCGCAGATCAAGTTACTCGCTATCCAAGGTTTTACTGTATATACCATGTAACTGGTATTAGTGCCAAATATCCCAATGCTGAAAGTTACCTGCAAATTCTTCAAAGTCATAGTTTCCATGCTCAAGTAAATATGGGTTAGTTAAGCTTTTACGAGTGGTACCAAACCAGTTGTATAAATTATACATTCCTACTGCAGCGTGGTGAAGTATGGTGAAACAGCCATCATGACCCACATGGTGTGGGGGCTCTCATTTGATCAGCATGGTTGGCTACGTACGGTATAAAAGAAGTTCAACCAACATACACACTGCCCATAGACTAACACTCCCCATAGACGAGACTCAACACTACCGCAGACTCAACACTGCCCATAGACTCAACACTGCCCATAGACTAACACTGCCCATAGACTCAACACTGCCCATAGACTCAACACTGCCCATAGACTCAGCACTGCCCATAGACTCAACACTGCCCATCGACTCAACACTGCCCATCGACTCAACACTGCCCATAGACTCAACACTGCCCATACACTCAACACTGCCCATAGACTCAACACTACCCATAGACTCAACACTGCCCATAGACTCAACACTGCCCATCGACTCAACACTACCCATAGACTCAACACTCCCATCGACTCAACACTACCCATAGACTCAACACTACCCATAGACTAACACTGCCCATAGACTCAACACTGCCCATAGACTCAACACTACCCATAGACTAACACTGCCCATAGACTAACACTGCCCATAGACTCAACACTGCCCATCGACTCAACACTACCTATAGACTCAACACTGCCCATAGACTCAACACTGCCCATAGACTAACACTGCCCATAGACTAACACTACCCATAGACTCAACACTACCCATAGACTCAACACTACCCATACTCAACACTGCCCATAGACTCACACTACCGGCAGACTCAACACTGCCTACAGACTCAACACTGCCCATAGACTCAACACTACCAGCAGACTCAACACTGCCCATAGACTCAACACTGCCCATAGACTCAACACTGCCCATAGACTCAACACTACCCACAGACTCAACACTGCCCATAGACTCAACACTACCCACAGACTCAACACTGCCCATAGACTCAACACTGCCCATAGACGCAACACTGCCCATAGACGCAACACTACCCATAGACTCAACACTGCCCACAGACTCAACACTGCCATAGACTCAACACTACACAGACTCAACACTACCCATAGACTCAACACTGCCCATAGACTCAACACTACCACAGACTCAACACTACCCACAGACTCAACACTGCCCAGACTAACACTACCCACAGACTCAACACTGCCCATAGACTCAACACTGCCCATAGACTCAACACTGCCCACAGACTCAACACTGCCCATAGACTCAACACTACCATAGACTAACACTACCCATAGACTCAACACTGCCCATAGACTCAACACTACACAGACTCAACACTACCCATAGACTCAACACTGCCCATAGACTCAACACTGCCCACAGACTCAACACTACCCATAGACTCAACANCGCCCACAGACTCAACACTGCCCATAGACTCAACACTGCCCACAGACTCAACACTACCCATACTCAACACTGCCCATAGACTCAACACTACCCACAGACTCAACACTGCACCTCTGATTAGCACGGTTGGCTACGTATGGTGCGAAAGAAGTTCAACATACACACATGCATACATCCAGCAAAAAGGGTTGTACATATCATGAAGATTTCCTGATTAAAAGTCCAAGCGTATCCGAGCTCAAACAAGAGCAGGCAGAATGTGTTGGCAGCCTTAATCAGTGGTGGAAATTCCACATTGCTATGGTAGGGTCAGTTATGAATCCTGTAGGGGTGGAATGCTAGGTTAACCGTGGTGCCGTGCCAAGACATCATCGAGAGCACAGCAAACGAAATAAAAACAAAAGGAGAAAACTTTGCAGCAAAAACAGGAACTGAAGATTGAGGTTAAAATTAAACATTTAAATTAAAAACACATGGGACTGAAAAGTGGAAATCAAACGTTCAAAGACGAAAAACTAAGCCGAGGAAGAAGATTAAATCAATACAGCAGCACTGTATTGTATGTACGGTGCAAAAGAAGTTCAACATACAGTACATGCAGTACTGTGCATAGGAATTGGCACGTATCAAATATGCATCCCCAAAGTATAAACATTAACGTAAGAAAAATGCAATTCAAACGCCGATACTGTATTCCCAATGTCCCAATGAAGAACCTCGCAAAATACTCGTAATTAATCTGCACAGGAAATGGGTTTTTATAATTTGGCGTTTCGATAGCGACTCGCCTCCAGGAGGCCAGATTTGAAGCCACTTTTCCAAGACAAAATGAGAATCAATACGGGACTGAAACGAACACATTTTTTTAAAATTATGCTCTCTTGCGTAACCACACTTTTTTAAAAATGCCGACAACACAATTATTTTGTTATTTATTAATTCCCCCCCCCGCTTCCTCGTCTCCTCCTCATCTATCTGGCCCGGTCCCTCTCTCTCTCCTCACATAACCTCTAACATTTCTCCTCCCTCCCTTCCCCTTCCCCACCTCTCGAATTATATTCCTTTCGCTCTCGTTCTCAATCGCTCAATCTACCTCGCACAAGCACACAAACGCTCCTCGAACCACACACACGCACCAAATACAAAAGACCCCGGTGTAGCTTACACAGACCATTGGGTCAAGTGCTGTTAGCAAGCACCTATGAAGACGAGCACGGCACACAGCGTGAGGGTGGTGTGGCCACCACCATGCCCAGCCGCCTTTGTCTCCCCAGTGCTGATGGTTATGCACTAAACCGATACTCCGTTACGGCCAAGTCATCCTCGGAGAGGCAGAGGATCGGATTCTATTTTATATCTGAGCGGAAATTGAACTCGGGTAGCAGGCGGTGGTGGGTGTTTTAGTGCAATGCATTTAACCACTGCACTTAGCATTCCCACGACAAAAGCACACGGAGACAAGTACAAGACTCCAGTGTAGCCTTGTATAAAACTGTTGGGGCAAGTCACTGTTGGACAAGCGCTGCAATTTTTGAAATCCACTGCTGGATGAGGATCTACCGCCAGGCTGTGACAAATCATTTGTGTTGGGTTCAGTGTTTTTGTACGTTTATATATTTATGTGTAAAAATATGAGTGGGACACAGAATATATTCAAATATGCTCAAAATGTCCCCCCAATATATTGCTATAAAATAGATTTCTATTTTTGTTTATTGTGGTTTAACAAGAAAAGGTAAAAAAGAACAGCAATGTAATACAATACACTATTAGACATTGTAAAATATGAATAAAAAGTCCATCCTATGTGTTAGTGAATTTTTTATATTTTAGGCAGGAAATTCGTTTTCAAATTTAGTTTTTTTTCTGGGGGGGGACCCCAGACCCTCTGGAAGATTTGGGCCCCCCAATATTGACTCTATGGCTACGACCTTGATATGTACTGTATATTTTTCCCATTTATAAAAGTAAATATCAAAAAACATAATAAGATGTAAATGGGCAAACACGTTAGGTCGTCATGTAAATAACGGGGTTCCGTTAAGAAAACTGATAAACCAGGGCACCCAATCCCTCAATTAGCCAGGTATTTGAAGGGCATACTGTATAAACAAAGACAAAGATGCCCCCGTATAGCCTTAACAGACTGTAGGGGCAAGTGCTGTTAGCGAGCACCTACGAAGGCCGGCACGGCACACGAGGGGTGGTGGGAATTGGCCAGCACCACGTCCGGCCTCCTTCATCTCCCTAGTGGCGATGTTTACACACAGCACCAGGTACTCATTTGAGCCTAGGGTGGCCCAGGACCGGTTCAGATAATCGTCGCTGGCGTTATCCGTGAGAGGGAATCGAACTCGGGACTCCAGGTTTCAGTGCGTGGCGCGCTAACCGCTACACAACACTGTAGACAAACACACAAGACTCATACTTTAACGAGCACGCCAGTGTACTGCTGCATATTTGCCACAAAAAAAACCTGAAAATTACTCGATTGGGATTACATTCATCAGCATCGCCACCTACTGGTACATTAACGTGAAACTTGCAGGTCAGGTGCAGAGCCACACAGTAACAGCTGCCACTGGGGTGCCCTTGAGATGTGGATGCAAGTTGCTTATCGCGTGCGAAGCACTCGGAGGTTCCCCGGCGTAAAGATTGCGGCTCTCAAAAACAAAGAATTACGAGTAGCTGCTCCGAATCTTGTCGGCCGAGGAAATCCCGAGTCTCGTATAATTATTTATTAGATTCACTTTCAATAGAGAAACGTCAAACTTAAAGCGAATTTGCGTAAAAAATATTTCCGTTCGACCTTCTGCGCGAGTGTAAAAATCCACCCGCTCATGAATATTCATGACGGGGGTGCGGAATGTGGAGTGACGTCACGCGCGTTACACACAAACAGACATTCTTGGCTAATTATAGTAGTAATGGGCACAATATCTAATTTTGGTATTCTAAAAACAAAAAGTCAACACAAAATAAAAATGTATCGCTGACGTTTCGGGCTATGGTCCTTCTTCGTAGCGTAGGTCCTTCATCAATTTATCAAATACAAGCGGAACTCCATAATGGATCTCTACATATTAAATTAAATGCACGTGTTTGAATCATTTAACCTATTGGATGGTCCAGACCAATACTACCCAGAAACGTTTGTTTAAGCAAAAATCTGTGCACTCGGTTTTGACCTCCTGGGTCTCATCACGTAGGTAAAAATTAAATAAATATAAAAATAAAAATAAATTTATTTTTATTGATAAATATATTTTTATTTTCTTATTTCTTTCGCTCTTTTCTTTTTATCTTTCTTTCTTTTCTTTATTTTTTACCTACAAGACTTTACCGAAAAAACCAAAGAGTATGGACCCTTGCAGTCACGAAAGCTTCAAATCTAGATTCAGATGTATTAAACGCTGCCGAGTTACTTGTGACAACACCTAGGTCTATGTTGAGCTTGTGCATGACGATAAAATTCACAACATCTCAATGCGTGCGATATCCTAACAGAAACACTTTAAACACAAAATAATTTCGGCAGTGTCATGCACCTCAATAGAGCGAGTCACAGGAGGTATAATTACGCTAAGGAAACAATTAAAATAAAACAGGATATTCAACAAGTCTACAATCATCCGTGTCATAGGCGCTTTTGTTAGATTTAATAACGGCGGAGGCACTGTACCACTCCATCAATTAGGCAGGTGAGAACTCAAGATTATCGTCATCTCGCCAGCGTTGATGCCCATGATTAATACCACTCCATCAAGTATTATGCATTTTAGGCCAAGTTTACCTAAGAGAACCAGGCAAAGCACGGGTGCCAGTTGCCACTCGTAATACACACGGTGGTCAGAGACAATCTGGGTATTCATAATAAAGGTTTTTAGGTAAAGTCACGTGGGTTAAAAAAGAAAACAAATAAATTAAATCACGACGTTTCGGAGGCAACACAAGCTTCCGTCTTCAGGTGGGACCATCACGGCAAAATTACTGCATCAAGCGAAGAGAGCTCTAAGGAACACGACCTTTTGATGGTTCCATCGGAAGACGGAAGCTTGTGTTGCCTCCGAAACGTCGTGATTTAATTTATTTGTTTTCTTTTTTAACCTACGTGACTTTACCGAAAAAACCCAAAGAGTATGGATCCTTGCATTCACGAAAACTTCAAATCTAGAAAGGTTTTTAGGTTAGATCGCGTAATTTATAAATGTGTCGCAAACCCTCCCACCACCCGACACGGCTAATCAGTAAAAAAAGTGTCACGTTGACAAAAGACAAATAGTTCACTGCTTTAGCCCACCGGGTGTTGAAGAGTGGATCCATAACATTGTCAATTTTGGGTACGACGTTTCGCTGAAAATTACATCCAGCATCTTTTTTTTACCGATTGGCCGTGCCGGGTGGTGGAGCGTTGCGACACATTTATAAATAACGCGATCTAAACCAAAAACCCTTAGGGGCTGCGCTGTGGCCAGAATAACGCCTGGCTTTCTATGTCTCCACAGGCTTGAGGTTTACTGTGCACCACTAATTTAAGAATGAGTGGACCTTGTGGAATAAACCGGGTGTTACCGATGGTTGGCGAGTTCATATTGCAACAACAACCACCGTTCCCGCTAACTGCTACAACAACCACCGTTCCCGCTAACCGCTACAACAACCACCGTTCCCGCTAACTGAGACAACAACCACCGTTCCCGCACCTTCCATTATAGCACGGTTGGCTACGTACGGTGCGAAAGAAGTTCAACATACATACACACCCAGACTCACGCTTGTTCACATACACCTCCAAAAGCCTTTAACACGACTGTTGGGGCAAGTGCTGTTAGCACACCGATGAAGATCCGCACGGCACACGAGGGGTTGGGTGGCCAACATTATGCGCGACCGCCTTTGTCTCCCCAGTGGTGATGTTTATACATCGCACCAGAGTCGACCTAGGGGAGGCCCAAGACCGGTTCGGATAATCGTCACTGAGTGTTGGTGGCGTGAGCGGGAATCGAACCCATGTGGCCGGGTTCGTAATGCAGCGCGCTAACCGCTACACCCCCCCCCCCCACACACATTAAACCATGTCATCATAACAAACTCGCAAATGGAAGTGGCAATTTATCCGGAACTGCACAAGTCTTAAAATAAAACGGAAAAGCAGAACATTTTTTTTTTAAGAAATAAAGCTATGATGCATCATCATTATTCGAGCATCACCGCATGCATGACAGTGGTTATTACCCAGGGCTTCAACTTTACGATTAGTAACCCACTTTAGTGCCACAATGACTCGCTTTACGATTGCAGAAACCATTTCCCTGTATTGCAAAACCACGGAACGTTTTCTAGATTAGTTTTAAAAGGTTCTGAGTACGTTTGACACGTAGGCTTTCGCGACGGGTATTATATTCGTAATAAAATGTGTTCTAACGACACATTTACAAATCTTGATTTGAAGCTTTCGTGATTGCAGGGTCCATACTCGTTGGTTTTATATCCTACGTGACTTTACTGAAAGAACCAAAGAATATGGACACATTTACACTTACGCGATCTACAAAATAACCACCTTTATTTCGATTTAAAGCTTTCGTGACTGCAGGGATTCATCTTCTTGGATCTTTCGGTAAAGTCACGTAGAAGGGAAGTAATAAATAATAAAAATAAAACATAATAAAACAATTCTCACGACGTTTCGGCCACAACGCAAGCAGCCGTCCTCAGGTGAAGAACAGGTCTGTCGAGACTCTTCTCCTCGACAGACCTGTTCTTCACCTGAGGACGGCTGCTTGCGTTGTGGCCGAAACGTCGTGAGAATTATTTTATTATGTTTTATGTTTATTATTTTATTACTTCCATTCTATGTGACTTTACCTAAAGAACCAACAAGAAGAACCACCTTATTATGAATGTTTGAGCATGTTGTGGACCAGACAAAGGTGCACACCTGCAATTACTTGTGCACGACACCGCTGGCTGTAAAGCCTCCACGAGGAAATGTTGGCCTATTTGTCCACGGGGCCATCCATAAATGACGTCACGCGATTTTGGAAGATTTTTACCCCCCCCCCCTCGTCACACGGCGTCACAAAAAGTCAGACCCCCCACCCTCAAATATGACGTCACAAAGCTCTGCCCACCCCCCCGAAACCATATTTTCATTTTGAAAATAAAACATTCTTTAAATCGCTTTAAACTATCGTCATCGTAGTGCGTATTTAATGTGGCGCTGCATTCTGATGCTGTAGGAGAAAACATTTATTACAAAGTCTATTTAATTAAGCAGAACGTGTTGTCTATATTTATTTAAAGTTGCGTATTTTCACGTGACGTCACATTTCTCAAACCCCCCCCCCCTCGTCACACATCGTCACAAATGTCTGACCCCCCCCAGGTGCGTGACGTCATTTATGGACGGCCCCACACTGGCCAGTACGTTTTGGAAAAGATGGCAACACCATACTTCCCCTCCACACACAACAAGCGACCTGGCTGATCTAATTGCACCCAAACACATTCCTGCGGAGGGAGCTGGTAGGAACGTGGGTTGCTCGGTCAATGGCCTGCAGGGTCAACGGCGGCGTGGTGTATTCCGCAAATATGCCCGACTGTGAGGGCGGGCACAAGCCGGCGTGAGTAGGTTAAACGTTGAGTTTTATAGGGCACCACGGGGTGACCAGCCCCTCTCCACCCAGCCCTCCCCCCCAGCCCCACCCTCCCCACCAACCCCTCCCTGCACGACGGACACAAGAATCCCCTGTGGGCTGGTGTAACCAGGAGGTTCCTACCAGTATTATGTTTGTGTGTAGAACTTACTTCGCACCGTACGTAGCCAACCGTGGTAAATCGGGAGGGGCGGTACTGAAACGCAGAGCTTTTTTATAGGACGCTGCACAAATAAAAAAAACACTCCACGTGACCTCTGGTGAAAAACAATTATAATCATAGTAAAACGTTTATTAGTTTTTTTAACAAAGGTGGGCAGGGGGGGGAATTTAAGACAGTTGCCAATTGCAGTTTCAACTGGCTCCTCATGAGGTATTTAATGATTAACTTTGTAATTCATTGATGCTTTACGATTATAGTTCTTAAGTGTCACAATGCCGACTTTATCGAGCCATTACTTTTTTTTCTTTGACGAGTACAATCCCGTTGGCGTCATCCTGCTTATCACGATAGTTTACTCTCGCCCAGAGGTCGCAACCGGGTACCCGCTACCCGTACCCTACCCGCTACCCGTTTGCGACCCTGGTGCGGCCGGGTACGGGTAGGCCGTGAGTCACTGGTGAATAACTGCCACTCATTTCCCAACGTCTTGTCTCTTCTCACAATTCAAGTTCCTAGAATCAACCCACCCGCGCCTGCAACATGGCTTCATCCCAGAGGTCGCAATCAGGTACCCGATACCCGTACCCTACCCGTACCCGACTGGGTACGGGTAGGGTACGGGTACGGCCGGGTATGGGTAAGGGTACCCGTTTGCGACCCTGGTGCGGCCGGGTACGGGTAAGGAATCAAAACCCGTTTGCGACCTCTGCTCTTGCCTCGTTTTCTCTCATTCGAAACGTAACGTTTGCATGTGGTGCGACTCAAACCTAAATAATGACAATACGGCTGTAACTCTCAATTGTCTGTGGGACGAGAAACCGGATTCCTGGCGGGTTTCGGGATGCATCGTCGGTACTTGTGAAAGACATAACCGACCTGATTATTACATAAAATGTGCATTTAAAGCGATTGTGTTGATGTTCAGAATTTTGCTTGAAAATAAGTAATATTGTAAAAAAACTTTTTTTTAAACACGCTTTTATAAAATGTGCCCTACTAGTAATGGCAGAACTCACGACTCCAGGAAGTGGCCCCGAAGCTTGCCATAACGTAAGGGGCCGTGGCCAATTACAGCCAATGCAGTTGAGCGTGGACAATTAGACCCAAGCCGAAACATAACACAAAAAAATTATGTAAAAAATATAGATTTTTTTAAATGATAAAATGTAGTATTGTCATCAGTATGACATACGTATACCGAGTTTGCAGTCGATATAACATTGGGAAGTGGGCTAAAATTGAGTTACAAGTATTGAGGATACGACAACAGACAGTGAGTTAAATAAAAGCGTGTAAAATGTTTAAAAATATATATTTAATTTGTTTTATGATAGAATATAGTCTTGTCATCAATATGACATACGTATACCAAGTTTGCAGTCGATAGCACATTGGGAAGTGGGTAAAAACTGAGTTACAATCTTTTTTTAAGGATACGACAACAGACGGAGTGAGTTAAACAAAAGCTTGTAATAAAAAGGGTGACTTGTGGATGATGATGGTATTTTTTTCCCACCGAGAGCAAATCAGATAGGCGAGTGATATTGCTTAATGGTTATTGTTTAGTAGGAAGAAGCAACAGCACAAAGTAACCGTAAAGATGTCATCTTATGAATTGGTAATGATAAAAAAAATACTTAAAATCATTGGTTAGGGAGTTCAGTCTTGCACGCAGTGTATTAAGGCCACTGCATTGGTGATGCAGTCCAAGTGATATCACGACGGCTACCGATGCATGCGACTGATAATTTCGTTTTCACCCCTCCCCCTCATAAATGAAGAATCAAAGTTGCGTTGGGATAGCTTTCAGAAAGCACCAAGATCATGAAACTCTGCAATAGTTGATAATTGTTTTTTTACCCTTCTATCTGGCAACAAAACTGACACCTTTTTACAGGAGTCATGTTTGCATAGACCACAATACCTGCAGTCATAATGCAAACAAAAAACATATGTTTGCATTATGACTGCAGGTATTGTGGTCTATGCAAACATGACTCCTTGTAAAAAAGGTGTCAGTTTTTGTTGCCAGACAGAAGGGTAAAAAACCAATTATCATATTTTGCTACTGGCAAATGAGGTTCCAATGGTCTGCAATATTGTTTAGCTTTTTGAGTTGCATTTCCATTGAAACATCACAGACAGGCGTAAGGCTTATCTGTTCCAGAACTAACAAACCCATGCCCCCCCCCACAGTAAAATGGTTCGATCCTTGCATTGATTAGGTGGATGGGTGACCCTAAAGGGGCAAAGCACTTAACGACACTTGGTCGTTTGTAAAGACTTGAGGGGGTTCGATTCCTCCTACAGTCGCACGGCAATTTCTGCAGATTACCAAAAATGTGCCATCCGCTCCGATGAGGAACGTTGAAAATGTTCTCCGTATTTTTGCGGAAGGTTGTTGATATTGGGTCTTGGGTGACGACGAGATAAAGGACTCGTTCAGAACTCTCGTAGACCAGTAACAACCCCTTCGTGTTAGAGAGCAGCCCACAGAGAACCCTTCGTGTATCATCCGGTCCTCCGACAGCACGTTCCCATTCACCCTGCCACTGATTGTAATGTTGAGTAGGCAAAAGAAGACTCCAAGGTGATCTTTTTTAAATCCTTTATATTAAGTTCGCTTGCTTGCTTGCGTGCTTACGACCGTGCAAACCTTTCGGTCGTTTTTTAACCCACTTCCCGTGATCCAATCGAGCTGACATTTTGCACACAGACTCGTTGTGCGAGACAATTAATGTTCGTGAATTTTTTTTCCAAAATTTTACACTGTTTAGGGAAAACAAATTAAATATTTAATTACCAATTGCTTAATACTGGCAGACAATCATCTGACCCATAGGTGGCAGCCATCTCAAGCCAGAGGACGAGAGGACTCTAGCCGCCACGCATATAAAGGATTTATAGTGAAAAACTTTGTTTTTACGGGTTATACTTATTAATCATCGGAGCTGGAATTTTGATCAATTATGCGGTGCCAAATTGTATGCAAATTTTTGTTAATGCAGTCGCAGACACTTGAGAATAATTTTCAATCACAGCGGAGGTTAACACTAGTTTGTGCATGTCTACGACGGGTAAAGTAATATAATGTTTAATTTCCACGTAGGACTCAGGGCTGTAAAGTCGTCACAATCAGCCATGATATATCCACTGCCTGATCATGGCTTCCCCAAGCCGTGTCCGATGACGGTGGTTGTTTCACCATACTTCACCACGCCGGTCAATTTCTCAGCGGTTTTTTTTAACCACACTTCACCACGCTGGCCAGTATGGGTCAGTGAAGGGAAGGCATGGGGTGATGGGGGGTGGGGATGGGCCCATGACCGGTTCAGGACCGATATCGTTCGTCGTGGCTAGAAATACAACTCAGGACGCCGGTTAAATCGTGCAATGCGCTAACCAATGCACGGCCACTCAACCCCGGGCTGAAACTAAGAGATGAAATAAATGGCACTGCTTCATATCAGTTTAAGCAAGATCTAATTGAGATAATGCCCTCTGACCTGTTAAATAAGGGACAATTAATTCAAATGTAGCATAATGCATGCCTACTGTGTCCTTAGATAAACTATACATTTTCCATTAAATATAGGCAGCTATTGATTATCTGGGGTACTGGGGGGCATGGTGGCCCAGATAAAACCAACATGCCAATAACACAAAACACTTTTAAAACTAAACTATTTATATTTTACTAGTAAGGCCCATTGAGCTAGTCCGCTCTTTTTAAATCCTTTATATTAAGTTCACTTGCTTGCTTACGACCGTGCAAATCTTTCGGTCGTTTTTTAACCCACTTCCCGTGATCCAATCGAGCTGACATTTGCACACAGACTCGTTGTGCGTGACAGTTTTCGTGAAAATTTTTTCCAAAATTTTACACTGTTTAGGGAATTTTTTAAAATATTTAATTACCAATTGCTTAATGGTGGCAGACAATCATCTGACCCATAGGTGGCAGCCATCTCAAGCCAGAGGACGAGAGGACTCTAGCCGCCACGCATATAAAGGATTTATAGTGAAAAACTTTGTTTTTACGGGTTAAATTTTTCACAAGCGACCCGGCGAGAAATGACAGCTCAACGAAGTGGCTTGTGTGGAAATTTAAAGCAGCCACATTACTCTAAACGTGTGACATTAATTCCTAAACGTGAAGGGGAAAGAACCGGATGACCCGGGAGAAAAATCCACGCGACCACGGGGAGAAAGACACAAAGAAATAAGCACGTGTCACGACATTTTCTTTTAGAAAGTAATAATCGCAAGCCACGGTTAATCCGCAACCCGTTCAATTCGCCTGCGGGCTAACGGAGAGTTAAGTAAAAAACTATTCAAGCTGTTCAATATGCAAATTTCAAAACAGTCTTCAGGGTCAACAGTCTTCAACAATTTCCAGGGTTTCCAAAGAACAACATTTTAAAGGTGTGCTCTCCAGAAATAATTCGGTTAATATCTTAGCTCTCCCCAACCTTAAGCCGGTCATTCTCCCAGCCATCCTTCTTTACTCTGAAGAGCGACTGCCCGACATGCTCGCATGTGAAAGATTTGTTTCTAAAATAAGACCGTGATAACCATGACGGCGGTATGAGGTTTTGTGTGTGTTTATATACAAAAAATACACACCGTTCTAAAGTAACAAGTTACTCAGACACATCTTGTCAATAAGATAATACTCTTAGATGGGTTCAACCGAATGGTTAAATAAAGGAGTCAATTACAATAGTTAATTAATCTCCACGGGCACTCAACCGATGGAATAAAGGCTGCCAGACGCAAGCGATTCAATCTCAGTAGCCTTTCACCTGGTTAAACAAGGGACAATGGGACTTTTACCTCACGTGACAGGCAGCAAAAAAAGCCATGCCGCATTTTTCAGGGTGTGGCTGATAGTGCACACGCACGCGCACTCCCCACCCTCCTCAACCCTCCACTCCTGGGAAATGGTACAGCCAACAATTAATGCAGCAACATCCCTGCCAGAGGAAACGGTCTTTATGGATCTGTATTGATCTGTGGCGCTAATGGCGGGAATGCACCATGTCTTCGCCGGGGGTGGGGTGGAGATGTATTACTTAATGAGTCGTAAAACCCCACCCAGCTGCAATGGTGCGTGCTGCATTGCAATGGGTACATGGTATGTTTGACTTGCACCCACCATGAAAATAGAGACGAGTTGAAATGCATTTTATCGGTGGCTACGGCTGCAGTGAGAGCGTATTGGATGTCTGCAAGAACGTCTGCATTGCAGACTGTTTGAGCGATAGGCTTTTAAATCCACAACGACGCCTCTGTGCTTTGAAACTTACATTTTAGGAGATCAGCTCCAAACAAAAATGAGAGATGAGTGACTTAATTCAATAATAAACCAGACATTTATGCTTATTCATCCCCGAAAACCCTGGAGACCGATTCCAAGACACTCATCCTGAATTGGTTCTCTCGGGACAAAGTACCAACACTCCGATCCTGATACCCGGTCTACTGGAGCCGAGTCTCCAGACATTGATCCTGAAACCACGTCTCCCGTCTCAAGATTCTAAACCTGAAACCCGGCCTCTCCTGGAGCCAAATCTCAAGACTCAGATCCTGAACCCGGTATTCCCAGAGCCGAGTCTCAACCAGGTCACAGATCCTTAAATATTGCCGTTACGTTTCTAAAATACCCAACAAGTTCATCAATAACATTGCCTTTAAAAAGTACGTGTCATTCATAGGTGACGTTTTGGGGAATTGGCCCTTCATCACAGCGAGAGGCAGCAAGGTGGAGTGGATAAGATTTGGAGACGACACTTTAATAAATACTTATATACCATGGGGTGGGTCTCATAAGTATTCAATAATAAATGTTTCCCGATTACCAGTGTTTACATAATTCACACTTCGGGATGCATTCATGGCCACAATTCTAATTTTAATAGGATTTGAAGGAGTGTAATGCATTTAGGTGACAATTCTCTGGGCTCAATTCAGCTTTTAATAGGATTAATTAGCATAATGCACTTGTAGATGTTATTGCCGTACTCAATTCTCATTTCAATATGATTAGAGAAGCTATCTAAGAAGGGATTAGAAAATATTTTCAATTTCCTGAACCTTTCAAGCATCTTTCGATTTAAAGCTTTCGTGACTGCAGGGATTCATCTTATTGGTTCTTTCGGTAAAGTCACGTAGAATTGAAATAATAAAATAATAAAACATAATAAAATAATTCTCACGACGTTTCGGCCACAACGCAAGTAGCCGTCCTCAGGTGGAGAACAGGTCTCTGTCTCCTCGACAGACCCTCCTCGACAGACCTGTTCTCCACCTGAGGACGGCTGCTTGCGTTGTGGCCGAAACGTCGTGAGAATTATTTTATTATGTTTTATTTTTATTATTTATTATTTCAATTCTACGTGACTTTACCGAAAGAACCAAGAAGACTTTCAGGCATCGTGCAAGAATCCGGCTTTACGTTTGCCCTTGCTGTCCCAAGTTGACCGAAAATTAAAATGTATTACGTAAACAAATGTGGGTTCCAACCGTTGTTAACGCCACATACAAAAACTGAAAAACTCATAATAATAGGGTTTTTCCACCTGTTTTCTGGCAACAAAACTGAAACCTTTTTACAAGGATTCATGTCTGCATTAACCACAATACTTGCAGTCAAAATGCAAACAACAAACATACTCTGATAACACTGGTCAAGAAAAAAAAATTTTTTCTGGCCTGGACTTTGCCTGACTAATTTCAGCTGACTAATTTCAGGGTGCTGATTCCAAATCTGATCTCAGATTTGCTCTATCACATCATTTTTATGCTATCGGCATACCCCATTTTCATTGATTTACCCGAAATTAACTGTCACTTATGATTGCAAGTTGTTGCGAGTCAGTGACTGCTTTAGTGTTAAAATATGGTGCTGTATTTTTAGGATAGTGTGTTTATAATATAATTTTATGTAGATATCCACATTTATTAAATATTTTTCTTCTGCAGTTTTTATTGAAAATGCAAAATTTAATATCTCAAAAACCTGATGTGATAGACAAAACTAATGCCAGATTTGGAATCAGCACCCAAAATAACCTTAAACCCGTTGGAATACCTTATGCCAGAAAAAGTGTGTTGACCAGTGTACTATATGCATTGTCCTTGAAACTGATTGGTCCACACCAAGGAACGGCTTTCTTTCAGCCTCGACCCAATTGGTGCTCGACCAGAGGACGCCAAAAGGCGTACAGCTCAAAGACAATGCACTATCAAAGTAATGAGGGCTCGGGTGAGCATCTACATCATTTCGATTTAAAGCTTTCGTGACTGCAGGGATTCATCATCTTGGTTCTTTCGGTAATGTCACGTAGAAGGGAAATAATAAAATAATAAAAATAAAACATAAAAAATGTATTTTCACGACGTTTCGGCCACAACGCAAGCAGCCATCCTCAGGTGAAGAACAAGTCTGTTTATTTTATTATTTTATTATTTCCCTTCTACGTGACTTTACCGAAAGAACCAAAATGATCTACATCATTGTAAAAAGGTTTCAGTTTTGTTGCCAGAAAAAAGGGGAAAAACCCTATTATTATGTTGGTACTTGCAAAGGAGGTCTAATGATGGAGAAAGTTCGTCGAGGATTTAACAATGCAATTGTTTTAAGCGAAGGCGAGGCAATCATTCAGTTTGAATGCGAGGCGGCCTTTATTAAATCCTTTATATTAAGTTCACTTGCTTGCTTGCTTGCGCTTACGACCGTGCAAATCTTTCGTTCGTTTTTTAACCCATTTCCGTGATCCAATCGAGCTGACATTTTGCACACAGACTCGTTGTGCGTGACAATTTCTTTTCGTGAAAAAATGTTTCCAAAATGTTACACTTTTTAGGATTTTTGTTAAAAATATTTAATTACCAATTGCTTAATGGTGGCAGGCAATCATCTGACCCATAGGTGGCAGCCATCTCAAGCCAAAGGACGAGAGGACTCTAGCCGCCACGCATATAAAGGATTTATAGTGAAAAACTTTGTTTTTACGGGTTAATTTTTTATAATCTCATTGCCACTAGAAATTCAATACAAGGCCACGTACCCGCATGTCACTGGAGCTACGACCACCACTCTTAGCCACTGGCTTGGATAAATCTGGCTGGCAAGGTGCCAGAAAACGTCGGGCAAATGTAAATCACCTAGACATTTACTGGTTTCTCCAATGTAGCGGAAGGCCACACAGTGCTTTGTTTGAATGCGATGCAATAATACTCATAAACCAGATTGGTTGAGGTGCATGGGGACATGGCTCTCGGTACGCATCAGAGGTACGGTGCTCCTGAATTACACAGACACTCGAAATATTTGTCATGCAATGGCTATGTGTCACAAATGATGCTGCGGGTGTTTTGATGCATGCATTGGGATCATAAATCATTAGCTTCTGAAAGTTGCGTGGACCAGACATAATGGGTAATTCATTAAACTTGCCACTTTCATGTCTGGCTCCCACCAGTAATCCAGAAAAGTTTTTTTGCAGGCAAGCAGTCTGCATAACACGTCTGATATTTGAACTCTGTAAGCCTATGTTGCTGACATCTCATCTCCAAGTGAGCAGAAATAAACATGGCTCTGTTTAGTAAATGAACAGCAGGATTAATTTACTCGGCAGTGGAGAGGTCATCACGGGTCACTGTCCATGCTAAGAAGGTAAAGATGCAACACTACAATGGCATGGTCATGCCAATGCGACTGACGGGCCTCCTCAAGCGGGCATGCTCGACAGCCTGGCTGGAGGATAGTCGACTGACCACCCTGCCTTTTTTTTACTAGAGCCTCACACTTTAACTGCAATGTTACATTGAAATACCACACGAAAACTTTGGTCTTACAAACCCCAAAAATTGTAAATGAGAAACTTGGAATTTTATATTGATTAAAAAAGCGTAATTTGTATTGAAAAAAAAAACACTTAAGGCTTTGTAAAGCACTGTAGTTTAGCAGTACACATTACTGTACCTGTTGTAGCGGGTAGTTTGTGAGCTATTGCGTAACAAACTACACCTCAGGGCGTTACGACCCTGCCATGCGCGTGTCCCACTGGAGCAGTTGAGCCACCACGGCTCAACTGCTCCAGTGGGTGCTTGTAGCTCGTGGTTTATCACCAAACAAGTAGGCTGCTGCAACACCCCACCCGACAAAAGCAAGACAAAAGTAAAGAAGGTACCAGCCCTTTAAAATGTAATGCACGCACAATGTGTCCTGGCCTCTCCGAAGATCTATTGCAGATTGAGGACATCCGCAAGACTGCATTTATCGACAGGGCCCCTGCTAGACTCCCATGTGGATCTTGCAGCACGGCAGGTGAGACCCGGTTTGCTAACAGTGACTCACTACGAGAGAGACTATATTTTTCGATTTAAAGCTTCGTGACTGCAGGGATTCATCTTCTTGGTTCTTTCTTTACCGAAAGAACCAAGAAGATGACTATATTTATACCTGGCAAGGCAAACAAGCGAATAAACCAAGGCAATATGGTGTTGGATTCGCCGTCAAAAACACACTCCTTGAGATGATAGAACCACCAACTGCAGACTTCAAGCAGATTCTGCTCATGAGACTGCTCAACGCTTCTGGCCATGTAAACGTCCTGACGTCTTGTGCCCCAACACTACTCACCTCTGGAGATTCATGACCAGTTCTACGAGGAGCTTCACAACATCATACAGCAAAATCCCCGGCTCGGAGCACGTGTTTCTGTTGGGAGCCTTCAACGCAAGGGTTGGGGGCTGACCATGACGTGGCCCGCTTGCCTTGGCCATCGCAGCGTCGGAAAAAACTGAAGGCCAGCGGACAAAGGCTACTGGAGCTTTGCTCATACCACAAATCTCGGTATCACAAACTCATTCTTTCTCACAAAACTCCGCCATAAAGTGTCACGAAGCCATCCAAGGTCCTTCAATTGGCACCGACTGGACTTTGCAATCACCAGACGAGCATTCCTCAGCTCAGTACTCATCTCACGCAGCCACCACCGTGCAGTCTGCGACACCGATCACTCACCGGTATCCAGCAACGTCAGACTGCACCCCAAAAAGATACACCTCAATCAAAAGCGCTACCCACACATCAACTCTGCCAAGACCTCCCTCCCAGAGCTCACTTAAGCATTCCAACACAACCTTGAGCAGTCTTACATGACACACCAGATTCAGTGGCGGCTCCTGCAAAATCTCTCAGGGGGGCAAATGTCTGGATGATTGATAAGGATAAGGTACACCCATGCAATGGATAAATTAACAGCTTAATCATGTAAAGGCAACTTCACTTCTTTAATATTAATGAAAAATAAAGTGACTCTTACAATACATCTTGTTTGTTTCTATACTCACTATTAATACAATCCACTCACGTTTCTTTTATTAAAGATTCCACTAGGTGGCGACAAATTATATTGTTGGATGAAACGTGCTTACGTATGATGACGTAAGTACGTATGATGACGTAAGCACGTTAGGGCGAGCCCTCCCGGAAGTCGTAGAGAATGCATTGCAGCGCCCCCGTTAAAAAAACATCTTTGAATGTAAGTCTATGGGGCCACTCGGGCGATTCTCAGCCGGAGTGAAATCGCCCAAAAAGAGGCGGTACTCCACAGAACGTGACATGACGCTGATTGGACTATATCCAGAGGCTGCACAGTGACGGCTAGCGTGACTCTGTGGTTGAATGACATTGGTGGTGCGTCGCCCAATCGCCCTAATGAAGAAACCGCCCCTGATCAGATGGAACTGTGGAGACAAAAGTGGGCACACCTCAGAGACGCCATCTTCAATGCAGCCATCAACACCTTTGGCAAGCAGACAAAGCAGAACACACTGTAGATTGCCAATCTTATTTGACAGACAACCATTACTGTTTTACCATGTTTAGTGGTGGTCTCCCTGTCACAGGTTGAGTCACAAACCGCACCTCTCCATAACAAAGGCCCAGTCTTTGTTATGCAGTCTATTCTTAGTCTTAAGCCTCACCTTACCATATTAATAAAAAGTATGCGGCCCTTGCCCACCACCTTCTCCAACCATTATATAAACAGAGTGGTAGCTCCTGCAATCTCTCATTTACTTGATACAGCTGTCGTGGCTGTGACGGTACCACCTGAAGACGGAAGCTTGTGTTGCCTCCGAAACGTCGTGCTTTTTATTTTATTTTACTTTTTAATGTTTTTACCTACGTGACTTTACCGAAAAAAACCTAAGAATATGAATCATTGCAGTCACGAAACTTCAAATCTAGAACAGAACACAGTGGTTTGAGGAACCCCTGGATTCATTGGAACCCAGCCAAGCAGACGATGCTCCTGAAATACGAGCACGCCCCAAATGCAGGATCATCAAGGGCTCTGAAAGTTGCCCGCAGTGCAGCTCAAACGACCGCCAGACGCTGAGCAACAACTACTGGCTGAATCTCAGCAGTAGGATCCCACGCGCCTCTGACACTGGCAATATCCGTGCCATCTACAAAGGCATCGAGACAGCCTTTGGTCCAAACATCAGGAGGACTGCCCCCTGAAATCCAGAAGAGGGCTACCATCACTGATAAACTAGAGCAAATGGCCAGGTGGGTGAAACACTGGCATGTGAACTCAATGTGTGCACATTTATATGGCAATGCCGGGTTGGCAGTGGCGCACAAGCACAATTAACAAAAAAAACTCAAACACTTTTATCAATAACACCGCGGCCTGAAAAGAAAAAATATGTAGACAGCGCTTTAGGCAATGGTCCTTCTTCATCGCACATGAGCGGAGCAACACATTTGCTAAATGCACAAAATGCCAGGTTGTCTACATCATTTGTAGTTCGTTGCTGCTATCAAGAGAGTGAGTATGCTAGTTGATGTATTGTTATGCACAGAAAATATTAAGTTTGTCCGCCTAACCACCTGTCCATCATTGGACACTTAATCGCTTCCACAAAACACAACATGTATTAATTCTAGATTAGAAGTTTTCGTGACTGCGAGGATTCATACTCTTTGGTTTTTTCGGTAAAGCCACGTAGGTAAAAAATTAAAATAAATTAAATCACGACGTTTTGGGCGCAACACAAGCGTCCTTCTTCAGGTGGGCACAACTTAGCGAAAGCACACCAAAGTGTGTCGTGATTTAATTAATTTAAATTTTTTACCTACGTGACTTTACCGAAAAAACAAAGAGTACAACATGTTTTGATTTAAATCTTTCGCGACTGCAGGGATTCATATTCTTGGTTCTTTCGGTAAAGTCACGTAGAAGAGAAATAATAAAATAATATAGATATAAAACAATAAAATTCTCACGACGTTTCGACTGCAACACAAGCAATCATCATCAGGTGTGAAATCCACATCAAGAAAATTTGAAAAAAGTGGCGATTTTTCCTAACGTCAGCACCACAGATAGCGATTTGGCAGTTGGCCACCATGAGAGGTTCGTTCATGAGACTATTCACATATACAAACACAGAGACAATTTCAACCAAGAATATGGATTCTGGCTTAGCAATCATTGGAAGGATTTCTAGAATTGAAGCTTTCGTGACTGCAAGGATTCATATTCTTAGGTTTTTTTTCGGTAAAGTCACGTAGGTAAAAATTTTAAATTAATAAAAGTAAAATATTTTTTTANTTTTTTTATTTTACTTTTATTAATTTAAATGTTTTACCTACGTGACTTTACCGAAAAAAAACCTAAGAATATTGGAAGGATTTGATAAACCATTTCGGGTCTTAATTGATTGTGTTCATTTTCTGCTNCCCCCCCCCCTCTTTTCCGAACATAGATGGACTCGTCCATGTTATCAACCAACGCGCCTCGACTTCGCACCAAATATCTCCGATAGGAATTAACTACGGACATCTGTGAAAAGGAGCTGTTGTAGCTAATCGGATTCCTCCGGTATAAATAACGATTCCCGAACTCTTCCAAGCGTTCGTTTGTGTGGCTCAGCGAGTTTGTAACAGCGATGTCAGACATAATTTGTACCGTTGCGATCCAGTCTTCAAATCGACGTTTAAACCACCCGTCATTACAACATGGTTCAGAAGTTTAGCGAGTTATGGTCCGAGAGACTGGTCACCAACGTGATTGCGTAAAATAATCATGTACAATTCGTCATAGTCTAAACATTTTTACTTAAAGACGCAACAACTTATTTCGTCCGTCAGATGAAAGGCCAATGCAAAATCTAAAGGCCGACATACTCGCCGGCACGATAACATATCTGCACAAGCGTTGAAAACGCAGCTAAAGACGACGGCATTTCTTTGCGCGCTAACCATTACACAATTGCACCAATCTCCCCGCCGTGTATACATTATATTGTAAACGAGCCAGATTACATTATCTAAAGTTCCATCGCGTTTTGTGAGAATACATTCTGAAGGGGAGACACATCAAATTACATCATCCCCCGCCTACACGCAGAAACGCCAGGCACTCTGTCTTTGTTAGACTGGGCGTGGCTCACTCTTGGCCCTCTCTTGGAGGACACCAATTTAATGCGTTTAAAACCGTCTGTCGAAGAAGAAGATTTCTGAAAATACCCCACTCTTCCGGCCCACGGCACCGCATATTTCACCGGGCATCCCTTGGTTAGACGCTCCTGGTATAATCACGCCAAAATGAAGCAAATTAGAAAATTACTTAAACGCACGTGCCAGTATGCAAAGAGCTTAAGATTGCTGGAAAATGTAAATAGGCGTGTTTAAATTACTGTCAATTCTGTTTTATTACATGCCTTTCCCGTTCCCTCTCCCTCCCCGTCCCGTGCCCCTCCAACATTTTATGTTAGTCATCTTCCCCCTTATCTTTAACCCTCCCATATAAACTCACTTGTTAAAACGGATTTATTTTATTTCACCAGGTTGTCAGGCCCACTCTTTATTTTTCACAAGCACCCTGGCCACAACTGATAAGCTCAACGTAGTGCCTTGTCATCATTGTGTGGAAATGTACAGCAGCCAAATGAGGTCGTGGGTTCGATGCCGACCTGACACCAATTAAATTGTAACAATTCTGGTCACACACACAGGAACATACTTGTAACCTTTGCTTTAAAATAAGGGGGGGGGGGAGATGCAGCTTATAATTCAGAGAATAAAGATACACAGTAGTAGCAATCTATCCATCCGGTGCTATGGTTTGAAAGTAACGGATGCTCGTAGTCGGGTCACGAGTTGATATATTATGATATTCTTCACCCATCATCTCTTGGAGCCAATGTGGTCTATCGAGTGTTCATCCTATAGAACCACCGGCCCATACCATGACAACTTGGAATTTCCTGCATTGGCTGAGAGTCGGCAACGATTGTAAATACAACTCTATGTTGTTTGAACATGGAATGCTGTTGGAACCAAGTTGACTCTGCCAGACATTATTTATTTATAGGGACATGCAGCCATTGTTACATCGCTTGAATAAAAATAAACTCTTACGCTCAGGATGCACGCATTGGCTCCTATGTGCCAGAATAATTGTTTGTACGATTCGTACAAATTATATGGAAATGTTACAGTAACGAAAATGAGTAGGTGTTAACAATAACCAGTAAAACAAATATGGTGGTAATAAACGACAAAAGAAACGGATTATTCAACGTGACAGTTCGTTGAATTGCGGTGTGGTGTTGAATTATAAATGTTCATTCTCTGGAGACGAGTTCCAATCTTTGGCTTTCACCCCCATTCTTCTTGACCATCGGCCATAATCCCTTCTAGCCAGGACACTGCCTGCCCAAGACCACTAATATGTTTCTGTTATTAGCAGTCTCTACAATGACGCATATTGATTATATTGTCTATGTTATTGCATGTATGGGTTTGTATAACACTACAACCAGTGTCTTCTTGGTTCTTTCGGTAAAGTCACGTAGAATGAAAAAAAAAATAATAAAATAAAAATAATAAAATAATTCTCGCGACGTTTCGGCCACAACGCAAGCAGCCGCGGTCTCCCCGACAGACCTGGTCTTCACCTGATGACGGCTGCTTGCGTTGTGAATCCCTGCAGTCACGAAAGCTTTAAATCGAAATACAACCAGTGTATTAGAGAGGGCCGCCTCTTGCCTATAAACCATCATTAGTTCAAAAACCGGACCCGAGTTCGTCTGTGTTGAAATATCACTGTCGATCAGACACTCCCCAAAACAGCCTCGTGGTTGGCAAAAAAAAAGGGACCCAAAATATGGAATGGAGGGCGCAAGTTCGAATTAAACCATTAATTATTACAGGCACAAAAATATTTTCACATTCCTGTAATCGCTTGATCACGCATCTGCGGTAGGAATCAAACCGTGAACTGCGCATGACCTGGTTCAGTGGTATAGTGCCCTTGCCAGAATCTTCAACTCTACCGGCAAGCTAAAATGTGCTTCCTCATGCAGCTGAGCAAGAGGGAAGTTAACAGTTAAATAAATAAGTGAGTTGCGCAAACAAAAAAAAACGTCCGTTCTGCTGATGCCTCAAAAACAGATGTTCAAGTTGCCAAATAAGGTTCTAAGATACGCCGAGTCGGGTGTTTAAGGCCACGAATTGCAAATCGCCAACATCGTGAAATGCAGATCGAGCTGTGGGGTTGCAGTATTGCCTCCCGCACGACACCCAAAGCTTACGCAGACAGCATTGTCCATTCGCCCCCACCACCCTTACTCGTGCCGAGCTCTTTGCGTTAAGGAAACCACACGATGCAATTACCTGTTCGTTAAATGGATTACAGAGTAATGGGCGGGTTGTGTTGCTGCTCAAATTGTGTACACGTTGCATTATTGCCACACTTGTTCACCCAGGAAAGCCTCACAGAGTCTCAATATATATTTCAGGAGGGTACATTTTTGCGGCGGGGCGGGTAGGCACTGTTGCTTTGCGTAATCCCAAAGGAGTTATTTGCAGGTATTTTTTGTTAGGATTGGAATGTGTATTCAATACCAGTTAGATTGTTTATGGTTTTTTAGCTGTGGGAGGAAACTGCAGCAACCCAGAGGAAAAACCATGCATAAGAGGGAGGAGAAAATAGACAAACTCCACGTAGGAAGGGAAACCCCAAAATCGGGAATAGAAATCGAACCCATGAGCATTTTTGCTGTGATACATTAAATGCATCCGTGTTAATCATTGTACACGTACAGCCCTTTTGTAAACACTGCTGGATGAGGGCCTCCCCATATCGCTGTGGTTGCTAGGAGATGTTACCTAACTCGCCTGGTATACAGGAGGTCGTAGTTCGATCGCGACCCTGACGCCTGCTGTATATTTGAAGTTTCCATGTTCTCCCTGTGGTCGCGTGGATTTTCTCCAGTTCCTTCAGTTTTTCCCTCCACGTTAAAAAAAAATGCGTTTGAGTATTTGGCTGCTATAAATGCCCAACATGATAAGCCACTTCGTTGAACTTTCATTTGTGGCCAGGTGACCTCTTAACAAAAAAAAAGAGCGATACAGCTCAGTGTGCCTTACCCAGTCAAATAAAAAAAAATTTTATAATATAGTTTTAAAATAGACCATGATTTACCGTGCTGGTCAGAGCGGGTTAGTGAAGGCGGGAAGCAGAGATGTGGAAGCGTCGAATCACTGCAACAACGGATTTGCTGCACCGCAATCCGTTGCCAACCACACAAGCTCTGCAGACGATAACAATCTAATTACCGGCGAAACGTGATACTCTAATTATAAATGTTGTAGTGGGTTTACTCTCCAACACACAGGTGTGCTGACGAGTAACGAATTGGCATGGTTTGTTTGTGAAAACATTTATAATTATACTCTTTGGGTCTTTCGGTAAAGTCACGTAGAAGGGAAATAATAAAATAATAAAAATAAAACATAAAATAATTCTCACGACGTTTCGGCCACAACGCAAGCAGCCGTCCTCAGGTGAAGAACAGGTCTGTCGGAAAGACATTCAGACGCTGTCTTTCCGACAGACCTGTTCTTCACCTGAGGACGGCTGCTTGCGTTGTGGCCGAAACGTCGTGAGAATTATTTTATATGTTTTATTTTTATTATTTTATTATTTCCCTTCTACGTGACTTTACCGAAAGAACCAAGAAGATGAATCCCTGCAGTCACGAAAGCTTCAAATCAAGATTACTATAATTGGCCATTTCGGGTGGTGGCGGGTTTAACGACACATTAATATTTTACGCGATCTAACCCAAAAACCTCTGTTATGGATAGTATTGGTCGTGAAAAACCTTCGTGTTAAACTATAACAACCTTTGGAACCTCATTTACCAGTAAAAATTATAATTGTTTTTTTACCCTTCTATCTGGCAACAAAACTGACACCTTTTTTTACAAGGAGTCATAACTTTGGAGCTTTCGTGACTGCAGGAATTATTCTTGTTAATAATGCACGTACAATTATCATGCATACGCAGTGTTGTGGATTGTATTTGTCATTATGGTGACAAATACTGTACGTAATGTGTTTCTAATGAATTATTAATACGTGTATCGATAGTGTAATACAGACGTGAATTAACAAGTAAATGAATGCTGCATTAGAGTCTAAGACACTGCTGATTATTCAGATTATGATGTTAAAATCTCAACAAGGTCAGCACAAAATATATCATCCTCACTGCCAATGTCACTTTCAGCATCATCATTACCATCACCTTCATCAGTTACATATATCACCAACATAACCATTGCCTATGATATCTTTAACACCCTCTCTAGATCACAATCACCACTGCTCAACTTGATCATCATTCCACCAATAATACCCTCGTCATCATTATCCACATCTTTTGCAATCGATTCGGGAAGTACACCAGCGGTTTGCACTTTGCATAGAAATTCATTGACGCAATAATGTTGAATTTCCAACGATTGTAAGCCTACCACTGCCTCAGGATCACTTTTCAGAGATGAACACCCACCCAACACTCCTTTGAGTGCAGAGACAGCAGACTTGGACAACCCTTTTGTCAATATACTGCTGGATGAGGACTTCCCAACACACCATGCGGTCTGGGTGATTATGCGACTATATTCTTGGTTCTTTCGGCAAAGTCACGTAGAAGGAAATAATAAAATAATAAAAATAAAACATTATTTATTACTTTTATTTTTCTTATTTTATTATTCCCTTCTACGTAACTTTACCGAAAGAATCAATAATATGAATCCCTGCAGCCACGAAAGCTTTAAATCGAAAAGTATGTGACTATACTTCACCACACTGGTGAGAGTCTGGGTTGGTGAAGCTGAGCAGTGCAAGTCAGTAGACGTTGGGAGAAAGAAGTACGGTACAAATGATTTGATTATGCTGCACTGAAATTTCGATTTAAGCTTTCGTGACTGCAGGGATTCATCTTCTTGGTTCTTTCGGTAAAGTCACGTAGAAGGGAAGTAATAAAATAATAAAAATAAAACAATAAAATAATTCTCACGACGTTTCGGCCACAACGCAAGCAGCCGTCCTCAGGTGAAGAATGAAACACCACCAAGCTTGGAGCTTCACCTGAGGACGGCTGCTTGCGTTGTGGCCGAAACGTCGTGAGAATTATTTTATTGTTTTATTTTTATTATTTTATGCTGCACTGCTTCTACCGTCTGCAACGAAACCCTCGGCAATCTAGCAACATGCGGCGAAGGTGCATGTTGTGGTCATCCATATCATGCGCCGAACAAGCTCAACTCTGCTTAGCGTCCGGTCGCATTCCAAGGGCTTTGCTTCGCAGGCACTTTGACAAATTTGATTAAGTATGAAAAAGTGGACCGTCACGTCTCCATATTAGGTTCATGTAATTGCACACGTTGATGGTAGTATTGCTGAATTTGATCATTAATCACACCACTTAAGTTACACGCATGAGCTGTCGCTGCAGCAGAACGGCTTTCACAAGATGCTATATCGTCCTTATCTGTTAACACAAGCACAATTTGCAACACTCTCGGTTGGGAAATCGTTTGCATTTGAGATGAATAGTGTTCTTATAAGCATCTGATAAATCGCAGATGCGTAAGATATATATATAAACTTTCTGGGGTGGGATGGGTGTGCGATCACCCCACATACATCAACCCTCTCCACGAAATTGATTTTTCCAAGATGAAGGTACTCTGCAAACCTACTGGCTATCAACAAAGATTCGTTCATGAAGCCATCCAGATATATAAAACACAGACACAATTTCAACCGAGAAGATGGGTACAAACTGAGCAATCATTGGAAGGACGTTATGAACCAGTTGAATTCATAACTGGCTCTGATGTTTCCATCCTACCTGCCGATGTGAGCAGTTATTTCCGACTCTCTGAGTTGCATTGCCAAGTTGGAGGTCTTTGCATTGACAGGCTGTACTGTATGTCTTACTAACACAGTCACCGATGCGGCGGTGGCTCTCGTTTTTAAATCCTTTAGATTAAGTTCACTTGCTTGCTTGCGCGCTTACGACCGTGCAAATCTTTCGGTCGTTTTTTAACCCACTTCCCGTGATCCAATCGAGCTGACATTTTGCACACAGACTCGTTGTGCGTGACATTTTATTTTCGTGAAATTTTTTTCCATAACTTTACACTTTTTAAGAAAAATGTTTTTATATTTAATTACCAATTGCTTAATGGTGGCAGGCAATCATCTGACCCATAGGTGGCAGCCATCTCAAGCCAGAGGACGAGAAGACTCTTGCCGCCACGCATATAAAGGATTTATAGTGAAAAACTTTGTTTTTACGGGTTAATTTTTTTCACGATACAATGGCCACCCCACAGCCTCAAGGCACCCTCCGAGCTTACATTTACATGCAAATACCATCTCTAACCCCACCCACTTACCCTTAGGCTGCACCCATCTCAGGCCTATATAACATCCTGTTTCAGCAGCTCTCTCACTGTATGTTTTCACCTGAGGACGATTGCTTGTGTTGCAATCGAAATGTCGTGATTTTATTTCTTATTTTTCTATCTAGTGACTTTACCAAAGACCCAAAGAGTATGAATTCCTGCAGTCACGAAAGCTATAAGTCAAGATTTAAACACATTCCTGCGGAGGGAGCTGGTAGGAACATTGGATTGCTCGGTCAATGGCCTACAGGGTCAACGGCGGCGTGGTGTATTCCGCAAATATGCCCGACTGTGAGGGCGGGCACAAGCCGGCGTGAGTAGGTTAAACGTTGAGTTTTATAAGGGCACCACGGGGTGACCAGCCCCTCCCCACCCAGCCCTCCCACCCTCCCTCCCCACCCAGCCCCACCCTCCCATTTTTGGATGCACGATGGACGAACACAATAATCCCCTGTGGGCTGGTGGAACCAGGTGGTTCCTACCAGTATAATTACCATACTTCACCACACTGGTCAATGAACATTTGATATAGCAGAGGGCTTAAGAGACCAGTTCAGACATCAAATATCCGCGGTGGGGACGGAATTGAAATCAGGTACGTAGCACAGAGCACTAAATATTGCACCACCCTATACCGGCTTCGGTGGTGGCAGTTATCGAGCGCTATGGTGGCTAGGAGATGGAACCTACCTCGCCTGGTATACAGGAGGTCATAGGTTCGATCGCGACCCTGACGCCTGTATATTTGAAGTTTCATGTTCTCCCTGTGGTCGCGTGGATTTTCTCCAGTTCCTTCAGTTTTTCCCTCCACATTAAAACAAAAAAACATGCGTTTTGAGTATTTGGCTGCTATAAATGTCCAGCGTGATAAGCCACTTCGTTGAACTTTCATTTGTGGCCAGTGACCTCTTAACAAAAAAAAAGAGCGATATAGCTCAGTGTGCCTTACCCGGTAAAATATAAAAATATTTAAATAGTATAGTTTTAAAATAGACCATGATTTGCCGTGCTGGTCAGTGCGGTCTGGTGAAGGCGGGAAGCAGAGACGTGGAAGCATCGAATCACGGTGCAATGGATTTTGCTGCACTAAATATTGCACCACCACTCTCCGCTAACATATCTGCGCATATAAAAGACGCACAACTTGGGTCAGACTTAAGTGCACCGAGGCCACACATATATACGAAGACAGATACTGTACAAAACATACGTATTACACAGATTGCAAGGTTCATAGCACAGTGCACGAACCTCCCACCACCACCATCCTCCCCTCAAGTAGAAAAATCCCATTGATAATAATTGTATTATGCGAAGAATATATTTTTGGCAAAGATATGTATAGCCGCCCGAGTCAAATGAGATGAAGAAGTATTCCTATATTATTTTTTATACAAATATAATTGGCACGTGGAACAAAGCCGTGAATGAAAAGCTACTGTTACAGCAAGGTCGCAATATACAGCAAATTTGACACGGACAAAGAAAAAGCAGAAATGACAACGTATTTGGTGGTTTATCGGGACGCGCATACGACGATGTGGAGATTGTAAAGGGTGGGGTCGTGGGGGGGACATTCAAAGCGATATTACTACACAACTGCGGCAAATGGGTCACCGTGGTGGGGTGTGGCGCTTTTCGCATGCTGGCGTTGTTATATTTATGGATCCGATTTCGCCAGACAAAGGGGGGCGGGGGGTGGGGGATGTGAAAAAACTAATAAGAAAATGGGTTTACCCTTTCTGGTAATAAAACAGTGTTAGGATATAGAGCTTTCGTGACTGCAGGAATTCATATTCTTGGGTCTTTCGGTAAAGTGACGAATAGGTGTTTATATGTTCGAACACCAAATAGAAACCTTTTGCAAGGCAAGGCCGTAGCCATGGAGTCAAGATTTATTGCCTAAAATATAAAAAAATTACTAACACATAGGATGGATTATTTTTCTATTTTTTTTTACAATAATATCTAATAGTGTATTGTATTACATTGCTCGTTTTTTCTTTTTTACCTTTTCTTGTTTCATTGTATATAATGGCAGAGATTAGGGATTCATAAAGTACAACCATTACCACAATCATATAAACAGAAATCTATTTTATAGCAATATATTGGGGGGGGGGTAATTTTGAGCATATTTTAATATTNGGGGGGGGGTGTATGTGTCCCAATATTTATAATAATTACAGTCTTGTTGCAAGATATCAAGTACTGTATTATATGGCATTGTCTTTGAAACTGATTGGTCTACACCAGTTGGGAGGGGTGGATGCCGACGAAATAACGCACCCACTCACCCCCCCCGGTACTTTTGCATAGGGCTGAACGATTAATCGATTTCAAATCGAGATAGCAAATCGCAAAGGCTGCGATTTTTTGCGATTTGAAAAGTCCTGTTACTTTGTTATTGGTATAGTTTTTTCTTATTATTATCATCACTTAATTGATTTAACGAAACAATTGCTCTATGTAGTAGTAGGTTTTTACCCTTTCAACTGGTACAAAAACTGACACCTTTATACAAGGAATCTTGTTTGCAATAACCACAACACAAGCAGTCAAAATGCAAACAAAAAGAAACAACTCTGATGATGGTAATGATATGCACTGTCCTTGAAGTTGATTGGTCCACACCCGAGACAGCTTTCCTTAGAGCCTAGTCTCCATTGGTGTTGGACCAGATGACGCCAAAAGGCGTACTACTATGTCTTCTCGACAGACCTGTTCTTCACCTGAGGACGGCTGCTTGTTCTTCACCTGAGGACGGCTGCTTGCGTTGTGGCCGAAACGTCGTGAGAATTATTTTATTATGTTTAATTTTTATTATTTTATTATTTCCATTCTACATGACTTTACCGAAAGAACCAAGAAGAAGCTTTCAATTCGTGTCGACCTAACGTAGTTTTTAATGCGATTTTTCTGACAATATTGCGATTGCGATTTGATATGCGCTTAAATTTTTAAGTCAACGCAGGAAGACTAATTGTAAATGAACGTACTTACACACGTTGTTTTCTTTTCGTATTAAAAAAGGCCCCCCATCGTTAATGTCACGTGTTTAACGAACACGAGTCTAACCGATCAGACTCGGGAAAATTGAAACCAGTCCCAGAAGTTTGCTTTCTTAAGCAAATATTGACGGATAATCTTTATCTGAACGCAAAGCCAATATAGGCTGACGGACTAAAACATCGTATTGTTTTAGTTTATAATGGTGAATATGCCAGTCACAGTAACCGGTAGTGCAGCGCTATAGTTTCGTTTTACTGCAGGTGCAAAGGTGCAGCTCTGCAATTGCTTTCTCAAACCACTGCTGGGTGAAAGGGCCTCCACTAGGAATGAGCTCTGAAGCAGAGGTCGCAAACGGGTTTTGATTCCTTACCCGTACCCGAACCCGGCCGCACCAGGGTCGCAATCGGGTAGGGTACAGGTACGGGTATCGGGTACCCGATTGCGACCTCTGGGATGAAGCCATGTGCAGGCGCGGGTGGGTTGATTCTAGGATCTTGAATTGTGAGAAGAGACAAGACGTTGGGAAATGAGTGACAAACGGTGACTCACCAGTGACTCACGGCCTACTCGTACCCGGCCGCACCAGGGTCGCAAACGGGTACCCGTACCCGGCCGAGTACGAGTAGCCGGGTATCGGTAGGGTACGGGTATCGGGTACCCGGTTGCGACCTCTGCTCTCAAGTCCCGTCTATAGTGTACTTGGCCTACCTTTCCACGCTGTTCAGACGTCTTAAAAGGTGTGGGAGTTATCCACACTCTACCCCACCACATGCAACACGCCGACCCGACTGCGGCGTTACGGTATTTATACTGCTGGCTGGAGGATGGAGGTTGCAGAGCGATTCAACAAACTTCCCCATTGGTTCTAGATTTGAAGCTTTCGTGACTGCAAGTATTCATATGCTTAGGTTTTTTTCGGTAACGTCACGTAGGTAAAAAATTTAAATTAATAAAAGTAAATTAAATAAAAATTAAATAAAAATCACGACGTTTCGGAGGCAACACAAGCTTCCGTCTTCAGGTGTAACCGTCACAGCACGCTTGCTGTATCAAGTAAAGGAGAGATTCCAAGAGATACTACCCCGTATATATACACTACGTGACTTTACCGAAAAAAACCTAAGAATAATTCCCCATTGGTTACACTTTCCGCGCTGGGAGATGGAATCGAACCGGCGACCTCTGGCTGTTTGGTCCAAGCCGCTCACCATTACACTACGGGAATTGCTCTCGAGTCTTAGTTAAATATTCTTAAAACACGCCACAGCCATACAACAACTATGCCACCAATCAGACGGTGGCAATACTTCCTCTGTGCCAATCTGATTAAAAAAAACGACCTTGACAACAAAATAGGGCTGCATCCGATTACAGTCGCCGTGCTCCGACATGGCCATTGTCAACCTGCTAAGACAATCACCATCAAGGCAGGGTACCCAGCAACTCAGAAGGTTTTTTTAAATCCTTTATATTAAGTTCGCTTGCTTGCGTGCTTGCATGCTTGCTTGCTTGCTTACGACCGTGCAAATCTTTCGGTCGTTTTTTAACCCACTTCCCGTGATCCAATCGAGCTGACATTTTGCACACAGACTCGTTGTGTGAGACAATTAATGTTCGTGAAATTTTTTGTCCAAAATTTTACACTGTTTAGGGAAAACAATTAAATATTTAATTACCAATTGCTTAATACTGGCAGACAATCATCTGACCATAGATGGCAGCCATCTCAAGCCAGAGGACGAGAGGACTCTAGCCGCCACGCATATAAAGGATTTATAGTGAAAATTTTTGTTTTTACGGGTTATACTTGTTTCTAGCTGTACCTGCTTGGATATGGCAATAATGAGCCGACCGAGGGAGGCAGCGGATGATCTCGGCCATAGAAAATGAATTTAACGCAGTGCTGATACAAGACAGTACACTGCTGCCTGCTACTTTGCTGCAGTACTGCTGCCGTGTATGCTGCTGCTGGTATAATGATTCTTCTGCTGCTGCTATAATGCTGCTGCTATAATGCTGCTGCTGTTATAATGCTGCTGCTGCTATTATAATGCTGCTGCTGTATAATGCTGCTGCTGTTATAATGCTGCTGCTGTTATAATGCTGCTGCTGTTATAATGCTGCTGCTGCTATAATGCTGCTGCTGCTATAATGCTGCTGCTGTTATAATGCTGCTGCTGTTATAATGCTGCTGCTGCTGTTATAATGCTGCTGCTGCTGTTATAATGCTGCTGCTGCTGTTATAATGCTGCTGCTATAATGCTGCTGCTGTTATAATGCTGCTGCTGCTATAATGCTGCTGCTGTTATAATGCTGCTGCTGCTATAATGCTGCTGCTGCTATAATGCTGCTGCTGCTATAATGCTGCTGCTGTTATAATGCTGCTGCTGTTATAATGCTGCTGCTGCTATAATGCTGCTGCTGCTATAATGCTGCTGTTGGTATAATGCTGCTGTTGGTATAATGCTGCTGCTGCTATAATGCTGCTGCTGGTATAATGCTGCTGCTGTTATAATGCTGCTACTGTTATAATGCTGCTGCTGTTATAATGCTGCTGCTGTTATAATGCTGCTGCTGTTATAATGCTGCTACTGTTATAATGCTGCTGCTGCTGCTATAATGCTGCTGTTGGTATAATGCTGCTGCTGCTATAATGCTGCTGCTGGTATAATGCTGCTGCTGCTTCCCAAATGCTTCCGATGCGTCTGTATTTGCTGCTTCAAACCCGAGCTTTCAATGCTTCTTGCTGCTTATTCTAATTCTACAGCTGCCTTCACTTATGCTCCATCTGCTTCTAATGCTTCCCCATGCTTCCCAGTTCGTTGCCACACCACCACCGATGCTACTAATGTATCATAATTAATTGCTTCCACCACCGCTTCCAATGCGTATTGTTTTATCCGCTCCTGCACCCATCATACACGCCTTCACGAATCCCTCCCATTGCAAACCTCCACAATCTCCACCAACGCGATTGCGATCACCACACCACCAGATCACCGCAACTTCCATAAACACCATTGCCACCAACAGCACAATTCGCCATGAGCAACACTCGTCCCAGTTACAACCCTTACTAGCAGAACCATATATACTGTACTATCATCAATACCAATACGCAAATTCGCCACTAAGTGACGGTGACGTCTCCACGGTGCCTGTGCCAGGCTAGGTGCACTTTGAGGTCACGTGAAGTGTCGAAGGCTCGCTGATGACAGGTCTCGGGACAGACCCAGCAGGTGCCATGGGTCGGCTGAGTGAGATGACCGGTAGATGCATCACCAGCTGTACCCCTACTGTGCCAGGCTAGGTGCAGGAGGTCTCGGGATAGACCCAGCAGGTGCCATGGGTCGGCTGACCGAGATGAACGGTAGATGCACCACCAGCTGTACCCCTACTGTGCCAGGCTAGGTGCATGAGGTCTCGGGACAGACCCAGCAGGTGCCATGGGTTGGCTGACCGAGATGACCGGTAGATGCACCTCCAGCTGTACCCCCTACTGTGCCAGGCTAGGTACATGAGGTCTCGGACAAACCCAGCAGGTGCCATGGGTCGGCTGACTGAGATGACCGGTAGATGCACCACCAGCTGTACCCCCTACTGTGCCAGGCTAGGTACATGAGGTCTCGGGACAAACCCAGCAGGTGCCATGGGTCGGCTGACTGAGATGACCGGTAGATGCACCACCAGCTGTACCCCTACTGTGCCAGGCTAGGTGCATGAGGTCTCGGGACAGACCCAGCAGGTGCCATGGGTTGGCTGACCGAGATGACCGGTAGATGCACCACCAGCTGTACCCCCCTACTGTGCCAGGCTAGGTGCATCAGGTCTCGGGACAGACCAGCAGGTGCCATGGGTCGGCTGACTGAGATGACCGGTAGATGCACACCAGCTGTACCCCTACTGTGCCAGGCTAGGTGCAGGAGGTCTCGGGACAAACCCAGCAGGTGCCATGGGTCGGCTGACTGAGATGACCGAGATGACTGGTAGATGCACCACCAGCTGTACCCCCTACTGTGCCAGGCTAGGTACATGAGGTCTCGGGACAAACCCAGCAGGTGCCATGGGTCGGCTGACTGAGATGACCGGTAGATGCACCACCAGCTGTACCCCTACTGTGCCAGGCTAGGTGCATGAGGTCTCGGGACAGACCCAGCAGGTGCCATGGGTTGGCTGACCGAGATGACCGGTAGATGCACCACCAGCTGTACCCCCTACTGTGCCAGGCTAGGTGCATCAGGTCTCGGGACAGACCCAGCAGGTGCCATGGGTCGGCTGACTGAGATGACCGGTAGATGCACCACCAGCTGTACCCCTACTGTGCCAGGCTAGGTGCATGAGGTCTCGGGACAGACCCAGCAGGTGCCATGGGTTGGCTGAGATGACCGGTAGATGCACCACCAGCTGTACCCCCTACTGTGCCAGGCTAGGTGCAGGAGGTCTCGGGACAGACCCAGCAGGTGCCATGGTCGGCTGACCGAGATGACCGGTAGATGCACCACCAGCTGTACCATCCACCACCATCACCTCCACAACCATTACCAACACCACCGACTGCACATCCACCATCATAACCTTTACGATCAGAACAAATGTCATGCCCATTTAACCCTCACCTCTTGTCACCTAACCAAATCCTCAAACGCGACATCGCCACAAGATATCTCTACAATTACCGGTAATCATTACATTCAGGACCCTATCACCGCCATCCTGTCATTTATTCCAATTTAGAAATGTAAAGCCCACTGGGCTGTATACTGTAGCCTTTTTTCAGAAGCGACCTGGCCGCAAATGACAGCTCAACGAAGTGGTGCTTATGTTGAAATTCACAGCAGACAAATACTTTTAACGCACGTTTTATAAAATGTAGAGGGGAAAATCCACGACCCCCTGTACACCAGGCGAGGTAGTTAACATCTCGCCACCGCGGCGCCATCATCACCGACACTTTTGCTTTGCTGCAGTATCAGAACAACCTAAAACGCCACCATCCCTCATCACCCTCATGACTACCACCACTACAATCCTTACCTAGTACTCCACCTCAACTACCATCACCTTCCGAATCAACCCCCGCTCGTCTCTACCATCACACTCACACCACCAGCCCTTCGCCATCAGCGCCGCCACCCACATCACCCTCACGCTCCGCCAACCGTATCCATTACCCACCACAATCACAACCTGGAGCGCCATCACCAGCCTCTCATACACCATCATCATCATCGCCACCACCACCGTAACCATCACAACACTCATCCACCATAACCTCTACCACCATCATCACCACCACTGTAACCATCACAACCTCATCTACAATAACCTCTACCACCACCACCATCACCCACTGTAACCATCACAACCCTCATCCACCATAACCTCTACCACCACCACCATCATCACCATCACCACCAACATCACACCACCACCACCGTAACCATCACAACACTCATCCACCATAACCTCTACCACCATCATCACCACCACTGTAACCATCACAACCCTCATCTAGAATAACCTCTACCACCACCACCATCACCACCATCACCCACTGTAACCATCACAACCCTCATCCACCATAACTCTACCACCACCACCATCATCACCATCACCACCACCATCACCACCATCACCACCATCACCACCACAGTAACCATCACAACCCTCATCCACCATAACCTCTACCACCACCACCATCATCACCATCACCACCACCATCACCACCACCACCACAGTAACCATCACAACCCTCATCCACCATAACCTCTACCACTACCACCATCATCATCACAACCCTCATCTACAATAACCTCTACTACCAAACTTCATTATTACCACCATCATCATCACCACCACCACCGTAACCATCACAACCATCACCCACCATAACCTCTACCACCATCATCACCACCACTGTAACCATCACAACCCTCATCCACAATAACCTCTACCACCACCATCCATCACCATCATAACCACCGTAACCATCACCCACCATAACCACCACCACCCAACCACCATAACCTCTACCACCACCTTCATCATCACCACCACCACCACACTCACTCACCATTACACCTCCACTACCACAACCACCAAACCACCACGATCCTCACCCACCACCATCACCACCACCCCACTGACCTCTGGCCGCCGTGACGGCGCCCCGGGCCGCGTGATGAGCGCCGTGTCCCCACACACCACCACCATCACCACCACCACCTTCACTCACCACCACCATCACAACAACCACCACCACCACCCCACTAACCTCTGGCCGCCGTGAAGGCGCTCCAGGCCGCGTGATGAGCGCCGTGTCCCCACACTCCACCACCATCACCACCACCACCATCACCACCACCACCATCATCACCACCATCACCACCACCACCATCACCACCACCACANCCACCATCACCACCACCACCACCATCACCACCACCACCATCACCACCACCATCACCACCACCACAACCACCACCACCACCATCACCACCACCACCATCACCATCACCACCACCACCACCATCACCACCACCACCATCAACCACCATCACCACCATCACCACCACCACCACCACCACCACCATCACCACCACCACCATCACCTCCACCATCACCATCACCACCACCACCTTCACTCACCATCACCACCACCACAACCACCACCACCACCACACTGACCTCTGGCCGCCGTGACGGCGCCCCGGGCCTCGTGATGAGCGCCGTGTCCCCACACACGACGGCGGCGTCCTCGACGAACACGGAGTCTGGCAGCGCCTCGTCTGCCGGCATCACGACCACCTGCAGCCCGAGCTTCTGCCGCAGGGCGCCCACGTACACCCCGTGTTGCCGCAACGCCTTCGCCATGTCCACCACCGCCGTCGTCGTCTCCGTCTCTCGTCCTTCGTAGTCGTCCGCCGTCGCCTCGCCGCCCTCGCATCCTGCGTGGTGCCGGAGGGCGCCAGCAGCCAGAGACGCGGGCAGCTCCCTCACCACGGCGTGGGTGAACTTGCCGAAGGAAGCCGTCGCCATGTCGCTGTCTTGTCTCGTTCTGTGTGTCTGTGTGTGTGGTGAGGGTGGTGGTTGGTTGTGGTGATGGTGGTTGTGGTGATGGTGGTTGTGGTGGTTGTGATGGTGGTGGTGATGGAGGTGGTGGTTGTGTGTTTGGGTGGCAAAGTACAATGCACGATGTAAGGTGATGGTGGTGGTGGTGATGTTGGTGGTGGTTGTTGTGGTGTGTTTGGGTGCGGAGTACAATGCGCAATTTAAGGTGATGGTGGTGATGGAGGTGGTGATGGTGGTGGTGATGGTGATTGTGGTGATGGTGGTTGCGGTGATGGTGGTGGTGTGTTTGGGTGCGGAGTACAATGCACAATGTAAGGTGATGGTGGTGATGGAGGTGGTGATGGTGATTGTGGTGATGGTGGTTGCGGTGATGGTGGTGGTGATGGTGTGTTTGGGTGCGGAGTACAATGCACAATGTAAGGTGATGGTGGGTTGTGGTGACTGGTGCTTTTTAAAAAATATATTAGATATTTGCAATTTAAAAATATTAATTTTATGTTTGATTAATTTTATTAAGATTTGTTTTACCTCACGTTTTTTTTTACTTTTTAGTGGCACTTTTCACAAGGTCAAAAATCCACCCTCGCCTCACCAACCTACTGCTATCGATTTATCGTAGATTGATGGGAAAAATATCTTTAATTTTACCAATTTAATTGTTAAAACGTATATATAATTTTCCCGCCAAAATTACGATAAAGCGTTCAGTCCTTCCACGCCTCTCTCTCTCTCCCTTTCGCGCTCTTTTCTCTCCTCTCTCCGTTCTTCTGCACCGATCGGCGTGCTCACTATCTCTCTCTTATCTCTCTCCTGTATATCTCTCTCCTGTATATCTCTCTCCTGTATCTCTCTCTCACCCTCCTACTGCCGCTGCACCGCGCGTCCGTGGCGCTCTCGCTCCACGCAGCCCGTTATGTAGCTCGTGAGGGGAGGGGCTCTCTCGCCATGCACGGGGGGTGGGGGGCACGCTGCTATCAGCCCCGCCCCTCAAGCTCCTAACCCCCCCACTAACCCCCCCACTAACCCCCCCCACTAACCCCCCCCACTAATNCCCCCCCCCCCCCACTAAGAACTCCCCCCACCAAATGAGCGCGCGCGGTTTTTTTTCTTCTCCCCCCCACCATCAACCCCCCCCCACTAACCCTTTCCCCCCCCACTAACCCCCCAACTAACCCCCCCCACTAACCCCCTCCCCACTAACCCCCCTACCCAATGAGCGCGCGCGATTTTTTTTCTCCCCCCCCACCAACCCCCCCCCCCACTAACCCCCCCACTAATCCCTCCACTTACCCCCCCACTAACCCCCCCCACTAACCCCCCCCACTAACCCCCCACTAACCCCCTCCACACTAACCCCCCTACCCAATGAGCGCGCGCGATTTTTTTCTCCCCCCCCACCAACCCCCCCCCACTAACCCCCCCCCACTAACCCCCCCCCCACTAATCCCCTCCACTTACCCCCCCCACTAACCCCCCCCACTAACCCCCCACTAACCCCTCCACACTAACCTCCCCCCACTTACCCCCCACTAACCCCTCCCACTAACCCCCCTACCCAATGAGCGCGCGCGGTTTTTTTTCTCCCCCCCGCCGCCTCCGCCCCTCATCCCACAGCCCCTCCCCCCACATCCTCCTCCCCCCTCCATTTAAAACCCCAAGCCCCGCCCCTCACCCCACCAACCCCTCCCCCCTCCATTTAAAACCCCAAGCCCCGCCCCTCACCCCCCACCAACCCCTCCCCCCCACCAACCCCTCCCCCCCTCCATTTAAAACCCCAAGCCCCGCCCCTCACCCCCACCAACCCTCCCCCCCTCCATTTAAAACCCCAAGCCCCGCCCCTCAGCCCACCAACCCTCCCCCCTCCATTTAAAACCCCAAGCCCCGCCCCTCACCCCCCACCAACCCTCCCCCTCACCCCGATGACATCTGCTTTCCAGGAAATTGCTAATTGTATAACGACGAGATGATTTTCATTTGGAGCTTTCGTGACTGCAGGAATTATTCTTTGGTTCTTTCGGTAAAGTCACGTATAGAGAGAAAATAATAAATTAAGTACTAGCGTACGACGTTTCGATTGCAACACAAGCAATCATCATCAGGTATAAGGCCTCGACACAGAGACGTGGCTTTCTCTGTGTGTCTATGTTTGTGTCTCTCTCTATGTATCTCTGTGATATCTGTCTGCTTATATGTCTGTCTATATGTCTCTGGTTCTGTGCTTTATCTCGCTCTCAAATGTAACATTCTCAGGAAGAACGTAATCAACCAGGTAGGGTGTTGACTGTTATGTTATCCGACTCTCTCTGTTGTATTACATTACATTTATAAGTATACTAGATTTGTGTTTCTATTTCATTTGTACCTGATGATGATTGCTTGTGTTACAATCGAAACGTCGTATGCTAGTATTTAATTTATTATTTTATCTTTATACGTGACTTTACCGAAAGAACCAAAGAGACGAGATGATTATTGATTGATGCAATTATACGAATCGATTCTTACAATAACGATGCAGGCTCGGAATTCATCGCATCGGAATCGATTCGTTTCGATTCCTTATTGGGGTATCGCATGCCTATCAATCTCTTTATCACCTATACATCTCAATGTTCATCCTCCAAAGTTCCATCACAAGGGAGAAACACAAACAAATAGACAAAATTTCGATTTGAAGCTTTCGTGACTGCAGGGATTCATCTTCTTGGTTCTTTCGGTAAAGTCACGTAGAATGGAAATAATAAATAATAAAAATAAAACAGAAATAATTTTTATTATTATTTTATTATTTCCATTCTACGTGACTTTACCGAAAGAACCAAGAAAATAGACAAAAGTTATGTTACGAAACAAAAACTCTTTTATGTATTAAGTTTGATACTTGGTGTCAGTGACGCTACTTATCATGCTACTCGTGTCTGTGATCTTGCATGCTGATACTGCTGCCTGCTTGATATGTGGATGCACAAACTCACAAACCAGTCAACCCCTTATCAGTGCACGACCTTATCGCAGACCAATACAGAACATATTGGCCACCCCGTGCCGCTTATAAATCTCAACGTTCATCCTACAAAGGGGCCGTCCATAAATGACGTCACGCGATTTTGGACGATTTTTTACCCCCCAAAAAGTCAGACCCCCCCTCAAAGATGACGTCACAAAGCTCTGCCCCCCTACCCCACCCAAAAATAAAACATGCTTCAAATCGCTTTCAACTATTGTCATTGTAGTGCGTATTTTATGTGGCGCTGCACTCTGATGTTGTAGGAGAAAACATTTATTAAAAAGTCTATTTAATTAAGTAGAACGTGTTGTCTATATTTATTTAAAGTTACGCATTTTGATGTGACGTCACATTTCTCAACCCCCCCCCCACCCCTTGTCACACATCGTCACAAATTTCTGACCCCCCCTAGGTGCGTGACGTCATTTATGCACCACCGCTCCCCACAGACAGTCCAACATTAAGCCGTGGTCTTTCAACTGCTGGACGAACGCCTTCTGAAGACGTCGAAATCCCTCCCACAGCCGAGCGACACAATCCATCTCGCTCCTGCGCACAGAATATAAAATCTTGATTCATCTTCTTGGTTCTTTCGGTAAAGTCATCACGTAGAAGGGAAGTAATAAAATAATAAAAATAAAACATAATAAAATAATTCTCACGACGTTTCGGCCACAACACAAGCAGCCGTCCTCAGGTGAAGAGCAGGTCTGTCGAGGCGACAGCGTCTAAATGAAACCTTACTTCCCTTCTACGTGACTTTACCGAAAGAACCAAGAAGATGAATCCCTGCAGTCACGAAAGCTTTAAATCGAAATCTTGCTTCATGCTGGAGGAATCCGATGAGCTATGAAGCTCTTGCCCTCCCCCCAACAGACTTCCAGTCGGGGGCACTGCGATCAGAAAGTTACAACGACACGAGCTGATGACGTCGCTCCCATCAAGTCCCAGGTTTATATATCCGGCGAACACAGTATTTGTTCCAGTGAGGAAAGGTGGGAGATTGCGTTACCAGGCGTAGAGTACACTTATTCATTCAGCCGCTGTAGGGGGCAACTCACCTGGGTTGGGAGAGTGAGGTCACGTTGGCTGACCTTGCCAGGGTGTTCAGATGCCAGCTCACCTCTGGTTCAAGTTCAACAACTCACCTGCGTTGGGAGAGTGAGGCCACGTTGGCTTACCTTGCCAGGGTGTTCAGATGCCAGCTCACCTGTGGTTCAAGTTCAACAACTCACCTGCGTTGGGAGATTGAGGTCACGTTGGCTGACCTTGCCAGGGTGTTCAGATGCCAGCTCAACTGTGGTTCAAGTTTAACATCTCACCTGCGTTGGGAGAGTGAGGTCACGTTGGGTGACCTTGCCAGGGTGTTCAGATCTCAGCTCACCTGTGGTTCGAGTTCTACAACTCACCTGCGTTGGGACAGTGAGGTCACGTTGGCTCACCTTGCCAGGGTGTTCAGATGCCAGCTCACCTGTGGTTCAAGTTCAACAACTCACCTGCGTCGCGAGATTGAGGTCACGTTGGCTGACCTTGCCAGGGTGTTCAGATGTCAGCTCACCTGTGGTTCGATTTCAACAACTCACCTGCGTTGGAGATTGAAGTCACGTTGGCTCACCTTGCCAGGGTGTTCAGATGCCAGCTCACCTGTGGTTCAAGTTCTACAACTCACCTGCGTTGGGAGAGTGAGGCAACGCGTCTCACCCTACAGCAAAATGTACAGTTAATGAATGTAATGTTTGCAGGTGGTTGTTGTGAGTCGATGTTTAATATCTTGTTGATAAAGTTGCGAATCTTTCTGTGGTGAGTGGGGGCTTTTCTCGCGTGCGGCCGGCTGAGTTGCCAGGGCCGAGCAGAGGTTGCAAACGGGTTTTGATTCCTTACCCGTACCCGTACCCGGCCGCACCAGGGTCGCAAATGGCTACCCGTACCCGGCCGGGTACGGGTACCCGTTCCCTACCCGTACCCGTACCCTACCCGAAATGAGTGACAAACGGTTACTCATCAGTGACTCACGGCCTACTCGTACCCGGCCGCACCAGGGTTGCAAACGGCTACCCGTACCCGGCCGGGTATCGGGTAGGGTACGGGTATCGGGTTCCTGGTTGCGACCTCTGGGGCCGAGTGAGCGGACGGGAGCCACGGGGTTAGACTTTCAAAACGGACCGACCTTTACAATTCCAAGCGCCCATATTCTCCACCTTGGTTCCGCTGTTTTGGTTGTCAACGACAATCTCGCTGCGTGAAGTTGTCCCAGTAAAATTGGACGAAATTTCTCTCTCTCTTTCGCCCCGTGTCCCTTGGCAACGCGTTCTCATGGCACCGTGTGTGTGTGCTGGCCACTTCACCTTTGCTTAACCTCTCGATATAAGCAAGCTCTGCCACACAATGGGGGTGACGATTCAACTCGCTCGGCTTGCAATCCAGAGGAGCGCCGGTTGGATTCTATTTCTAGGCGCACGGCAATCGACAAACCACGGCACCTCCCGCCCCCACCGACCCGCCTTGATGCATCTTCTTGGTTCTTTCGGTAAAGTCACGTAGAAGGGAAATAAGAACAGGTCTGTCAGACGCTGTCTCCCCGACAGACCTGGTATTCACCTGAGGACGGCTGCTTGCGTTGTGGCCGAAACGTCGTGAGAATTATTTTATTATGTTTTATTTTTATTATTTTATTATTTCCCTTCTACGTGACTTTACCGAAAGAACCAAGAAGAGGTTCGCACTACACTACCACACGTGTGCTGCTACCCTTTTGGGGCCGTCCATAAATGACGTCACGCACCTGGGGGGGGGTCAGACATTTGTGACGAGGCGGGGGGGGGGGTGAGAAATGTGACGTCACATCAAAATGCACAACTTTAAATAAATAAAGACAGCACGTTCTACTTAATTAAATAGACTTTTTATTAAATGTTTCCTCCTACAACATCGGAGTGCAGCGCCACATTAAATACGCACTACAATGATAATAGTTTAAAGCGATTTGAGGCATGTTTTATTTTATTTTTGGGGGGGGGGGGGCAGAGCTTTGTGACGTCATATTTGAGGGTGGGGGGTCTGACTTTTTGTGACGCCGTGTGACGAGGGGGTGGGGTCAAAAATCGTCCAAAATCGCGTGACGTCATTTATGGACGGCCCCTAGGGGGCAAATAAAACATTGTCTATTTGTTTGTGTTTCTCCCTTGCGATGGGACTTTGTAGGATGAACGTTGATATTTATAAGGGACACGGGGTGACCAGTACGGTCTGAATTGGTCTGTGATAAGGTAGGGCACTGATAAGGGGTTGAAAGATATGATTATGGACAGAGACCCATAGTGATCCATAGAGACCCATAGAGATAGATAGAGACCCAACAGAGATTAATTGGTCTGTGATAAGGTAGGGCACTGATAAGGGGTTGAAAGATATGATTATGGACAGAGACCCATAGTGATCCATAGAGACCCATAGAGATAGATAGAGACCCAACAGAGATTAATTGGTCTGTGATAAGGTAGGGCACTGATAAGGGGTTGAAAGATATGATTATGGACAGAGACCCATAGTGATCCATAGAGACCCATAGAGATAGATAGAGACCCAACAGAGATTAATTGGTCTGTGATAAGGTAGGGCACTGATAAGGGGTTGAAAGATATGATTATGGACAGAGACCCATAGTGATCCATAGAGACCCATAGAGATAGATAGAGACCCAACAGAGATTAATTGGTCTGTGATAAGGTAGGGCACTGATAAGGGGTTGAAAGATATGATTATGGACAGAGACCCATAGTGATCCATAGAGACCCATAGAGATAGATAGAGACCCAACAGAGATTAATTGGTCTGTGATAAGGTAGGGCACTGATAAGGGGTTAAAGATATGATTATGGACAGAGACCCATAGTGATCCATAGAGACCCATAGGGATAGATAGAGACCCAACAGATACATAGAGACCCATAGAGATTATCAGATAGAGACCCAACAGATACATAGAGACCCATAGATATACATATAGACCCATATAGATAGATATACACCCAACAGAGATACATAGAGACCCATAGAGATATCTAGATATAGCATATCTGCCAACCCATACGGTTTAATCGTATTCTTGTTTAGGAAATCGAGTCAAAATAATGTTTCTCGATGTGTTTGTGCGATGAGACTTTGTGCGACGAACGCTGAGATCAACAAGGGCCACGGGGTTGACCAATAACGTCTGAATCGATCTCTAATAAGGTAATAAATAACTGATAATGGGGGGGGGGGTTGGCAGCTTTGTGACGTCACCCGCGGATTTGTCCATCGGGCACGCGGTCCAGACACCGACGATGCGCGGGGCGGGGCTCTTGGGCGCGTGACGTCACGGCGAGGGCGTGGCTTGCGGCCTCGCCTATAATAGCGCCGGGAAATGTGGTGGAAAAGTGGCTATCAGGTGTGACTTTACCTGTGCGAGCTTTTAGCTGCAACCTTGCAAGTCGCACCCGTGCGGGTGCCGCGTTGTGCGTCGCGTGTGTGTGTGCGGTGTGTGTGTGTGGTGTAGCTGATTTATCGACTATCACGACGTCAAACTGAATTAAAGATTGTTTAAAAAACGCGTGTTTTTCGCCGTGACCGTGGAATATTGTTCATCGTTAGACTTCGGTGCGGAGCGAGGCTACACACGCGATGCTGCCGAACTGGAGGGGACCTTCAAGTTTTAATTTTCTTGACGTGTCTAATCATGAAGGTAAGTCCGCACTGCATGCACGCATACACGGAACACTCATCATTATCATCATCATCAGTCATGTTCAATCCACTGCTGGGCTTGAGGCATTCCCAGGTCATCGCCAACCTCTCACGATCCTGAGATGTATTTGTCCCGCACCTCCGATTAACACGGTTGGCTACGTACGCTGCGAAATAAGTTCAACTTATATACGCACTGCCCATAGACTCAACACTGCCCATAGACTCAACACTGCCCATAGACTCAACACTGCCCATAGACTCAACACTGCCCATAGACTCAACACTGCCCATAGACTCAACACTACCCATAGACTCAACACTGCCCATAGACTCAGCACTGCCCATAGACTCAACACTACCCACAGACTCAACACTACCCAGACTCAACACTACCCACAGACTCAACACTGCCCATAGACTCAACACTGCCCATAGACTCAACACTGCCCATAGACTCAACACTGCCCATAGACTCAACACTGCCCATAGACTCAACACTGCCCATAGACTCAGCACTGCCCATAGACTCAACACTGCCCATAGACTCAACACTGCCCATAGACTCAACACTGCCCATAGACTCAACACTGCCCATAGACTCAACACTGCCCATAGACTCAACACTGCCCATAGACTCAACACTGCCCATAGACTCAGCACTGCCCATAGACTCAGCACTGCCCATAGACTCAACACTGCCCATAGACTCAACACTGCCCATAGACTCAACACTGCCCATAGACTCAACACTACCATAGACTCAACACTACCCATAGACTCAACACTGCCCATAGACTCAACACTGCCCATAGACTCAACACTGCCCATAGACTCAACACTGCCCATAGACTCAACACTGCCCATAGACTCAACACTGCCCATAGACTCAACACTGCCCATAGACTCAACACTGCCCATAGACTCAACACTGCCCATAGACTCAACACTGCCCATAGACTCAACACTGCCCATAGACTCAACACTGCCCATAGACTCAACACTGCCCATAGACTCAACACTACCCATAGACTCAACACTGCCCATAGACTCAACACTACCCATAGACTCAACACTGCCCATAGACTCAGCACTGCCCATAGACTCAACACTCCCATAGACTCAACACTGCCCATAGACTCAACACTGCCCATAGACTCAGCACTGCCCATAGACTCAACACTACCCATAGACTCAACACTGCCCATAGACTCAACACTGCCATAGACTCAACACTGCCCATAGACTCAACACTCCATAGAAACTCAACACTGCCCATAGACTCAACACTACCCATAGACTCAACACTGCCCATAGACTCAACACTACCATAGACTCAACACTACCATAGACTCACACTGCCCATAGACTCAACACTGCCCATAGACTCAACACTACCCATAGACTCAACACTACCCATAGACTAACACTGCCCATAGACTCAGCACTGCCCATAGACTCAACACTACCCATAGACTCAACACTACCCATAGACTGTTGAATCAATGCTGCTGATAAGATGCACTCCCAGAAGACTGTGTAGCTGATGGGATGTGTTAACAAATCCCTACGTTTAAACTTTGGTTTTATTTGTAGAGACAAATAGAGACTTGGAGGCGAATTGTCTCATTTTGACGATAGACACCAATTCCGTGGGCTCTGTGGCCCCCTAGTGGCTCTATACTACGAAACACGTCGTACGCTGTAAATTCAATAGAACTTTGTAAATAAGTAATATTTAAAAACACTTTTTTTTTAAACACGCTTTTATGAAATGTACGAGTAATGGCAGAACTCCAGGAAGTGGCCCCGAAGCTTGCCATAACGTCAGTTGAGCGTGGACAATTAGATCCAAGCCGAAACATAACATATACAAAATAATGTAAAAACTTTTTTTATGATAGAATATAGTATTGTCATCGGTATGACATAAGTATACCAAGTTTGCAGTCGGTACCACATTGGGAAGTGGGTTAAAATTGAGTTACAAGATTTGAGGATACAACAACAACAGACAGAGTGAGTTAATAGAAAGCGTGTAATAATACAAATAAAATCCCACTGAATACAATGAATGTATGTTGAACTTCTTTCGCGCCGTACGTAGACGACCGCGCTAATCGGAGGTGTGGGGGAGGAAAATCAACGAAACACGAAAAGTAGCTCTTCTAAAGAAATGCGTTTTCAGTCTGGATGATATAAAAGTGCATCACAGATACCACTGGCTTCCTGATATTGGCTGGAAGAGCGTTCCAGACGGCCGCAGAAGCGCATCTGAAAGCGTGCGACGACTTATACCATCATCTGTAGGTCTATGTGTGAGTCTATGGGTCTCTGTGTGAGTCTGTGGGTATCCGTGCGAGTCTATGGGTCTCTGTGCGAGTCTGTGGATCTCTGTGTGAGTCTGTGGATCTCCGTGTGAGTCTGTGGGTTTTCATGTGAGTCTGTGGGTATCCGTGCGAGTCTATGGGTCTCTGTGCGAGTCTGTGGATCTGCGTGTGAATCTGTGGTCTCCGTGTGAGTCTGTGGGTCTCTGTGTGAGTCCGTGGATCTCCGTGTGAGTTTATGGGTCTCTGTGTGAGTCTATGGGTCTCCGTGTGAGTCTGTGGGTCTCTGTGTGAGTCTATGGGTCTCTGTGTGAGTCTGTGGATCTCCGTGTGAGTCTATGGGTCTCTGTGTGAGTCTATGGGTCTCTGTGTGAGTCTATGGGTCTCTATGTGAGTATGTGGGTCTCTGTATGAGTCTGTGGATCTCCGTGTGAGTCTGTGGGTCTCTGTGTGAGTCTATGGGTCTCTGTGTGAGTCTATGGGTCTCTATGTGAGTCTGTGGGTCTCNGTGTGAGTCTGTGGATCTCTGTGTGAGTCTGTGGGTCTGTCTATGGGTCTCTGTGTGAGTCTATGGGTCTCTGTGTGACCGTCTGTGGATCTCCGTGTGAGTCGTGGGTCTCTGTTGAGTCTGTGGGCTCTGTGTGAGTCTGTGGGTCTCTGTGTGAGTCTGTGGATCTCTGTGTGAGTCTGTGGTCCGNGTGAGTCTGTGGTCCGGTGAGTGTGGTATGGTGAGTGTGGTGTGGTGAGTGTGGTCCGTGCGAGTCCGTGGTCCGTGCGAGNCTGTGTGCTCTGTGTGAGTCTGTGGTCTGTGTGAGTCTGTGGTCCGTGTGAGTCTGTGGGTAGTGTGAGTCTGTGGGTCGTGTGAGTCTAGGGCCTGTGTGGTGTGGTCTCTGTGTGAGTGTGGGTCTCCGGTGAAACTGTGGGCCTGTGTGAGTCTGTGGGTCTCCGGTGAGTNTGTGGGATCCGTGTGGTCTGTGGGTCCGGTGTGAGTCTAGGTCTCTGTGTGAGTCTGTGGGTCTCTGTGTGAGTCTGTGGGTCTCCGTGTGAAACTGTGGGTCTCTGTGTGAGTCTGTGGGTCTCTGTGTGAGTCTGTGTGTCTCGTGCGAGTCTATGGGTCTCCGTGTGAGTCTGTGGATCTCCGTGTGAGTCTCTGTGTGAGTCTGTGGGTCTCTGTGTGAGTCTGTGGGGGTCTCCGTGTTTATTAGAGAGGCAGTCAGCAGTCAGAGGAGAAGATGAAGGGGTTTTTTTAGTTTGCACCTGCATAGATTCGAAAATAAATCAATAGATTTATATAATCTACAAGAGAGGGTGAATGTTAAGTAAACAAATACATCTTTAAGAATCCATGCGTGTGCAAGATTCTTATTCATTGTTTACATTCGTGCCCCCCACTCCCCCCCCCGTGTGTACATGTCCCCAGAGCCCCCCCCCCCTCCCCACACACCGTGCCGCTTACTTTCAGAACTTTCCTCTGTAGCTTTTACAGGCTACACGGGTGACCTTTAACTTTGTAATTTGTATGAATATGTGCCACCCCATCCTCCTGCCACCCATTTCCTCCATCCCCCCCACCCACCCACTACCCCCCATCTCCCCCCACCCATCCACCCCCCCCACTCCCCACCCCCATTACCCCCCACCACTCCCCACCCCCCTCACCCACCACCCTCATCTCCCCCACTCCCCACCCATCACCCCCCACCCATCACCCCCCACCACCCCATCCCCCCACTCCCCACCCCACCTACCACCTCCCATCTCCCTCCACCCACCACCCCCATCCATCACCCCCACCTACCACCCCCACCCACCACCACCCACCACCTACCACCCCCACCCACCACCACCCACCACCCCCACCATCACCCCCACCCACCACCCTCCATCTCCCCCCACCCACCACCCCATCTCCCCCACCCACCACCCTTCATTTCCCCCACCACCACCCCCCACCACCCCTCCCACCACCACCTACCACCCCCACCTACCACCACCCATCTCCCCACCCACCACCCCCACCCACCACCACCCATCTCCCCCCCATCACCCCCCCACCACCCACCCCCCACCCCCAGGCGCGTATCGTCTCCTCCTCGTGCCCCTCCGCGTGCCCCGCGTGCCCGCGGCTCTCCCCGAGGCTCCGTGCCGCCCCGGGGTGCCCCTCGTGTGGGACGCGTGCGGCTGTTGCCGCGTTTGCGCGCAGCTCTTCAACGAGGACTGCGACTCGCAGAGGCCCTGCGACTCGCTCCGCGGACTCACGTGCGACGCGGGGGGCCGGNCCCCCACCAGCGCAGCGCCAGGAGTCTGCAGAGGTGCGCGAACCCCCCTCTCCCCACTACACACAAACAAACACATCGGTTCACGAGTTATGGGACGCTGCGGTGGCTAGGAGATGTTGGCTACCTCGCCTGGTGTGCAGGAGGTCGTGGGTTTGAACCTGACCCTGACGCCTGCTGCTGTATATTTGGAGTTTGCGTGTCTCTCTCTCTATCATCATCATCACGGTGGCTAGGAGATGTTGACTACCTCGCCTGGTGTACAGGAGGTCGTGGGTTCGAACCAGACCTGACGCCTGCTGCTGTATATTTGGAGTTTGCGTGTCTCTCTCTCTCATCATCATCACGGTGGCTAGGAGATGTTGACTACCTCGCCTGGTGTGCAGGAGGTCGTGGGTTCGAACCAGACCCTGACGCCTACTGCTGTATATTTGGAGTTTGCGGTGTCTCTCTCTCTCATCATCATCATCACGGTGGCTAGGAGATGTTGACTACCTCGCCTGGTGTGCAGGAGGTCGTGGGTTTGATCCAGACCTTCATGCCTGCTGCTGTATATTTGGAGTTGGCGTGTCTCTCTCTCTCATCATCATCATCACGGTGGCTAGGAGATGTTGACTACCTCGCCTGGTGTACAGGTGGTCGTGGGTTTGAACCTGACCCTGATGACTGCTGCTGTATATTTGGAGTTTGCGGTGTCTCTCTCTCTCATCATCATCATCACGGTGGCTAGGAGATGTTGACTACCTCGCCTGGTGTACAGGAGGTCGTGGGTTCGATCCAGACCATGATGCCTGCTGCTGTATATTTGGAGTTTGCGGTGTCTCTCTCTCTCATCATCACGGTGGCTAGGAGATGTTAACTATCTCGCCTGGTGTACAGGAGGTCGTGGGTTCGATCCAGACCATGATGCCTGCTGCTGTATATTTGGAGTTTGCGTGTCTCTCTCTCTCATCATCACGGTGGCTAGGAGATGTTAACTATCTCGCCTGGTGTACAGGAGGTCGTGGGTTCGATCCAGACCATGATACCTGCTGCTGTATATTTGGAGTTTGCGTGTCTCTCTCTCTCATCATCATCATCACGGTGGCTAGGAGATGTTGACTACCTCGCCTGGTGTACAGGAGGTCGTGGGTTCGATCCAGACCATGATGCCTGCTGCTGTATATTTGGAGTTTGCGTGTCTCTCTCTCTCATCATCACGGTGGCTAGGAGATGTTAACTACCTCGCCTGGTGTACAGGAGGTCGTGGGTTCGATCCAGACCATGATGCCTGTTGTATATTTGGAGTTTGCNGTGTCTCTCTCTCTCATCATCATCACGGTGGCTAGGAGATGTTGACTACCTCGCCTGGTGTACAGGAGGTCGTGGGTTTGAACCTGACCCTGATGATGCTGCTGTATATTTGGAGTTTGCTCTCTCTCTCATCATCATCACGGTGGCTAGGAGATGTTGACTACCTCGCCTGGTGTACAGGAGGTCGTGGGTTCGATCCAGACCATGATGCTGCTGCTGTATATTTGGAGTTTGCNTGTCTCTCTCTCTCTCATCATCATCACGGTGGCTAGGAGATGTTGACTAACTTGCCTGGTGTACAGGAGGTCGTGGGTTCGATCCAGACCCTGACGCCTACTGCTGTATATTTGGAGTTTGCGTCTCTCTCTCTCATCATCATCACGGTGGCTAAGAGATGTTGACTACCTCGCCTGGTGTACAGGAGGTCGTGGGCTCGATACAGACCCTGATGCCTGCTGCTGTATATTTGGAGTTTGGGTCTCTCTCTCATCATCATCACGGTGGCTAGGAGATGTTGACTAACTTGCCTGGTGTGCAGGAGGTCGTGGGTTCGATCCAGACCATAATGCCTGTTGTATATTTGGAGTTTGCTCTCTCTCNCATCATCATCATCACGGTGGCTAGGAGATGTTGACTACCTCGCCTGGTGTACAGGTGGTCGTGGGTTTGAACCTGACCCTGATGANTGCTGCTGTATATTTGGAGTTTGCNTGTCTCTCTCTCATCTCATCATCATCACGGTGGCTAGGAGATGTTGACTACCTCGCCTGGTGTACAGGAGGTCGTGGGTTCGATCCAGACCATGATGCCTGCTGCTGCTGTATATTTGGAGTTTGCGTGTCTCTCTCTCTTATCATCACGGTGGCTAGGAGATGTTAACTATCTCGCCTGGTGTACAGGAGGTCGTGGGTTCGATCCAGACCATGATGCCTGNTTGTATATTTGGAGTTTGCCTGGTGTCTCTCTCTCTCATCATCACGGTGGCTAGGAGATGTTAACTATCTCGCCTGGTGTACAGGAGGTCGTGGGTTCGATCCAGACCATGATACTGCTGCTGTATATTTGGAGTTTGCGTCTCTCTCTATCATCATCATCACGGTGGCTAGGAGATGTTGACTACCTCGCCTGGTGTACAGGAGGTCGTGGGTTCGATCCAGACCATGATGCCTGTTGTATATTTGGAGTTTGCGTCTCTCTCTCTATCATCGTCATCACGGTGGCTAGGAGATGTTGACTAACTCGCCTGGTGTACAGGAGGTCGTGGGTTCGATCCAGACCCTGACGCCTACTGCTGTATATTTGGAGTTTGCGTCTCTCTCTCTCATCATCATCACGGTGGCTAAGAGATGTTGACTACCTCGCCTGGTGTACAGGAGGTCGTGGGCTCGATACAGACCCTGATGCCTGTTGTATATTTGGAGTTTGGGTCTCTCTCTCTCATCATCATCACGGTGGCTAGGAGATGTTGACTAACTTGCCTGGTGTGCAGGAGGTCGTGGGTTCGATCCAGACCATGATGCCTGTTGTATATTTGGAGTTTGCGTGTCTCTCTCTCTCTCATCATCGGTAGCTAGGAGATGTTAACTACCTCGCCTGGTGTACAGGAGGTCGTGGGTTCCATCCGACCCTGACGCCTGCTGCTGTATATTTGGAGTTTGCGTGTCCTCACCGTGGTCGAGTGGATTTTTCTCTGGGTCCTCCGGTTTTTACCCTCCACATTTAGAATTAACGTCACTGTTGAGAGTATTTGGTTGCTATAAATGTCCACTTGATGATAATGATGATAAGCCACTTGGTTGAGATATAATTTTTGATGGCCAAGTCGCTTCTGAAAAAGAACTACATAGCTCAGTGGGCCTTAGCTGGTAAAATAAAAAACACAGTTTCGTTTTCCTTTATATTTGTACCATTTGGTTTCTTGGTTAGTTAGTTTGTGAGTTTGTACGTTGATAATCTCATTCGTCGCTTGCTTGCTTGGTCATTTAGTCGTTTGGTTAGTTAGTGGATTCGTTATTTTAGTGAAGTGGTTGGCTGGATAGTTCGTTTGATGATTAGTTGATTAAATCGTTTGGTGAGCAAAGTGTGTTTTGGTTACTACTGGGTTGGATAGTTGATTTAGTTCGTTAGTTAGTTTGTTACTTAGTTGCATAGTCTGTGAGTAGGTTAGTGAGTTCGTTACGTGTGTGTGTCTACCTGTGTGTGGTGCACATAGCCTGGCACAAGCGTCGTGGTGACGTCACCGCCACTTAGAGGCTAATGGCGGTTGTTGTTGTTGTTGTGGTGCAGAGGGTTAGCGCTACGCTGCGCTACGAACCTGGCGACCCGGGTTCTATTCCCACTCACGGCCAACACCGGTGACGATTATCTGAACCGGTCCTGGGCCTCCCTAGGTCGACTCAAATGAGTATCTGGTGCGGTGTGTAAGCATCGCCTCTGGGGAGACAAAGGCAGCCTTTATTTAACCAGGCTGGATTGTGTGAGGAGCTCACAAATCCTTGAAAGATCTTGAAAAAGTCCCATCCGTGAGCTCCGGCAGGCAAGGCTGCGTTGGCTGGGTCATGTAGCCCGCATGCCCAGCCACCGCATGCCCAAACAGCTTTTGTTCGGCCGGATCGAGGGGGCTAAACGGGCGCGGCACGGGCTAGAGAAGAGATGGAGTGATGTGGTACAGGAGAATGTGGAGCTGAGTGGACTTGCCGATGATCAGCCTTTGTGGAGGAGGCTCGTGAAGGACGCTACTGGGCAGTTGGAGGCAGTCGCCTTCCAACAACAACAGAGGGCGGAGGAGCGACGCTCACAACAACGAGCGGAACGCCGGGTGGCTAAAGCACAGCAAGTTGGCACAGTAGGGGCACAGGTGGTGCATCAGCCGGTCATCTCGGTCAGTCGACCCGTGGCACCTGCTAGGTCTGCCCCGTGACCTCCTGCCAGCGGGCGTTCGACACTTCACGTGGCCTCAAGGTTCACATGGCCTGGCACAAGCGTCGTGGTGATGTCACTGCCACTTAGTGGCGAATGGCGGTTGTTGTTGTACCTGTGTGTGTGAACCTGTGTGTGTGTACGTGTGTGTGTGTACCTGTGTGTGTGTACCTGTGTGTGTGTGTGTACCTGTGTGTGTGTGTACCTGTGTGTGTGTACGTGTGTGTGTGAACCTGTGTGTGTGTGAACCTGTGTGTGTGTGTACCTGTGTGTGTGTACATGTGTATGTACCTGTGTATGTACCTGTGTGTGTGCGTGTACCTGTGTGTGTATGTACCTGTGTATGTACCTGCGTCTACCTGTGTGTACCCACAGCGCTCCAGGAGGGCCGCTCGTGCGAGCTGGCAGGCCGCGTGTACCAGCACTGTGTGTGTGTACCTGTGTGTGTGTGTACCTGTGTGTGTGTACCTGTGTGTATCTACAGCGCTCCAGGAGGGCCGCTCGTGCGAGCTGGCAGGCCGCGTGTACCAGCACTGTGTGTGTGTGTGTACCTGTGTGTGTGTGTACCTGTGTGTGTGTGTACCTGTGTGTGTGTACCTGTGTGTATCTACAGCGCTCCAGGAGGGCCGCTCGTGCGAGCTGGCAGGCCGCGTGTACCAGCACGGGGAGTCGTTCTCTGTGAGCTGCACCCACCGCTGCTCGTGTGTGGATGGCGCCGCGGGCTGCGCCCCGCTGTGCCCGCGGCCACGGCCGCCGCTGCCGCCGCTCCACGCGTGCCCACGGCCCCTGCTGAGACGCGCGCCAGGTGAGCTACGCGGGGGAAGAAACGGCGATGATTCCAAAGAACACAGGATGAGATTTCGATTTAAAGCTTTCGTGACTGCAGGGATTCATCTTCTTGGTTCTTTCGGTAAAGTCACGTAGAAGGGAAGGAATCAAATAATAAAATAAAACATAATAAAAAAATATTATATTATTATATTATATTATTATATTATTTTATTATGTTTATTTTTATTATTTTATTACTTCCCTTCTACGTGACTTTACCGAAAGCTTTCGTGACTGCAGGGATTCATCTTCTTGGTTCTTTCGGTAAAGTCACGTAGAAGGGAAGGAATCAAATAATAAAAATAAAACATAATAAAATAATATTATATTATTATAATTTTAATAATATATATTATTATATTATTTTATTATGTTTTATTTTTATTATTTTATTACTTCCTTCTACGTGACTTTACCGAAAGAACCAAGAAGACAGGATGAGATGTTACTATCCTTTGTGCAAGCACTTCCAAGAGTTCATGAACAGTGAGCCTGGTGAAATTTGGTGAGCGCATCGTCAGTAGTGAACCTTTGGTTCCTAGGGTGTTTCGGCCTTTCACACGATACACCCTCCCCAAAGGCGGCCAGCGACAGGGTGATCAATCCTACGCTTGCGTCCCATTCCCAATTAGTCATAAGAGTTGCCTTGTTGTTGATAGCCAACATCCCATGACAATGATGATGAATAATAATGGGTAATGATAGTGATTGATAAATAATAATTATCAATAATAGTGATTAATAAATTATGATGATTAATAATAAGAGTTATTAATGATGATTAATAATAATGATGCATAATAATGGTAATAATAGTGATTATTAAATAATAATAATAAATAATAATTTTTAATAATAGTGATTAATAATAATGGGTAATAATAGTGATTAATAAATAATAATGATTAATAATAATTCTTTGGTTCTTTCGGTAAAGTCACGTATAAAGATAAAATAATAAATTAAATAATAGCATACTACGACGTTTCGATTGCAACACAAGCAATCATCATCAGGTATAAAAGAAATAGCAACAAAAATCTAACCAGAAAACTATAGACAGACATATAAGCAGACAGATATCACAAAGATACACAGATATCACAAAGATACACTAAAAATTAGCATGTCACTCATTGACATGCTAATTTTTTCTCTGCCCCTCCCTCTCTCCGCCCCGCCCCCTCTCTATATTTAAGGCCTCGTCACAGAGACGATCTCTCTCTTTGTGCCGATACGTGTTCTCTCTCTCTGTGTATCTGGAATCAATTTCCCCTGTAGATGATGGTGACGACGACGACGATGATGACGATGACGATGATGATGACGACGACGATGATGATGACGATGATGATGACGATGATGACGATGATGACGATGATGATGATGATGACGATGATGACGACGACGATGACGACGATGATGACAATGACGACGACGATGATGAGAGTGGTCGGTGATCTTCGCGTGCCTCTCCGTCCCCCCTCGCTAGGCACTAACGCCTGCTGCCTCGAGTGGGACTGTGGACCGTCGTCTGCACACGGCCTGGAGAGTGGCGGAGGAGGAGGAGTAGGAGGCAGTGATGAGGTGGTGGCAGATGCAGCAGGGATATCCTAAAGGAGGGCTTCAAAGGAGTGAAAACATTGGCAGGTGTGTGCTTTTTTACTTTCTTTCGCACTCTACGTAGCCTATTGTGCTAATCGGAGGTGCAGTGTTGAGTCTATAGGTAGTGTGAGTCTATGGGCAGTGTTGAGTCTATAGGTAGTGTGAGTCTATGGGCAGTGTTGAGTCTATAGGTAGTGTGAGTCTATGGGCAGTGTTGAGTCTATAGGTAGTGTGAGTCTATGGGCAGTGTTGAGTCTATAGGTAGTGTGAGTCTATGGGTAGTGTTGAGTCTATAGGTAGTGTGAGTCTATGGGCAGTGTTGAGTCTATGGGCAGTGTTGAGTCTATGGGCAGTGTTGAGTCTATAGGCATTTCTGAATCTATGGTCAGTTCTGAGTCTATGGGCAGTGCTGAGTGTATGGACAGTGTTGAGTCTATGGGCAGTGTTGACTCTATGGGCAGTGTTGAGTCTACAGGCAGTGTTGAGTCTATGGGCAGTGTTGAGTCTATGGGTAGTGTTGAGTCTATGGGCAGTGTTGAGTCTATGGGCAGTGTTGAGTCTATGGGCAGTGTTGAGTCTATGGGCAGTGTGAGTCTATAGGCAGTGTTGAGTCTATGGGCAGTGTGAGTCTATGGGCAGTGTTGAGTCTATGGGCAGTGTGAGTCTATAGGTAGTGTGAGTCTATGGGCAGTGTTGAGTCTATGGGCAGTGTGAGTCTATAGGTAGTGTTGAGTCTATAGGTAGTGTGAGTCTATGGGCAGTGTTGAGTCTATGGGCAGTGTTGAGTCTATGGGCAGTGTTGAGTCTATGGGCAGTGTGAGTCTATAGGCAGTGTGAGTCTATGGGCAGTGTGAGTCTATGGGCAGTGTGAGTCTATAGGTAGTGTGAGTCTATGGGCAGTGTTGAGTCTATGGGCAGTGTGAGTCTATAGGTAGTGTTGAGTCTATAGGTAGTGTGAGTCTATGGGCAGTGTTGAGTCTATGGGCAGTGTTGAGTCTATGGGCAGTGTTGAGTCTATGGGCAGTGTGAGTCTATAGGCAGTGTTGAGTCTATGGGCAGTGTTGAGTCTATGGGCAGTGTTGAGTCTATGGGCAGTGTTGAGTCTATGGGCAGTGTTGAGTCTATGGGCAGTGTTGAGTCTATGGGCAGTGTTGAGTCTATGGGCAGTGTTGAGTCTATGGGCAGTGTTGAGTCTATAGGTAGTGTGAGTCTATGGGTAGTGTGAGTCTATGGGCAGTGTTGAGTCTATGGGCAGTGTGAGTCTATGGGCAGTGTTGAGTCTATGGGCAGTGTGAGTCTATGGGTAGTGTGAGTCTATGGGCAGTGTTGAGTCTATGGGCAGTGTGAGTCTATGGGTAGTGTGAGTCTATGGGCAGTGTTGAGTCTATGGGCAGTGTGAGTCTATGGGCAGTGTTGAGTCTATGGGCAGTGTGAGTCTATGGGTAGTGTGAGTCTATGGGCAGTGTTGAGTCTATGGGCAGTGTGAGTCTATGGGTAGTGTGAGTCTATGGGCAGTGTGAGTCTATGGGTAGTGTGAGTCTATGGGCAGTGTGAGTCTATGGGTAGTGTGAGTCTATGGGTAGTGTGAGTCTATGGGCAGTGTGAGTCTATGGGTAGTGTGAGTCTATGGCAGTGTTGAGTCTATGGGCAGTGTGAGTCTATGGGTAGTGTGAGTCTATGGGCAGTGTGAGTCTATGGGTAGTGTGAGTCTATGGGCAGTGTGAGTCTATAGGTAGTGTGAGTCTATGGGTAGTGTGAGTCTATGGGCAGTGTTGAGTCTATGGGCAGTGTGAGTCTATGGGTAGTGTGAGTCTATGGGCAGTGTTGAGTCTATGGGCAGTGTGAGTCTATGGGCAGTGTGAGTCTATGGGCAGTGTGCATGTATGTTAAACTTCTTTCGCACCGTGCGTAGCCCCACGAGACCGATCGTGGCTCCGCGTCACGGACGCGACGGTGCGGATCGCGTCCCCCGCAGCGGATCGAACCAACCCCCGGGTTGCCCCCGCGCCGTCTCACCCCTCCCGCAGCTTTCCGCGGTTCCGACGCCTCCCGCCTCCTCCCTCCCGCTGCCCCGCCGGCGGCGGCCGAGACGCTTGGCGCGTGTCGGGGCGAGCCGTCGCCCGGCTGGTCTCCCTGCTCCGCGTCGTGCGGCCGGGGTCGTTCCACTCGTCTGGCCGGGCGGGTCGGGGTCGGGTGCCGGTCGGTCCGCCGCACGAGAGCCTGTCTTGTGAGGCCGTGCGGATCGTCTCCACGCCAAATGCGCCGTCACCGTGGCGATCGCGGCGTCACCAAGGTACCCGAGCCGCATGTATGTTGAACTTCTTTTGCACCCTACAAAGCCAAACACGTGGGAATCGGAGGAGCCTGGGCGATGCGATGCTTGCAACTTGGTTCATTTGGTTGCGTGCAAATGAATCGGCTAGGTTTGACACGTGGCAGTAGTAGTAGTGGTGTAGTGACATAAGAAGGGAGGGGCTGCTGGGGGCTCTGGGTTCCCAGGGGGTCCAGACGCTTAAGCCTCTGGGCGCCAGGCGCTGGGTTCCCAGGCGCTTAAGCCTTTTGGCGCCGCCAACGGGGGGGGGCTGTGTGTGCTCTGTGGGATGTCTGGTGGCGCACACGCCCCACCCCTCGTTGGACCAGGCATAAAAGGAGAGCTCCCTGGACGATCAGGGCCCAGTTGTAACTCAAGACCCAAGACCCACGACCAGCCATCTGAAGACCCTGGGATGCTGTGAGAGCCAGCGCTGGGACTCTGGAACTCCCGACTCTACGGCCTGTGAGGGCGAGTTCCGGAGCGTAGCCAGAGTAAGTATCTAGGCTGTGTAGCTAGGCTGTGTACCTAGGCTGTAACAGAGTATCAAGACTGTTGGAGTACTGTTGGAGTGTTGTATTGTAATAAAGAAGTACATCTACAAGTGTCTCCGGAACCCGTTACAGTGGTATGGCTTTCACGACCAATAATATGATGCTGCTGCTGCTGCTGGTGGTTGTTGTTGTTGTTGCAATGACTCTCGGAATGTCACGCTACTCGCGAATTGTAAATGTTGTCTCGTGGGTTTTAACTCTCAAACACACACAACCCGTTTAGTTGCTGTGCCGGTAACGAATTGGCCACGTTCTATTTACGTGACACGACTTTACTAATTGGCCGTGTCGGGTGGTGGCGGCGGCGGATTGAACGACACAACGTTGAAATTGACGCGATCAAACCCCCAAAAAACACCGTATCATGGATAACGCTCTCCTACCCCGGCACCTACCCCCCACCCTCAACCAGGACCACCACCGCAGCCACCGCCATCGGCACCACCACCACCACCGCCGCCGCCAGCGCCAGCAGCAGCACCATCGCCGCGACGGCGACGGCGGCGGCTGCCTCGTGCGCCCGTCGCTCCCGGCGCTGCGTGCCGCCGTGGTGGAGGGCGACTGCGTGAGTCTCCGACCTCTCCGCGTCCCACGCTGCCCCGCGGGCTGCGAGCCGCAGACCCGCTCCACCGCCACCACGCCACCGCCACCACCGCCGAGCGCCGGATTCCGTTCCGCTGTGGCGCTGGCTACTCCGGCTCCTCCGGTTCTGGCCGCGTGGCGGCAGTGGCCGTGCCGTGGCCGCGTCTGTGCCGCTGCCGGGACGGCTGTTCCCGCGGGGGCGGGAGGGGAGGGGAGGGGCGCTGTGGACGAGGGGGGGCGGCAAGATGGCCGCCCGGCGTTGTCTCCGGCGAGTGCGGGCGGTGTTCGTCACGTCGACTAAATGTTTTTTTTTTTTACTCGTCTGTTATAATAATAATTGTTACAATTTATTTTTCGACGTAAACTATTTCTTTGGATGTGCTGCTACTGCGTTAGCGCCGTCAGTATCGCTGTGGCTTTAAAAGCCGACCGTGCTAACCTCCGATTATGCGCGGTTGGCTACGTACGGTGTGAAAGAAGTTCAACATACATAAACACTGCCTATAGACTCAACACTACCCATAGACTCAACACTACCCATAGACTCAACACTGCCATAGACTCAACACTGCCCATAGACTCAACACTGCCCATAGACTCAACACTGCCCATAGACTCAACACTGCACCATAGACTCAACACTGCCCATAGACTCAACACTACCCATAGACTCAACACTACCCATAGACTCAACACTACCCATAGACTCAACACTACCCATAGACTCAACACTGCCATAGACTCAACACTGCCCATAGACTCAACACTGCCCATAGACTCAACACTGCCCATAGACTCAACACTACCCATAGACTCAACACTGCCCATAGACTCAACACTGCCCATAGACTCAACACTACCCATAGACTCAACACTGCCCATAGACTCAACACTGCCATAGAGACTCAACACTACCATAGACTCAACACTAGACTCAACACTACCCATAGACTCAACACTACCCATAGACTCAACACTACCCATAGACTCAACACTACCCATAGACTCAACACTACCCATAGACTCAACACTCCCATAGACTCAACACTGCCCATAGACTCAACACTGCCCATAGACTCAACACTGCCCATAGACTCAACACTGCCCATAGACTCAACACTGCCCATAGACTCAACACTGCCCATAGACTCAACACTGCATAACTACCAATAGACTCAACACTACCCATAGACTCAACACTCCATAGACTCAACACTGCCCATAGACTCAACACTACCCATAGACTCAACACTCCCACAGACTCAACACTGCCCATAGACTCAACACTACCATAGACTCAACACTACCATAGACTCAACACTCCATAGACTCAACACTGCCCATAGACTCAACACTACCATAGACTCAACACTACCCATAGACTCAACACTCCCACAGACTCAACACTGCCCATAGACTCAACACTACCCATAGACTCAACACTTCCCACAGACTCAACACTGCCCATAGACTCAACTCTACACCTCGTATTAGCACTGTCGGATACGTACGGTGCGAAAAGACGTTCAACATACATACGTGCAACATACAAACCTACAGTGCTGGATTCCAGACGTTTGCTCCCATTGCCAGGTGACATCAACGACAATATCACATGGGGCTGGCAATGCTGCAGTGCCTCCTGTCATGTTGAACTATGATCGTTCTTAGCCACAGTAAATCCTTCGAATGGATTTTTACAACAACAAAATATTTTACTCAACTTGCACTTATTTAAATATATATATAAATTAACAGGTAAGGAAAGGTGCGATTAATAACTACTTAATTTATTTTGAGCGATGAGACGAGAGTTCTGTATGGGATGAGGGTTCTGTATAGGATGAGGGTTCTGTATGGCCTCATTGCCTGGAAAATGTATCTTGAACTGACTAATTTAATTTCCGTTAACTTATGAACGTACTCTTTTCTGTAGCAACACTGTGCCCGTGAAAACTCAAACGCATTCGCCAACAGGACTGTGGTCTGAAAATCGAAAACAAATATACAAGAGGTGCCGTATTCTTAGGTTGTTTCGGTAAAGTCACGTAGAAGGGAAGTAATAAAATAATAAAAATAAAACATAATAAATAAAATAATTCTCACGACGTTTCGGCTACAACGCAAGCAGCCGTCTTCAGGCGAAGAATGAGACACTGCCAAGCTAGGAGCTTATATATACGCTGGGTTGGAGGTGCAAGAAGAGCGCCTTAACAAAAAGAATGTGCATATCAAGAGGAATTTAGCATACCCACCCACCTCCTACGCATTTCCCATGAATATGCTAAATTCCTCTTCATATGCACATTTTTTTGTTAAGGCGCTCTTCTTCAACCTCCAACCCAGCTTATATATAAGCTCCTAGCTTGGTAGTGTCTCATTCTTCACCTGAAGACGGCTGCTTGCGTTGTAGCCGAAACGTCGTGAGAATTATTTTTTTTATTATGTTTTATTTTTATTATTTTATTACTTCCCTTCTACGTGACTTTACCGAAAGAACCAAGAAGATAATAAAAGTAAAATAAAATAAAAAAATCCACCTGAAGCGGAAGCTTGTGTTGCTTCCGAAACGATTTTATTTTATTTTACTTTTATTAATATGTTTTACCTACGTGACTTTACCGAAAAAAACCTAAGAATATAATCCTTGCAGTCACGAAAGCTTCAAATCTAGAAAGAGGTGCCGTGTCGACGGGAGATGTCCCGTCTTCGCAACACGTCAAGACCTATAACGAGGGGGTTTGCTTGGTGGCAAACAACCTGAAGTAAAAATAAAAAAAACGTGTTGTTGTAAATAGACGATGTTGACGCAGTCATAAATTAAGTTCGCGGTTTGCACGCATTTATTTGCACGACCGATGACAAAAGTGAAAAAGTGATTTATAGAATTTCGAGCACCATTTCAGATGCACCGCTGGAGTGGCTAGGAGATGTTGACTACCTCGCCTGGTGTACAGGAGGTCGTGGGTTCGTTCCCGACCCTGAAGCCTGCTGCTGTATATTTGGAGTTTGCGTGTCTCTCTCTCTCATCATCATCACGGTGGCTAGGAGATGTTAACTACCTCGCCTGGTGTACATGAGGTCGTGGGTTCAATCCCAACCCTGAAGCCTGCTGCTGTATATTTGGAGTTTGCGTGTCTCTCTCTCTCATCATCATCACGGTGAGGAGATGTTAACTACCTCGCCTGGTGTACATGAGGTCGTGGGTTCAATCCCAACCCTGAAGCCTGCTGCTGTATATTTGGAGTTTGCGTGTCTCTCTCTCTCATCATCATCACGGTGGCTAGGAGATGTTAACTACCTCGCCTGGTGTACATGAGGTCGTGGGTTCAATCCCAACCCTGAAGCCTGCTGCTGTATATTTGGAGTTTGCGTGTCTCTCTCTCATCATCATCACGGTGGCTAGGAGATGTTAAATCCCTTGGCTGGTACGCAGGGGTTGTGGGTTCGATCCCGACCCTGACGCCTGTTGTATATTTGGAGTTTGCGTGTCTCTCTCTCTCCCGTGGCAAACTGTTAACTCCCTTGCCTGGTATGCAAGAGGCCGTGGGTTCGATCACTACCCTGACGCCTTCTGTATAATTGGAGTTTGCATGTTCTCCCTGTGGTCGCGTGGATTTTTCTCCGGCTTTTCCGGTTTTCCCCTCCACATTTAGAAACACGCGTTTAGAGTATTTGTCCGCTTCTACAAATTCCACTTCGTTGAGCTATCGTTTGTGGCCAGGTGGCGTCTGATAAAGAGTCACGTGTAGCCTCAGTGGGCCTTACCTGGTCAAATAAAAACAAGAGTTTATATTCTTAGTTTTTTTCGGTAAAGTCACGTAGGTAAAAAATTTTAAATTAATAAAAATAAAATAAAAATCACGACGTTTCGGAGGCAACACAAGCTTCTGTCTTCAGGTGGAACCGTCACAGCACGACTGCTGTATCAAGTGAGAGAAATTCCCAGAAAACAGTCCTTGTATATATACTGGTTGAGGGTGGGAGGAGCCAAGGTAGGCTCTGAATATTATTTTCGTGAGGTTCGGTGCGGCTGAAGCACGCTGTTAGGAATGAGCCTTTGTTGTGTAGATTGGTTGAACTGAATATGAATCCTTGCAGTCACTAAAGCTTCAAATCTAGAACAAGAGTTTATTTTCTCTTTCTGGAAGACTTCGATTTCACACGCGGCGTCGTGAGACTAGGTGAGACCAGGATGGAGAGTTGAGAATCATATAGACATTCTAGATTTGAAGCTTTCGTGACTGCAATGATTCATATTCTTAGGTTTTTTCGGTAAAGTCACGTAGGTAAAACATCAAAATTAATAAAAATAAAATAAAACGTCGTGATTTTTGTTTTATTTTATTTTGATTAATTTTGATGTTTTACCTACGTGACTTTACCGAAAAAACCTAAGAATATAATCATCAGACACTGGTTTCACGATCAAGTGCCTTGATTGAGACTCCAAGCATCAACTACCATCAGCATCATCAGGCGATGGCCAGGATTTAATTGTAAATGTTGTTGTGGGTTTAACTCGACGCACAACAACAACCGGTTTAGTGCTGAACTCCGGCAACTCTTCGACTGACCACGATGTTATTTATCGCGACGTTATTTTTCACGACGTTATTCATCACCAATAAAACGTACGCCGTCAGAAGAAACTTTCCATCTTCATTCTCCCGGGTCTCGCGTGCTGTTCACGCTCGGCAAGAGCTTTTTTTAAAACAAAAATAAGTATACCCGTAAAAACAAAGTTTTTCACTATAAATCCTTTATATGCGTGGCGGCTAGAGTCTCTCGTCCTCTGGCTGAGATGGCTGCCACCTATGGGTCAGATGATTGTATGCCAGTATTAAGCAATTGGTAATTAAGTATTTAATTTGTTTTCCCTAAACAGTGTAAAATTTTAGAAAAAATTTCACGAACATTAATTGTCTCGCACAACGAGTCTGTGTGCAAAATGTCAGCTCGATTGGATGACGGGAAATGGGTTAAAAACGACCGAAAGATTTGCACGGTCGTAAGCAAGCAAGCAAGCACGCAAGCAAGCAAGCGAACTTAATATAAAGGATTTAAAAACGAGGATTTTCAAAGCAACGTCTGCAGTTCTGCAAATAAATATTTATTTGTCCAACGGTAAACCGTGGTCTGAAGTGGTTCCTGTAAACTGCTATGTGTGTACTCTTTGGTTCTTTGGGTAAAGTCACGTGGGTATAAAATAAAATAGGTCGCGACGTTTCGGGCACAACAAGTTCATTGATTAGGTACAGCCCTGTGAGCCATTCGGCTCTTGAATCGGGTGCAACCGCAACAAACAAAAAAACAAAAACATGAACAAGAAAACATCTTAAAGTGAATATGTGACTGAGTGCAAACAGAAAATCCAAGAAAAGACAGCAAAATGTTGCAGAAAAAGCACCGCACACCAACGCTGTGTGCAAAAATCCCAGTGGGATGCAAGTCAAACAACAACAACCACAAGACAACTTAGATTAGGCCATCAGTCTAACTCTGTACTACAACAAACAAACATGGCCAAACGAATACACTTTTCAAAAATCACCAAAATAAAGCCATAAAAGCAATGAAACAGTGCAGATCATAGGAACCGTGACCGAATTTTCACAATAAACGACATAAACAACATGTACTACCAAACTCTGCAGCCATAGCTGGCTGCATGAGTCACTCCACAACAGCAGGAGCATCAGTCGGAGCGCCATCAGGTGGGAAAGCATGGTCTGCTGCTCAGGCAGACTGTTTTAAAAGGTTTTAAATGGGTGTCGCTCAAGGGTTATAGAGAAGTGGTCGGGGCTAGTGATGTTAAGGACGTCATCTCCACCATTGGAACCTCCTTTGCCAGTAGCAAAATATGAGAATTGGTTTTTTACCTTTTTATCTGGCAACTAAACTGACCTTTTTTTACGAGGAGTCATGTTTGCATAGACCACAATACCTGCGGTCGGAATGCAAACAAAAACACAACTCTGATTATGAATGCACTGTCCTTGAAGTTGATTGGTCCACACCCGAGACAGCTTTCCTTAGAGCCTCGTCTCACATGGTGTTGGACCAGATGACGCCAAAAGGCGCACAACTCAAAAACAATGCACCATCAGAGTATGAGAGCTCGGGGTAAGCATTTACACCATTGGAACCTCCTTTGCCAGTAGCAAAATATGATAATTGTTTTTTACCCTTTTATCTGGCAACTAAACTGACCTTTTTTTACAAGGAGTCATGTTTGTATAGACCACAATACCTGCTGTCGTAATGCNAAAAAAAACCACAACTCTGATAATGAATGCACTGTCCTTGAAGTTGATTGGTCCACACCCGAGACAGCTTTTCTTAGAGCCTAGTCTCACATGGTGTTGGACCAGATGACGCCAAAAGGCGCACAACTCAAAGACAATGCACCATCAGAGTATGAGAGCTCCGGGTAAAGCATTTACACCATTGGAACCTCCTTTGCCAGTAGCAAAATATGATAAAGAAAATGACGTCATCGCCAATATCAGATGTCACCGCCATTGAAAATGACGTCATCGCCAATATAGCTATCGCCACTGAAAAATGACGTCATCGCCACTGAAACGACATCTCTCACCGAAATGACGTCACCGGCACTGAACATTACGTCATCGCCCACGGAAGACATCGCCACTGAAACGACGTATTTCCCCAGCGAAATGACGTCACCGGCACTGAAAACGACGTCATCGCGTTTTTATCGGACGGAAGTGACGACAAAAAGGGCCCGCCGACTATAAACGTCCCAGCGGAAGTGACGTGTCTCCCTTTCCGACGAGAAGCGAGGCCGCAGCAGCAGTCGAGAGAGGCAGCAGGGAGGGCGCATCCGTCTCGGTCGACCTGAATCCAGGCTCATCCGACGCCATCCCTAGTCCTCTAGCCGCGCATCTTCGCTCAAACACCTTCCGCCATGGCTCCCAAGTTCGACCCGAACGAAATTAAGATCGGTGAGGGGTCGGCGGCGGCGATGGAGGACCGAGCGCGCGGGCGGTGTGGGGGAGGTGTTTTGATCTAAATGCGGCCTAGTTGAGGCTTTCTCTATCTCTCTCTTTTTTTCTTATCCGTTTATTTTTTTATTTTCTTTTTGTTTTTCATTATATTCTTTATTATTTATATTTTTTTCTTTCTTTTTTTCCCTTTTTCTATTCTTTATGTTTTCTATGTCTCTCTCTGGCGTTGTTTGCTCGGCCGTTGTCAAAAGTGCGCGGTGTTGGTACGGCGCGGAGATGGAGCGAGTTGAGGATGAAATGGCCTGGTGGCTGGCGAGCGATTGTGAGAAAATGAACTCGGAAGACTGTTCGCCGGATCCGCTGATGAAGAGGGTTGGTGGTGGGTGGGGGTTGATGCTCTCTAGAAGCCGCGTGTGTAGTAGTAACACGTGGCCTCAAGGTGCACATGGCCTGGCACAAGCGTCGTGGTGACGTCACCGCAACTTAGTGGCCAATGGCGGTTGTGTGTGTTGGAGTGGGGGGGAGCGGTGGGGTAGTGGTTAGCGCGCTGCGCTATGAACCTGGTTGACCCGGGTTCGATTCCCGCACACGGCCAACACCAGTGACGATTATCTGAACCGGTCCTGGGCCGGCCTCCCTAGGTCGACTCAGCCTGAAAAGAGTACCTGGTGCGGTGTGTAAACATCGCCACTGGGGAGACAAAGGCGGTCGGGCGTGGTGCTGGCCACCCACCCCTCGTGTGCCGTGCCGGCCTTCATAGGTGCTGCTCGCTAACAGCACTTGCCCCTACAGTCTGTTAAGGCTATACGGGGGATCTTTATCTTTGTGTTGGTGTGCACGTGTGTGTGTTGGTGTATGTGTCAGGATATGAGTCTGGGGGAGCGGCCACGCTCACGGCCTGGGCCTCCCCTAGGTCCACTCGGCCTCAAATTCGCGGGCCATACAAAATGATCAACTTAAAATTAGCCCGTTATATTTGGTCAAACATTTAATTAACTCGCCCCTAATGCGATGGGCTGGAACTGCTATTTGGCGAGGCATATGTGGTGATGTTAGCTGGTGTTGATGATGTTAGCCGGTGTTGATGATGATGTTAGCCGGTGTTGATGATGATGTTAGCTGGTGTTAATGATGATGTTAGCTGGTGTTGATGATGTTAACTGGTGTTAATGATGATGTTAGCTGGTGTTGATGATGATGTTAGCTGGTGTTGATGATGATGTTAGCTGGTGTTGATGATGTTAGCTGGTGTTGATGATGTTGTTAGCTGGTGTTGATGATGTTGTTAGCTGGTGTTGATGATGTTGTTAGCTGGTGTTGATGATGAAGTTAGCTGGTGTTAATGATGATGTTAGCTGGTGTTGATGATGAAGTTAGCTGGTGTTGATGATGAAGTTAGCTGGTGTTGATGATGTTAACTGGTGTTAATGATGATGTTAACTGGTGTTAATGATGATGTTAGCTGGTGTTGATGATGATGTTAGCTGGTGTTGATGATGAAGTTAGCTGGTGTTGATGATGTTAACTGGTGTTAATGATGATGTTAGCTGGTGTTGATGATGAAGTTAGCTGGTGTTGATGATGAAGTTAGCTGGTGTTGATGATGTTAACTGGTGTTAATGATGATGTTAGCTGGTGTTGATGATGATGTTAGCTGGTGTTGATGATGATGTTAGCTGGTGTATGATGATGATGTTAGCTGGTGTTGATGATGTTAGCTGGTGTTGATGATGTTGCTGCTACTCGCAACTGCTTTGCCAGGTTTGACTCCTAGATTTATTGAATTTCGAGTCCCGCCTGCAGTTGCCTTGGCAGGGCCACACCAAATTATTTCGCTGGCCTTGTACCGCCCGCGGGCCGGACGTTCCCCACCCCTGTTTTAAAGGATGGGGGGAGGGGGTGTCATTGCCCGAAACGTCTGTTTTGTGTTTTTTCAATGTCACGGTGTTTATGGGCATGATTGTTTTTGTTTCGATGCAAGTGACAAAACTTTACGGGTTTAGTCGATTACACCGAAATGAATGGTTGACACCACGACCCACACACTCGGCTAAAACGCCGCAAAAGTAATCTGTAATAAAATATCTAAAGCTAAACTTTTTTAAAAACACGCTTTATTGAAATGTATTAAAAGTTAAAGAACTCCACGACTCCAGGAAGTGGCCCCGAAGCTTGCCACAACGTAAGGGGCCGTGGCCAATTACAGCCAACGTCAGTTGAACATGAAAAATTAGACCCAAGGCGAAACATTACATATAAAGAAGAATGTAAATGTTTTTAAATATATTTTTATGATAGAATATAGTATTGTCATCGGTATGACATAAGTATACCAAGTTTGCAGTCGGTACCACATTGGGAAGTGGGTTAAAATTGAGTTACAAGATTTGAGGATACAACAACGGCAACAGACAGAGTGAGTTAATAGAAAGCGTGTAAGAACTCTCCCTCGTTTCAGACTGGTGGAGAAGAATAGTGACAATGAAGTCCACATGCTCCACGGGCATTAATCGATCAGGCTAAGGCAGCGATTGACTAAAATAAAACATGCCGACAAAGGTGTAGCACTTGTCCGTTATCGAGCGATTGATCCATCTCTGTGTGGGTTTAGCAACCGCTCCCCACGGAACGTGTCAACTGCTGTGGAGTGGCACAAACTGTAGTGGCACAACTGTTGTAGAGTGGCACAACTACTGTGAGGGTTGCACAACTACTGTGAGAGTGGCACAACTACTGTGAGAGTGGCACAACTGTTGTGGAGGGTGGCACAACTACTCTTGGAGTGGCACAACTACTCTTGGAGTGGCACAACTACTCTGGGAGTGGCACAACTGTTGTGGAGGGTGGCACAACTACTCTCGGAGTGGCACAACTACTCTGGGAGTGGCACAACTGTTGTGGAGGGTGGCACAACTACTCTGGGAGTGGCACAACTACTGTGGAGGGTGGCACAATTGTTGTGGAGTGGCACATCCACCGTGGTTGATCCCCGTGTTCTATTCTCTGTGTCGCCCTCAGTGTGCTTGCGATGCACAGGCGGGGAAGTCGGTGCCACATCAGCGCTGGCTCCCAAGATCGGACCCCTGGGTCTGGTACGTGATTACCTCCCCCCCCCCCCGTGCCAACTACATCGGCTGTATATTTGGAGTTTGCGTGTGTCTCCTAGTGGTCGCGTGGATTTTCTCAGGGGCCCCTCCGGTTTTTAAATCCTTTATATTAAGTTCGCTTGCTTGCGCGCTTGCTTGCGACCGTGCAAACCTTTAATTAAATATTTAATTACCAATTGTTTAATACTGGCAGACAATCATCTGACCCATAGGTGGCAGCCATCTCAAGCCAGAGGACGAGAGGACTCTAGCCGCCACGCATATAAAGGATTTAGTGAAAACTTTGTTTTTAAATCCTTTATATTAAGTTCGCTTGCTTGCTTGCGTGCTTGCTTGCTTACGACCGTGCAAATTTTTCGGTCGTTTTTTAACCCACTTCCGTGATCCAATCGAGCTGACATTTTCCACACAGACTCGTTGTGCCAGACAATTATTGTTCGTGGGAAAAAAATTCGCAAAATTTTACACTTTTTAGGCAAAATTTTTTTATTTTACATATATTCAAATAGAACGCATTCATGGCTTTGGCTGAACGTCAGAGTGTAAGAGCCCAGAGCGTAACCCCTCCACAGGCCGTGGCGGAGTAGCGCAGTTGGTAGCGCCCTCGCTTCCCATGCCAAAGGTCGCGGGATCGATCCCGCGTCCTCCACAGGCGAATATATTTTTAAATCCTTTATATTAAGTTCGCTGCCACGCATATAAAGGATTTATAGTGAAAAACTTTGTTTTTACGGGTTATACTTATTCCCCTACACATTTGCAATCGGCATCGCGCGTTTTTCGGGTATTTGGCCACGAGAAATATCCACGCGATGATAGGGGGCCCACTTGTTGTTGTGGGCCAGGTCGCTTACAGCTCAGTGGGCACTCCTTACCTGGTACAATACAACAAATAGTAACGGAAAACTTTGGCAGGAAAATTAGTCGTGGTCCTTGGTAAAACTTGGTCCATCAACATTCTGTTGCCGTTGCTACTGCTGCAGCCGTTGCTACTGCTGCAGCCTTTGCTGCTGCTGCAGCCTTTGCTACTGATGCAGCCGTTGCTGCTGATGTCGCTGCTGATGCTGCAGCCGTTGCTGCTGATGCCGCTGCTGATGCTGCAGCCGTTGCTGCTGCTGCAGCCGTTGCTGCTGCTGCAGCCGTTGCTGCTGCAGCCGTTGCTACTCCTGCAGCTGTTGCTGCTGCAGCCGTTGCTACTCCTGCAGCTGTTGCTGCTGCAGCCGTTGCTACTCCTGCAGCTGTTGCTGCTGCAGCCGTTGCTACTCCTGCAGCTGTTGCTGCTGCAGCCGTTGCTGCTGCTGCAGCCGTTGCTGCTGCTGCAGCCGTTGCTGCTGCAGCCGTTGCTACTCCTGCAGCTGTTGCTGCTGCAGCCGTTGCTACTCCTGCAGCTGTTGCTGCTGATGCCGCTGCTGCTGCTGCAGCCGTTGCTGCTGCTGCAGCCGTTGCTGCTGCTGCAGCCGTTGCTGCTGATGCCGCTGCTGCTGCTGCAGCCGTTGCTGCTGCTGCAGCCGTTGCTGCTCCTGCAGCTGTTGCTGCTGATGCCGCTGCTGCTGCTGCAGCCGTTGCTGCTGCTGCAGCCGTTGCTGCAGCAGCCGTTGCTACTCCTGCAGCCGTTGCCGCTGCTGATGCAGCCGTTGCTGCTGTTGCAGCCATTGATGCAACCTTTGCTGCTGCTGCTTCTACTGCTGACGAGGCGACGTGCGTGCGCGACTTTTTGTCTCCCGACAGTCGCCCAAGAAGGTGGGCGACGACATCGCCAAGGCGACGGGGGACTGGAAGGGCCTGCGCATCACCGTGCGCCTCACCATCCAGAACCGTCAGGCCGCCGTGAGTTAACGGAAGCTCGCCGACTTACCCACGCCGAATACGTACGCACACATACCCGGACAGGGGTCTCCCCCAGCCATCGAACAAAGACATTGTCGTGCGGCCGTCTGGAACGCTCTTTTCTACCGATATTACGAAGCCATTGGGAGCTATGCAACTTGTCAAATCATCATCGAGGTTGATAAACTAATTTCCCTGGAACTGCGTGTTGTGTGTTTAGTTTGTTGGCCTTTCTTCCCCCCCGCACCTCCGATTAGAGCGGTCGGCTACGTACGGTCCGAAAGAAGTTCAACACGTACAGTATTCTTTGGTTCTTTCGGTAAAGTCGCGTATAAAGATAAAATAATCAATTAAATAATAGCATAGTACGACGTTTGGATTGCAACACAAGCAATCATCATCGGGTATAAAAGAAATAGCAACAAAATCTATCCAGACAACTATAGACAGACATATAAGCAGACAGACAGATGTCTGTCTGCTTGTATGTCTGTCTGTAGTTATTTAATTTATTATTTTATCTTTATACGTGACTTTACCGAAAGAACCAAAGAATAATTCCTGCGAGTCACGAAAGCTCCAAAATGAACATGTACAGTATGTTTGGCAGTCTACATAAACTGATGGGGAAAGTGCCGTTTTGTGAGCGCGTTTTAACGCCGGCTTAAACCTATGAAGCTATCGTGATTAGTAATTTTGATCCTGTGCATCATGGTTCGTTCCTTTTAATGATATTCAGGGAATCTCTGTTGTTGCTGCCTTGCCTCAAGCTTGCATTTGGTATCGATAAATCTGGAGGAATTTAAGTTCAAGCGGAACTTTTACTTCCATTATTTATATTTTATTATTTTCACCCGCCACCCCAACCCCTCGTGTGCCATGCCGGCCTTGATAGGTGCTACTCGTAAACAGCACTTGCCCCAACAGTCTGTTAAGGCTATACGGGGGTGGGGGGGCGATCTTTGTCTTTGACAGATTGAGGTGGTGCCCTCGGCGTCGGCCCTGATCATCAAGGCTCTGAAGGAGCCTCCTCGCGATCGCAAGAAGCAGAAGAACAGTGAGACGCACACAACGACCCGTCATTACAGACGCGACCCCTACACCCGCCACGCGTCGCCTCTCCCTGCCTACCCCTCCCCTCACCACGTTATGTCCACTTGGCCTCTCCCATCCTACCCCCCCCACTTGGCCTCTCCCATCCTACCCCCCCACATTATGTCCACTTGATCACTTCCTCCCACCCCACCCAGTTACATCTATTTGACTTCTCCCATCCCGCTCACTCAATCGGCTCACGATTGTGCGTTTGAGTCGCAATTCGAATTCTAGATTTGAAGCTTTCGTGACTGCAAGGATTCATATTCTTGGGTTTTTTCGGTAAAGTCACGTAGGTAAAAACATCAAATTAATGAAAATAAAATAAAACAAGAAATCACGACGTTTCGGAGGCAACACAAGTCTCCGTCATCAGGTGGGACCGTCACAGCCGAATTAGCTGCTTTAAGTGAGGCAATGATTCAAGATGTAATCCCTTATAAGCAAGTTGAAGGGGGGGAGGAGAGGTGGGGGGAGCTCATCAGAATGTGGTAGCCAATGAATGGAAACGTATTGGGAGGGAGGGTGGCGGGCTGAAAGACAGCACGAGTGCTCAACACATGGGGCAGAGAGGGGGAGGGGAGGCCTGATACACATGATAGACAAAACGAAAATGCCGCTGTTTATATCAATGCTGGCTGAACAATGAAGAGAGTACTGTTACAAATAACTGGGGATGTTAACACTCGGTAAAGTAAAGCAATTCGAAGTTTGGGCTCGGCCATGTGAACCTTGAGCCTGCACGAGCAGAGGCGGCCACACCGCATTGAGTCGCCCACGTGCACAGCAAGCGTTTTGCACGCCGATAACATAATAACACTGGTCAACAAAAATAGAACTAAATTCTGGCCTGGACTTTTGCAGCTGTTCTAGACTAATTTCAGGGTGCCGATTCCAAATCTGATCTCAGATTTGCTCTATCACATCTCATTTTATGCTATCGGCATACCCCATTTTCATTGAATTTACCCGAATTAACTCTGTACTTATGATTGCAAGTCGTTGCGAGTCAGTGACTGCTTTAGTGTTAAATATGGTGCTGTATTTTTAGGATAGTGTGTTTATAATATCATTTTATGTAGATATCCACATTTATTTGATATTTTTCTTCTGCAGTTTTTATTGAAAATGCAATATTTGATACCTCAAAACCTGATGTAAAAAAAACTGATACCAACNAAAAAATCTGTATTAAATCTGCACTTGATACAGATTTTTTGCTGTGACAGTTTCACCTGAAGACGGAAGCTTGTGTTGCCTCCGAAACGTCGTGATTTTATTGTTTTATTTTAATTACATTTTTTACCTACGTGACTTTACGAAAGAACTAAGAGTATGTGTCTGATCTCTGTAACCCATCTTCTCTCTGTAACATGTCTCGTCTCCGTATGTAACCATCTTGTCTCTGTGCGTTACCTTTGCTGCCCGCAGTCAAGCACACGGGAACCTTGGTCTGGATGAGATCATCAACATCGCCCGCCAGATGAGACCCAGGTCCCTTGCTCGTGAGCTCAAGGGTGAGTGACGCGCGTGCGTGGGAGAGGGGTCTGGTAGCGCAGGGGTCCCAACACCCAGGCCGGTACCGGTCCGTGGCCTGTTAGGAACCGGGCCGCACAGCAGCAAGAGGTGAGAGCGGTGAGCAGAGGTCGCAACCGGGTACCCGATACCCGTACCCTACCTGATACCCGGCTACCCGTACCCGGCCGGGTACAGGTAGCCGTTTGCGACCCTGGTGCGGCCGGTACGGGTACAGGTAGGCCGTGACTCACTGGTGAGTCACCGTTTGTCACTCATTTCCCAACGTCTTGTCTCTTCTCACAATTCAAGTTCCTAGAATCAACCCACCCGCACCTGCAACGTGGCTTCATCCCAGAGGTCGCAATCGGGTACCCGATACCCGTACCCTACCCGTACCCGGTCGGGTACAGGTAGCCGGGTATCGGGTAGGGTACCCGTTTGCGACCCTGGTGCGGCCGGTACGGGTACAGGTAGGCCGTGAGTCACTGGTGAGTCACCGTTTGTCACTCATTTCCCAACGTCTTGTCTCTTCTCACAATTCAAGTTCCTAGAATCAACCCACCCGCGCCTGCAACGTGGCTTCATCCCAGAGGTCGCAATCGGGTACCCGATACCCGTACCCTACCCGTACCCGGTCGGGTACAGGTAGCCGGGTATCGGGTAGGGTACCCATTTGCGACCCTGGTGCGGCCTGGTACGGGTAAGGAATCAAAACCCATTTACGACCTCTGGCGGTGAGTCAGCGCGTGGAACCTGCCCCCATTTATTATTTACCACTCCCGTCCACACCTCTTCCCCGCACTGTGTACTTGTCACAGTGTTGGCAAGCCCACAAGCTGCTCACCCCTAGCCAACATGAGTACAGATTCCAAGAACACAGGATGAGATGTTACTATCCTTTGTGCAAGCAACTTCCAAGAGTTCATGAACAGTGAGCCTGATGAAATTTGGGGAGCGCATCGTCAGTAGTGTACCTTTGGTTCCTAGGGTGTTTCGGCCTTTCACACGATACACCCTCCCCAGGGTGATCAATCCTATGCTTGCGTCCCATTCCCAATTAGTCATAGGAGTTGCCTTGTTGTTGATAGCCAACGTCCTGTGGGACTATGCATGGCAGGGGGGGGGCGTCTTCCTCCTCCCTGAGTCGAGCATTGTTGACCGCATACCTCCTGACCCTCTCACTTCGGGGCCCAGCTGGGCAGGAGGTGAGAGCGGTGAGTCCGTGCGTGGCCCGCCAATTATTTTACTTACCACGTCCGTCCACGCCTCTACCCCGCACTTGTCACAGTTTTGGCGAGTTCACAAGCTGCTAACCCCTAGTAGCCAACATGAGTACAAAACAAACGTCGCTGGAGAGCTTCTTTGAAAAGGGGGAAAGACCCAATGATGAAACCCCCCCTCCCTCCTCCTCCTCCTCCCTGGTCCGTGAAAAAATAGTCTCCCACGAAACCGGTCCCTGGTGCCACAAGGTTGGGGACCGCTGGACAGTAGCGGTTAGCAAGCTGCACTACGAACCTACAGAACCCAGTTCGATACCCGGACTGGGTCTGCAGGTTGGTGAGTAGCTGCTGCTGTGGTGTGTAAACATCGCCGCCACTCGGGAGAGACGAAGGGCACGGCGCTGGCCGCCCTCCACTCCCTCGTGTGCCGTTCCGGCCTTTATAGGTGCTCGATAACAGCACTTGCCCTACAGTCTGTCAAGGCTGGGGGAGCAGTAGTGTAGCGGTTATGGTGCCGCGCTTTGAATCCGGCGACTTGAATTCTAGTCCCGTTCACGGGCCAACGCCTTGTTGACCTTCCCCCGCATCTCCGATGAACTCGGTTGGCTACGTATGGTGCGAAAGAAGTTTAGCATACATACAGCTCGTCTTCTTGGTTCTTTCGGTAAAGTCACGTAGAAGGAAAATAATAAAACAATAAAATGAATTAGATCACGACGTTTCAGCCACAACGCAAGCAGCCGTCCTCAGGTGAAGAACAGGTCTGTCGGAAAGACAGCGTCAGAATTCAGAATTAAGACGCTGTCTTTCCGACAGACCTGTTCTTCACCTGAGGACGGCTGCTTGCGTTGTGGCCGAAACGTCGTGAGAATTGTATTTTATTAAGTTTTATTTATATTATTTCCCTTCTACGTGACTTTACCGAAAGAACCAAGAAGATGAATCCCTGCAGTCACGAAAGCTTTAATCGAAATTTAATATGTACGGCTGTTACCCCAACAGTCTGCTGAAGTTAACGCTGGCGGCGGCGGGGGGGGGTGTTTGTGTTTGTGTTAGGCACGGTGAAGGAGATCCTGGGCACGGCCCAGTCGGTGGGCTGCACCGTGGACGGGAAACACCCTCACGACGTCATCGACGAGATCAACAACGGGAGACCGAGATCCCCTCGGTGAGTTTGTCCCCCCCGCAGACACATGGCGCACGGAGAGGTACAGGACTAAAGAGATACACAGAGACATGGTACACAGTGAGGTACAGGACTAAAGCGATACACAGAGACATGGTACACAGAGAGGTACAGGACTAAAGAGATACACAGACACATGGCGCACGGAGAGGTACAGGACTAAAGAGATACACAGAGACATGGTACACAGTGAGGTACAGGACTAAAGCGATACACAGAGACATGGTACACAGAGAGGTACAGGACTAAAGAGATACATAGATACATGGTACACAGAGAGGTACAGGACTAAAGAGATACACAGAGACATGGTACACAGTGAGGTACAGGACTAAAGCGATACACAGAGACATGGTACACAGAGAGGTACAGGACTAAAGAGATACACAGAAACATGGTGCACGGAGAGGTACAGGACTAAAGAGATACACAGAAACATGGTGCACGGTGAGGTATAGGACTAAAGAGATACACAGAAACATGGTACACAGAGAGATACAGGACTAAAGAGATACACAGACACATGGTACACGGAGAGGTACAGGACTAAAGAGATACACAGATACATAGTACACGGGAGAGGTACAGGACTAAAGAGATACACAGACACATGGCGCACGGAGAGATACAGGACTAAAGAGATACATAGATACATGGTACACAGAGAGGTACAGGACTAAAGAGATACACAGATACATGGCGCACAGTGAGGTACAGGACTAAAGAGATACACAGATACATGGTACACAGAGAGGTACAGGACTAAAGAGATACACAGAAACATGGTGCACGGTGAGGTACAGGACTAAAGAGATACACAGATACATGGTACACAGAGAGATACAGGACTAAAGAGATACACAGATACATGGCGCACAGAGAGGTACAGGACTAAAGAGATACACAGATACATGGCGCACAGAGAGATACAGGACTAAAGAGATACACAGACACATGGTGCACGGTGAGGTACAGGACTAAAGAGATACACAGAAACATGGCGCACAGAGAGATACAGGACTAAAGAGATACACAGACACATGGTGCACGGAGAGGTACAGGACTAAAGAGATACACAGATACATGGTGCACAGAGAGATACAGGACTAAAGAGATACACAGACACATGGTACACGGAGAGGTACAGGACTAAAGAGATACACAGATACATAGTACACGGGAGAGGTACAGGACTAAAGAGATACACAGACACATGGCGCACGGGAGGTACAGGACTAAAGAGATACACAGATACATAGTACACGGGTGAGGTACAGGACTAAAGAGATACACAGATACATAGTACACGGGAGAGGTACAGGACTAAAGAGATGCACAGAAACATGGTACACGGTGAGGTACAGGACTAAAGAGATACACAGACACATGGTACACGGAGAGTACAGGACTAAAGAGATACACAGATACATAGTACACGGGTGAGGTACAGGACTAAAGAGATACACAGATACATAGTACACGGGAGAGGTACAGGACTAAAGAGATGCACAGAAACATGGTACACGGTGAGGTACAGGACTAAAGAGATACACAGACACATGGTGCACAGAGAGATACAGGACTAAAGAGATACACATAAACATGGTACACGGTGAGGTACAGGACTAAAGAGATGCACAGAAACATGGTGCACAGAGAGGTACAGGACTAAAGAGATGCACAGACACATGGCGCACAGAGAGGTACAGGACTAAAGAGATACACAGACACATGGTGCACAGAGAGGTACAGGACTAAAGAGATGCACAGAAACATGGCGCACGGAGAGATACAGGACTAAAGAGATACACAGACACATGGCGCACGGTGAGGTACAGGACTAAAGAGATACACAGAAACATGGTTCACGGTGAGGTACAGGACTAAAGAGATACACAGAACATGGTACACGGTGAGGTACAGGACTAAAGAGATACACAGACACATGGCGCACGGTGAGGTACAGGACTAAAGAGATACACAGATACATGGTACACAGAGAGGTACAGGACTAAAGAGATGCACAGAAACATGGTGCACGTGAGGTACAGGACTAAAGAGATACACAGAAACATGGTGCACGGTGAGGTACAGGACTAAAGAGATGCACAGAAACATGGTGCACGGTGAGGTACAGGACTAAGGAGATACATGATCTTCAAACGTCCGCCGTGAATGAAACAGGGCGTTGTCGTGTGTGCGATTATGGCTGTCGCACGCCGGCAGTGTTAATCAGGGCGGCTGCTGGGTTAGAACCGTGAAGCTTTTGACGACGACGGCGCCCACACGGTCGTCACCCTCACAGCGATTGTCAATCTGTGTGGAGTGTGCGGAGTTGTGTTAACACGGGTGTTGTGCGTGTGTGTGTTGCAGGATTAAAAGAACACCAGCTCCGAAGTGATTGTGGGAAACGAAGCATCGAATTTAAATAAAAACTAAAAAAAATCCAAGGTTTTTTTGTCGATGTGGTTTTTAAAAAAAAGTACCATTAAAATGATTTTGAGGTTTTTAAATCCTTTATATTAAGTTCGCTTGCTTGCTTGCGCGCTTACGACCGTGCAAAACTTTCGGTCGTTTTTTAACCCACTTCCCGTGATCCAATCGAGCTGACATTTTGCACACAGACTCGTTGTGCGTGACAATTAATGTTCGTGAATTTTTTCCCAAAATTTTACAGTTTAGGGAAAACAAATTAAATATTTAATTACCAATTGCTTAATACTGGCAGACAATCATCTGACCCATAGGTGGCAGCCATCTCAAGCCAGAGGACGAGAGGACTCTAGCCGCCACGCATATAAAGGATCTAGAGTGAAAAACTTTGTTTTTACGGGTTATACTTGTTTTTCTTCCCAAACACTGACGTTTCAAGAGGAGAAATGCAAAGAAAACCCCACCACCATCGCCAACCTAACACTGCCTCTGTTGCCCCCATTGTTTATACGCTGAACTTTTTTTGCACCGTACATAGCCAGCCGTGCTAATCGGAGGTGCTGTGTTGAGTCTATGGGCAGTGTTGAGTCTATGGGCAGTGTTGAGTCTATGGGCAGTGTTGAGTCTATGGGTAGTGTTGAGTCTATGGGTAGTGTTGAGTCTATGGGCAGTGCTGAGTCTATGGGCAGTGTTGAGTCTATGGGCAGTGTTGAGTCTATGGGCAGTGTTGAGTCTATGGGCAGTGTTGAGTCTATGGGTAGTGTTGAGTCTGGTGCAGTGTTGAGTCTATGGGCAGTGTTGAGTCTGGGTAGTGTTGAGTCTATGGGCAGTGTTGAGTCTATGGGCAGTGTTAGTCTATGGGCAGTGTTGAGTCTATGGGCAGTGTTGAGTCTATGGGCAGTGTTGAGTCTATGGGCAGTGTTGAGTCTATGGGCAGTGTTGAGTCTATGGGCAGTGTTGAGTCTATGGGCAGTGTTGAGTCTATGGGCAGTGTTGAGTCTATGGGTAGTGTTGAGTCTGGTGCAGTGTTGAGTCTATGGGCAGTGTTGAGTCTGGGTAGTGTTGAGTCTATGGGCAGTGTTGAGTCTATGGGCAGTGTTGAGTCTATGGGCAGTGTTGAGTCTATGGGCAGTGTTGAGTCTATGGGCAGTGTTGAGTCTATGGGCAGTGTTGAGTCTATGGGCAGTGTTGAGTCTATGGCAGTGTTGAGTCTATGGGCAGTGTTGAGTCTATGGGCAGTGTTGAGTATGGGCAGTGTTGAGTATGGGCAGTGTTGAGTCTATGGGCAGTGTTGAGTATGGGCAGTGTTGAGTCTATGGGCAGTGTTGAGTCTATGGTGCAGTGTTGAGTCTATGGTGCAGTGTTGAGTCTATGGGCAGTGTTGAGTCTATGGGCAGTGTTGAGTCTTAGTGTTGAGTCTATGGGCAGTGTTGAGTCTATGGTGCAGTGTTGAGTCTATGGGCAGTATTGAGTTTATGGTGCAGTGTTGAGTCTATGGCAGTGTTGAGTCTATGGGCAGTGTTGAGTCTATGGGTAGTGTTGAGTATGGTGCAGTGTTGAGTCTATGGGCAGTGTTGAGTCTATGGGCAGTGTTGAGTCTATGGGTAGTGTTGAGTATGGTGCAGTGTTGAGTCTATGGGCAGTGTTGAGTCTATGGGCAGTGTTGAGTCTATGGTAGTGTTGAGTCTATGGGCAGTGTTGAGTCTATGGGTAGTGTTGAGTATGGTGCAGTGTTGAGTCTATGGGCAGTGTTGAGTCTATGGGCAGTGTTGAGTCTATGGGTAGTGTTGAGTCTATGGGCAGTGTTGAGTCTATGGGTAGTGTTGAGTCTATGGGCAGTGTTGAGTCTATGGGCAGTTTGAGTCTATGGGCGGTGTTGAGTCTATGGGCGGTGTTGAGTCTATTGGCGGTGTTGAGTCTATGGGCGGTGTTGAGTCTATGGGCGGTGTTGAGTCTATGGGCGGTGTTGAGTCTATGGGCGGTGTTGAGTCTATGGGCGGTGTTGAGTCTATGGGCGGTGCTGAGTCTATGGGTGGTGTTGAGTCTATGGGCGGTGTTGAGTCTATTGGCGGTGTTGAGTCTATGGCGGTGTTGAGTCTATGGGCAGTGTTGAGTCTATGGGCGGTGTTGAGTCTATGGGCAGTGTTGAGTCTATGGGCGGTGTTGAGTCTATGGGCGGTGCTGAGTCTATGGGCAGTGTTGAGTCTATGTGCAGTGCTGAGTCTATGGGCAGTGTTGAGTCTATGTGCAGTGCTGAGTCTATGGGTAGTGTTGAGTCTATGGGTAGTGTTGAGTCTATGGGCAGTGTTGAGTCTATGGGCGGTGTTGAGTCTATGGGCAGTGTTGAGTCTATGTGCAGTGCTGAGTCTATGGGCAGTGTTGAGTCTATGGGCAGTGTTGAGTCTATGGGCAGTGTTGAGTCTATGGGCGGTGTTGAGTCTATGGGCGGTGTTGAGTCTATGGCAGTGCTGAGTCTATGGGCAGTGTTGAGTCTATGTGCAGTGCTGAGTCTATGGGCAGTGTTGAGTCTATGTGCAGTGCTGAGTCTATGGGCAGTGCTGAGTCTATGGGCAGTGTTGAGTCTATGTGCAGTGCTGAGTCTATGGGTAGTGTTGAGTCTATGGGTAGTGTTGAGTCTATGGGCAGTGTTGAGTCTATGGGCGGTGTTGAGTCTATGGGCAGTGTTGAGTCTATGTGCAGTGCTGAGTCTATGGGCAGTGTTGAGTCTATGGCAGTGTTGAGTCTATGGGCAGTGTTGAGTCTATGGGCAGTGTTGAGTCTATGGGCGGTGTTGAGTCTATGGGCGGTGTTGAGTCTATGGGCAGTATGTAATGTACCTCCGATTAGTCAACGGTGCTAATCGGAGGATAAAATACGCTGCCAAGCTTGGCGGTGTTCATTAGGACGCTGTCTTTCCAACAGCTCTGTTTCTTCACCTGAGGACGGCTGCTTGCGTTGTGGCCGAAACGTGAGAATTTTATTGTATTATTTCCCTTCTACGTGACTTTACCGAAAGAACCAAGAAGATGAATCCCTGCAGTCACGAAAGCTTTAAATTGACATCTGAATAATCTATGGGTCTTCGTGTAAACCATCCCTGCAGCGAAAAGTGCGCACAATGATGCCGTCATCAAAACGGAGGGGCTGATGGGCAGTGGCCGAGACCAACCAAAGAAGGGAAACACCCAAGTGGACATATACTGTGTTTTTTCGGTAAAGTCGCGTAGGTGAAAAATAAAACAGGACCCTGCGGGGTGGGCTGGTAGGAATAATACTTAGTACCGGTACAGAGATATCGACCGGGTATAGAGGAGTTAAAGAAAAAATTATCGGTAAAGTCGCGTAGGTGAAAAATAAAATAACTGAAAACTAAATTAAATCACGACGTTTCGGGTGCAACAAGCATCCGTCATCATGTGAGAAAGTGTGGCCTACTGCTGATGCAGACTTATTAAAACAGTCTGCATCAGCAGTAGCTTGTGTTGCGCCCGAAACGTCGTGATTTAATTTAGTTTTCATGTATTTTGTTTTACCCACGTGACTTTACCGATAAAACCAAAGAGCATGAATCCTTGCAGTCACGGTAAAGCTTTCAAATCTCCAACCCAAGAGGGACATCCACAAGAAATCATTCCATACGCACTGCCAAATGAGGTGGCATTAAGGGGGGTTCAACTCTTAAATTTCGATTTAAAGCTTTCGTGACTGCAGGGATTCATCTTGGTTCTTTCGGTAAAGTCACGTAGAATGGAAACAATAAAACAATCAAAACAAAACGAAGAGGGTTCAACTCTTGTTAAAAAAAAGCACATTTATTACCGAAAACAAAACGACTTCCATTTTAAGTTAAATCCACGAGTGGGTGACCACGATTCCCTCTCATCCCACCCACCCCCTCCAACATTCGGGGGGGGGGGGTCTGCTCAGTCTCCCTCATCCGCTGCGGCCTCATCAGCTGCTCCCTCATCAGCAGCTCCCTCGTCCCCAACGGAGTCATCGGCGGGTCCCGTGTCCCCTCGTCGCCGGCTTCTCTCCGCGGTGTCTCCTTGTCCTTCCTGCGCTGCTCCGAGGCCTCCTTGCGCCCCTTGAGGTCGCGTCTGTACGCTGCCCGTCGTGACGGAGAGAGCGACAGTGCGGAAGGACGGGGTGAAGGCCCACGGCGAGACCAAACCAGAGTCGGGTGGACGCAAGTCACGTAGGTGAAAAATGAAAGTAAATTAAATCGCGACGTCTTCTTGGTTCTTTCGGTAAAGTCACGTAGAAGGGAAATAATGAAAATAAAACAATAAAATACAATTCTCACGACGTTTCGGCCAACAACGCAAGCAGCCGTCCTCAGGTGAAGAACAGTACAGGTCTGTCGGAAAGACAGCGTCAGAATTCTGAATTCAGACGCTCTGTCACTTATGATTGGAAGTTGTTGCGAGTCGGTGACTGCGCTTTAGTGTTAAAACATGGTGCTGTATTTTTAGGATAGTGGGTTTATCATATAATTTTATGTAGATATCCACATTTATTTAATATTTTTCTTTCGCAGTTTTTATTGAAAATGCAATATTTGATATCTCAAAAACCTGATGTGATAGACAAAAACTGATGCCAGATTTGGAATCGGCACCCCAAAATTACCTTAAAACCGTTGGAATACCTTATGCCAGAAAGAGTGTGTTGACCAGCATTAACGCGGTTAAAACTAAAAACGAAACTTTTTTTACCAGGCAAGGCCCATCGATCTTCACAGCTCTTTCAGAAGTGACTTGGCCACAAATGATCGCTCAAAGAAGCGGCTTATCTTTTGGAAATGTACACGAGCCAAACAAATACTCTGAGCGCGGCGTGTTGATTCTAAATGTGGAGGGAAAAACGGGGAGGGGGACCTGGAGAAAAATCTACACCACTATGGGGGGGGGGGGAAGAGAGGCAAACTCCAAATATACGGGAGGCTTCAGGGTCGGGATGGAACCCACGACCTCCTGTACACCAGGCGAGGTAGTTAACATCTCCTAGCCACCGTGATGATAATGAGAGAGAGAGAGACACGCAAACTCCAAATATACAGCAGCAGGCGTCAGGGTAGGGATGGAACCCACGACCTCCTGTACACCAGGCGAGGTAGTCAACATCTCCTAGCCACCGTGATGATAATGAGAGAGAGACACGCAAACTCCAAATATACAGCAGCAGGCGTCAGGGTCGGGATCGAACCCACGACCTCCTGTACACCAGGCGAGGTAGTTAACATCTAGCCACCGTGACGATGATGATGAGAGAGACACGCAAACTCCAAAATACAGCAGGCATCAGGATTGGGATCTAACCCACGACCTGTACACCAAGCGAGGTAGTTAACATCTCCTAGCCACCGTGATGATGATGAGAGAGACATGCAAACTCCAAATATACAGCAGCAGGCGTCAGGGTCGGGATGGAACCCACGACCTCCTGCACACCAGGCGAGGTAGTTAACATCACCTAGCCACCGTGATGATGATGAGAGAGAGACACGCAAACTCCAAATATACAGCAGCAGGCTTCAGGGTCGGGATGGAACCCACGACCTCCTGTAGACCAGGCGAGGTAGTTAACATCTCCTAGCCACCGTGATGATGATGAGAGAGAGACACGCAAACTCCAAAAATACAGCAGGCATCAGGATTGGGATCTAACCACGACCTCCTGTACACCAGGCGAGGTAGTAAACATCTCCTAGCCACCGTGATGATGATGATGATGAGAGACGCAAACTCCAAATATACAGCAGCAGGCGTCAGGGTCGAACCCACGACCTCCTGTTAACATCTCGCCACCCCGGTTGTCTAGTACGGCGCGAAAGTTCGACACACAGAGACACGCGTACGTAAACAGGTTACACTTCACAAAACTTCAAAAGCATTCCACAATTACAGATTTTAAAAACCGATCGCTGTTACGTTAAAAATCAATTGCGTTGTAAAACCAATCGTGTGAAATCGCGTTGCGTGCCATCGCTCCGATCCTCACCGTCCAGGCTCTCACGGAGCGGCCCGAGGAGCTGTTGAAACTCCATCTCCTCCACGGCGGAGAGAACATCGTTGCCGCTCAGCGTTTTCCGCTTACTCTTCACAGCAAAGTTGTTGGCACTGTTGCCGAGAGAGAGTGTGAGTGTGAGAGGTCGGAGGGGAGATACGATATTAATCTTGAATTTCGATTTAAAGCTTTCGTGACTGCAGGGATTCATCTTCTTGGTTCTTTCGGTAAAGTCGCGTAGAAGGGAAATAATAAAAAATAATTTTATAAATAATAAAAATAATTTATAATCATAAAAAATACTTTTTATTATTTCCCTTCTACGTGACTTTACCGAAAGAACCAAGAAGATATATTTCTTGATTTGAAGCTTTCGTGACTGCGGGAATCCATAGTCTTTGGTTCTTTTGGTAAAGTCACGTAGGTAGGAATAAAATAAAACAAATGACGACGATTCGATCGCAACACAAGTGAGCGAGCGGTTTGAGAGCGAGTGGCGTGCAAGGTGTGAGCGAGCGGTTTGTGAGTGGTGAGCGAGCGGTTTGAGAGCGAGTGGGAGTAAGTGGGGAGCGAGGGGTTTGTGAGCGAGTGTCGAGCGAGCGGTTTGTGAGTTGTGAGCGAGTGGCGAGCGAGCGGTTTGTGAGCGAGCGGTTTGTGAGCGAGCGGTTTGTGAGCGAGTGGCGAGCGAGCGGTTTGTGAGCGAGCGGTTTGTGAGCGAGCGGTTTGTGAGCGAGCGGCGAGCGAGTGAGTGCTGAGCGAGCGGTTTGTGAGCGAGCGGTTTGTAAGCGAGCGGTTTGTGAGTGAGCGGCGAGCGAGTGAGTGCTGAGCGAGCGGTTTGCGAGCGAGCTGTTTGTGAGCGAGCGGTTTGTGAGCGAGTGAGTGGCGAGCGAGCGGTTTGTGAGCGAGTGAGTGGCGAGCGAGCGGTTTGTGAGCGAGTGAGTGCTGAGCGAGCGGTTTGCGAGCGAGCGGTTTGCGAGCGAGTGGTTTGTAGAGCGAGCGGTTTGCGAGCGAGCGGTTTGCGAGCGAGCGGCGAGCGAGTGAGTGCTGAGCGGCGGTGCACCAGGACGTGGCGTAGAGCACGAAGACGCTGGCGGCGCGGGAGATGGCGCTGCGCGCCTCCTTGGACACGTTCACGCCCTCGGGCAGCTGTGCACACCCAGGGCCCAATAACAACAACAGCAGCAGTAGCTGGCACTCGTCACTACGTGGTGGTGACGTCACCAAGTAGTTATATACAAGGACTCCTCGACTTATGGACACTCGACTTACGAACTTTCAGAGACACAAACAAAGCAGTCCGTATGTCCAGCAGCTCGTTCTGACCCAGAGTCGTAAGTTAAATCGCCGTGCAATGGATGGCGGTGGTGGCATCTTCATCTGTAGAACGTGAAGAACCAGTGCATCTACATCTGCAGAACGTGAAGAACCAGTGCATCTACATCTGCAGAACGTGAAGAACCAGTGGCATCTACATCTGCAGAACGTGAAGAACCAGTGCATCTACATCTGCAGAACGCGAAGAACCAGTGCATCTACATCTGCAGAACGTGAAGAACCAGTGGCATCTACATCTGCAGAACGTGAAGAACCAGTGGCATCTACATCTGCAGAACGTGAAGAATCAGTGGCATCTACATCTGCAGAACGTGAAGAACCAGTGGCATCTACATCTGTAGAACGTGAAGAACCAGTGGCATCTACATCTGCAGAACGTGAAGAACCAGTGGCATCTACATCTGCAGAACGCGAAGAACCAGTGGCATCTACATCTGCAGAACGTGAAGAACCAGTGGCATCTACATCTGCAGAACGTGAAGAATCAGTGGCATCTACATCTACAGAACGTGAAGAATCAGTGGCATCTACATCTGCAGAACGTGAAGAACCAGTGGCATCTACATCTGCAGACGTGAAGAACCAGTGGCATCTACATCTGCAGAACGTGAAGAACCAGTGGCATCTACATCTGCAGACGAAGAACCAGTGGCTAATTGAAGGAACCAGTGGCATCTACATCTGCAGAACGTGAAGAACCAGTGGCATCTACATCTGCAGAACGTGAAGAACCAGTGGCATCTACATCTGCAGAACGTGAAGAACCAGTGGCATCTACATCTGCAGAACGTGAAGAACCAGTGGCATCTACATCTGCAGAACGTGAAGAACCAGTGGCATCTACATCTGCAGAACGTGAAGAATCAGTGGCATCTACATCTGCAGAACGTGAAGAACCAGGGCATCTACATCTGCAGAACGTGAAGAACCAGTGGCATCTACATCTGCAGGACGTGAAGAACCAATGGCATCTACATCTGCAGAACGTGAACAACCAGTGGCATCTACATCTGCAGAGCGTGAAGAACCAGTGGCATCTACATCTGCAGAACGTGAAGAACCAGTGTTATCTACATCTGCACAACGTGAAGAACCAGTGGCATCTACATCTGCAGAACGTGAAGAACCAGTGTTATCTACATCTGCAGAACGTGAAGAACCAGTGGCATCTACATCTGCAGAACGTGAACAGCTTTCCTTAGAGCCTAGTCTCACATGGATTGGACCAGCTGTCTCGGGTGTGGACCAATCAACTTCAAGGACAGTGCACACATTATCAGTTATGTTTTTTGTTTGCATTATGACTGCAGGTATTGTGGTCTATGCAAACATGACTCCTTGTAAAAAAGGTGTCAGTTTTGTTGCCAGATAGAAGGGTAAAAAAACAATTATCCATAGAGTTACGTAGCTGATGTAAAAGTGCACCGTAGCTCCCAGTGGTTTCCAAACATCGGGTTGCAGAGCGTTCCAGACGGCCGCAGGAGCGCACCTCAGAGGTCGCAAACGGGTTTTGATTCCTTACCCGTACCCGGCCACACCAGGGTCGCAATCGGATACCCGTACCCGGCCGGTAACGGTACCCGTACGCTACACGTACCCTACCCGAAATGAGTGACAAACGGTGACTCACCAGTGACTCACGGCCTACCCGTACCCGTACCCGGCCGCACCAGGGTCGCAAACGGGTAGCCGGGTAGGGTAGGGTATCGGGTACCCGGTTGCGACCTCTGCCCTGAGGCGCGTGCGACGTGACATCGCACCCAGGGTTCAAACGCCGCCAATAAAAGAGGACGNGGACCACCGCTTGGACTTCCGTGTGATGACCGCATTTGGCAGTTCAGGTCCTCAGGTCTCTCTCCATGCTGGGATCCCGAGCGTAACCGACAAAAGACCCCCCCCCCGTGTGCGTTAGCGAGCGGCACCTGCGAAGGTCAGCACGGCACACGAGGGGTGGTTGACCGCCGCCACGCCCGGCCGCCTTTGTCTCCCCAATGGCGACGTGCACTACACACCGCACCAGGTACTCATTTTAGGCTGAGTCGACACAGATACACACACAGACAGGTATACACACACAGGTACACACACAGGTACACACACACGCACACACACGCAGGTACACACACACGCAGGTACACACACACGCAGGTACACACACACGCAGGTACACACACACGCAGGTACACACACACAGGTACACACACACGCAGGTGCACACACACGCACACACACAGGTACACACACACGCAGGTACACACACACGCAGGTACACACACACGCAGGTACACACACACGCAGGTACACATACACGCACACACACACAGGTACACACACACGCAGGTACACACACGCAGGTACACACACACGCAGGTACACACACACGCAGGTACACATACACGCACACACACAGGTACACGCAGGTACACACACACGCAGGTACACACACACAGGTACACACACACAGGTACACACACACGCAGGTGCACACACACGCACACACACAGGTACACACACACACGCAGGTACACACACACGCAGGTACACACACACACACACGCAGGTACACACACGCAGGTACACACACACAGGTACACACACACAGGTACACACACACAGGTACACACACACGCACACACACACGCACACACACACGCAGGTACACACACACACACAGGTACACACACGCAGGCACACACGCAGGTACACACACAGGTACACACACACGCAGGTACACACACACGCAGGTACACACACAGGTACACACACACAGGTACACACACANAGGTACACACGCAGGTACACACACACAGGTNCACACACACAGGTACACACACACGCAGGTACACACATACAAAGATCCCCGTATAGCCTTGACAGACTGTAGGGGCAAGTGCTGTTAGCGAGCACCAGTGAAGGCCGGCACGGCACACGAGGGGTGGGTGGCCAGCACCACGCCCGGCCGCCTTTGTCTCCCCAGTGGCGATGTTTACACACCGCACCAGGTACTCATTTGAGGCCGAGTAGACCTAGGGGAAGGGGTCCAGGAACGATTCAGATAATCGTCACTGGGTGTTGGCCGTGAGCGGGAATCGAACTTGGGGTCTCTGCCGGGTTCGTAGCGCAGCGCCCTAACCGCTGCTCCACCGCTCCCCACACACAAAGAGGTTGTTAACATCTCACCACGGAGGTAGAGAGACACACAAACTCCAAATATACAGCAGCAGGCGCAGGGTCGGGATGGAACCCACGACCTCCTGTACACCAGGCGAGGTAGTTAACATCTCCTAGCCACCGTGATGACGATGGGGGACACGCAAACTCCAAATATACAGCAGCAGGCGTCAGAGTTGCGATCAAACCCACGACCTCCTGCACACCAGGCGAGGTAGTTAACATCTCCTAGCCACCGTGATGATGATGAGAGACACGCAAACTCCAAATATACAGCAGCAGGCTTCAGAGTTGCGATCAAAGCCATCGCTGCAGTGTTCTCACCGCGAATGGCGACAGCGATGTCCGTTTCAGTCGTGGGAATAGTTACGAGGTTAGTGGGGTGGGGGTAAGAAAGTTAAATGGATTTAAACGAAAACTAAAATTCACTCCGCGTCGATTCACGTCACACAACGCGCGGGAAAACCACACGTGGGTGACCCCTGACCCCCTCCCCCTCTCTACATCCGGTTTACAAAAGTTATAGATTTCGTTAAATAATAATGTTTTGCGTTTTGCGAGGCTTTGTTCGATGTTTTTAATGGAGATTAGGTCACCAAAAATTGGTAAACAAATATTTAAAAAAAAAATTTAATGGTTCGTTTCTATTGTTGAGCAAGCGATCGACGTATGCGCACTACGGTTTACAATCTGGAAACGAACAACAAATAGAATTCATACATCGCATTGGCACGCGAGCGCCTCGCGTGATTGGTTAAGGTAAAGTCACGTGGGATTGGTTCTAGATCTTCCAGAAGCGGTAGACGTCAACGTAACTTCTACCATCTTCCGGAAGATGTCTACTGCTTCTGGAAGATTGCTACTTCGGAATAATTTGTATCATTTACCGGAAAAATCTACCTCTTCCGGAAGATTAGTATTGGATCGGTATAATTTGTATCATCTTCTGGAAAGCCTACATCTTCCGGAAGATTACTAATTACTCTGGAGAGATTAAAATAATATTTTGGAATCTATCTACCTCTTCCGGAAGATTGCTACCAATCACGGGATGATTTGTCGCAACTTCCGGAAGCGGTAGATGTCATACTCTTCGGTTTTTTCGGTAAAGTCACGTAGGTAAAAATATAAGTAATAAAAATAATAATAGGAATAAAATAAATAAAATTGTTATGAAATAATTGTAGAAATAACTAAATTAATAATAATAAAAATAGTGAAAATGATAGAAATAAAATATGTAAATATTAAAAACATTTTAAATTATACTAGAAATAAAAAATGAAATTAATGAAATTAAAATTAATAAAAATAAATATCGATTTAAGCTTTCGTGACTGCAGGGATTCATCTTCTTGGTTGTTTCGGTAAAGTCACGTAGAAGGAAATAATAAAATAATAAAAATAAAACTATAATATAATATTTTATTAGTTTATTTTATTATTTTATTATTTCCTTCTACGTGACTTACCGAAAGAACCAAGAAGAAAAATAAAATAATAAAATCACGACATAATAACATACGCTCATTATTTAATTACTATTATTTATATTATTTGTATTCTTTATTTTTTTACCTACGTGACTTTACCGAAAAAACCTAAGAGTATGAATCCTTGCAGTCACGAAAGCTTCAAATGTAGATTTCGATTTAAAGCTTTCGTGACTGCAGGAATTCAAATAAAACATAATAAAATAATATAATATTTTATTTTTATTATTTTATTACTTCCCTTCTACGTGACTTTACCGAAAGAACCAAGAAGATTCAAATGTAGATGCCAATATAGCAATCCACCTGTCTACCTCTTCCGGCAGACGACGAACAACAATAAAAACGAGAAAAATTTTCGGTAGAAACTTCCGGAAGACAAACCCACGTGCGCATGCGCACTGGAGCCCTAACGAACCCCCCCCCACCCGGTTACTATAGGGAGGTGAGTTGGTGCGTTCGGCTTTCGCGTTTAGCGTTTTATTTTAATATTTACGCAAAATATTAAACTAAAATTACTTTCGCCGTCTCATCGTCGCGTTTCGTGTGCGTCGAGACGAACTGGCGGTCGCGTTTCCGAACGTAAATCATTTCACCCTCGTTCGCGTCGACGCAGCCGCTAGGAAAGCCTGCGATAGGCCTCAGGCGCTATAATAATTTAATTTTTAAAGATTTTCTTTCAAACAATCTCTCTCCCTTTCTTTCTCCTTCTTTCTCTCGCTCGCCAAATGACGATATTCGAGTGTACAACGGCGCACAAGCGTCACCGTCTCACGATCAACAACGTTTGACGTCGCAGGCTCGTGGTGGTGCGGAGGCCTTAATCCAGCAGTGGATTAGATCACGACTGACGATTAACAACAACGTTTAAAGCCGGGGTGGGATAAAATTAAGTACCAGTTTGCGGACTCTAGAGAATGGTTACACTCTGGATGGACTGCCCCGCCATAGTAACGTGGAATCTGCACGAGTCACATCGTTGTTAACACAATACTGGAATCGTGTAAGCGAATATGATTATTTTAGCTCTTGATTTCGTAATTACGGGTCCTTCTTGTCGATCCAGTGCCGAATGAAAACTTTCCAAGTGCCGTGTCGGTTATGGGGGTTGAATGGCCATACTTCACCACTTTGGTCAGTGGAGGTGGCGGGGGAGAGTTAGGGACAGGTTCAGATGCCACCAGCCTTGGTTGGGAATCGAACGTAGGTCCAATGGGTTTGTAGCGTAGTGCGCTAATCACCACCCCCCTCACCTACATAATACTGTACCATGTGAATGTGTGACTATGCACACACTACACTGAATTACGGTTGTAATGTACATTACGTTGTGCAAGACACACACACACACGAGACATTGCTGTTCACATATCACCTACCCATCAGCTTGCTCACGCGTTCACCAATTGCTAACACGCACAAACTATAAGAACCTTAATAATACATTAGTTTAGCTCTGAGCGTATGTTATTACACCTGGGTGTCGTATTTGTGACACCTGTGATAACGTGCACTTGTGTGCCGTATTTGTGTTTACCTGTGTTTGTACATTTGTATACTGTGTGTATGTATTTGTGTATATCTCTAAAAAGTGTGTCTCTAATTGTATACGGGCGCCACGGTGGCGAGATGTTAAATACCTCGCCTGGTATACAGGGGGTCGTGGGTTCGAGTTTGCATGTTCTCCCCGTGGTCGCGTGGATTTTTCTCCACGTCCCCCGGTTCTTGGCTGCTGTACATTTCCACGCTTTGACGACGATAAACACACTTCGTAGAGCTATCATTTGTGATATAGCCAGGGTCGCTTCTGAAAAAATCGCTGCACGGCAGCTCAGGTTGGGGCATTACCTGGTAAAATACAACCTTTCTTGGGTTTTTTCGGTAAAGTCACGTAGGTAAAAAAATTAAAATTAATAAAAGTAAAATAAAATAAAAATAATTTAGATTTTTTTACCTACGTGACTTTACCGAAAAACCCAAGAATATGAATCATTGCAGTCACGAAAGCTTCAAATCTAGAAAAAATACAACTAATTTGTATATCNGTGTGTGTGTGTGTGCGCGCGGTTATGCAGGCAAAATGAGTAGCTCTGAAGAAGTGTCGTGGATCTCCTGGTTCTGTGGGCTGCGAGGAAATGAGTTTTTCTGCGAGGTAATACCGACGCCACGTAAAGGTCTCGCGCGGGTTATTTGACCGCACTCCGCCCTGCTCGGCGCGGGTTTGCTGAAGGCGTGGGACGGACGCGCGGGAGCGTAGATGTGCAGTACGATTGAACGGGGTTTTGATGTAAAGCGTTCGTTGCTGGGGCCGAGTGTGTGCGGAGAAGTTCAACAAACGTACATACATTCTGAAAAAGAGTTTTAGCTCTGTGGGCCTTATTGTAAGATAAAACATAGTTTAGTTTTCGTTGAGATAAAAATCGTAAAATTTTATTTGGATATTTTTTAAAAGTGATTTCTTTACATTTCCCATACTTTGCACTGCTGTCGTGGTTTTATATTGTTCGTTGTTGTTATATTATGACCCCTGCACACCTTACCGGGCATCTGTGAAAAAAGAGGTTCACAGCTCATGTTATTCCTCCTGCAGTAGAAACAATTACAGTGGTGCCTCGGTATGCGTCGTTAATTCGTTCCAGAAGGGGTAGGACTTATACCGAAAATGACGTAGATACCAAACTAATTTATCCCATAAGAAATAATGGGAAAGGAACTGATCCGTTCCAGAGTATAATAAATTATATTTTTTATGGCATATTACACATTAATGGGGTTGTATAAAATAATTTAGACACTGCTTATTACTAAAATGCATACATGAATTAAAATAAATGCATAAATCAATTAAAATACATTGAAATGAAAATTAAATGTAACGTCACTTTACCTTGCTGAGAGTAGTTGATAGCCTACGAGGATGGTGGTGAGGAAGGGGCGGAGGAGGAGATGCTATTTTTGGAAGGAGAGTCCCTCTTCCATTAAAACTACTGTATAGGCAGACTGAGGAGCGGCGCTTTGTTTCGGTCGTGAACGGGGTATTCGCGGGTATGCGGTGACTCATTCCGACCCATATAAGTTCTAGCAAGCGCGTCGTATTCCAAGCAAGGCGTCGTATCCCAAGCAAGGCGTCGTATCCCAAGCAAGACGTCGCATCCCAAGCAAGACGTATCCCAAGCAAGACGTCGTATCCCAAGCAAGACATCGTATCCCAAGCGAGACGTCGTATCCCAAGCAAGACGTCGTATCCCAAGCAAGACGTCGTATCCCTAGCAAGACGTCGTATCCCAAGCAAGACGTCGTATCCCAAGCAAGACATCGTATCCCAAGCAAGACGTCGTATCCCTAGCAAGACGTCGTATCCCTAGCAAGACGTCGTATCCCAAGCAAGACATCGTATCCCAAGCGAGGCGTCGTATCCCAAGCGAGACGTCGTATCCCAAGCAAGACGTCGTATCCCAAGCAAGACGTCGTATCCCAAGCAAGACGTCGTATCCCAAGCAAGACGTCGTATCCCAAGCAAGACGTCGTATTCGTATCCCTAGCGAGACGTCGTATCCCAAGCGAGACGTCGTATCCCAAGCGAGACGTCGTATCCCAAGCAAGACGTCGTATCCCAAGCGAGACGTCGTATCCCAAGCAAGGCGTCGTATCCCAAGCAAGGCGTCGTATCCCTAGCGAGACGTCGTATCCCAAGCGAGACGTCGTATCCCAAGCAAGACGTCGTATCCCAAGCAAGGCGTCGTATCCCAAGCGAGACGTCGTATCCCTAGCGAGACGTCGTATCCCAAGCGAGACGTCGTATCCCAAGCAAGGCGTCGTATCCCAAGCAAGGCGTCGTATCCCAAGCGAGACGTCGTATCCCAAGCGAGACGTCGTATCCCAAGCGAGACGTCGTATCCCAAGCAAGACGTCGTATCCCAAGCAAGACGTCGTATTCGTATCCCAAGCGAGACGTCGTATCCCAAGCGAGACGTCGTATCCCAAGCAAGACGTCATATTCCAAGACATTTTCCTCTCGTCAAAACACGACGTAGACCAAATTCGACGTTTTCCAAAGCGCTCGTATACCGAGGTACGACTGCATTCTGATATTCTGACGAGTTCCCCTCCTCCCTCCCTCTCTCCGCCCACAGGTAGACGAAGACTACATCCAGGACAAGTTCAACCTGACGGGTCTGAACGAGCAGGTTCCTCACTACCGCCAAGCGCTCGACATGATCCTTGACCTGGAGCCAGGTGAGGCTTGCGGCCGCCGTGATGCGTTCCGACCGCGCACGGCAGGATGGCCGTGCTCGCCGCTTTCCGACGCGAGTCCGGGCGTGCTCGTTCATCAGTTCTGTCCGTCGCTCTGTAAACGAGGAGCGTCGCACGAGGCGTTTAGAATGCCCGTTGTGATTTTCTTACAGCGCGCTAGCGATGTCCGTTTCATCATTAGACCTTCTTTGCCAGTATCAAAATATAATAATAAGGTTTTTCCCCTTTTTCTGGAAACAAAACTGAAACCTTTTTTACAAGGATTCATGTCTGCATTAAAGTGACTGCAAGTATTGTGGTTAATGCACACATGAAGCCTTGTAAAAAGGTTTCAGTTTTGTTGCCTGAAAAAAGGGGAAAAACCCTATTATTATATGTCCGTCTTCTCACGCATTTCAACTGAGGTTGAAAGTGATTGAGAGTTTTTTTCGCATCGATGTGCGCGTTTTCTCGCGGCGTGTCTACGTGTGTGCACGCGCGTGTATGTGTTTGTGTGTGTGCACGCATGAACGTATTGTGGCGGAATTGTGGGCGTGCATGTGGCTGTCTGCGTGAGCTGTTGTGCACGTTTGTGTACGCGCGTGTGAATGATTACGCGTGCGTGTTGATGTGTTGCGCGTGTGTGTGGCGAACGGTACTGCAGCGGCGAGCGCCTTGCGCTATGAACCCGGTGACCTGAGTTCGATTCCCGCTCATCACCACGTGACAACGATCTGAACTAGTCTTGCGCCACGAGGTCGATTGGGCCTCAAATGAGTACCTGGCGTGGTGTGTAAACATCGGCCTTCATAAGCGCTACTCGCTAACAGCACTTGCCCCAACAGTCTGTTGAAGCTATACGGGGGATCTTTGTGCGTGTGTGTGTCACAGACGATGAGCTGGAGGACAACCCTAATCAGAGCGACCTCATCGAGCAGGCTGCGGAGATGCTGTACGGCCTCATCCACGCCCGCTACATCCTCACCAACCGCGGCATCGCACAGATGGTAACCGCTCACCACGCTCACACTCACCGTGTGGGAGATCCTGCTCAAGAGGGGTTGAGGGGTGTTCAAGCCTCTCATCTCACTCTACTCCCCTCCACGCTCTCTCCTACCTCTCCCCTCTCATCTCACTCTACTCGCCTCCACGTACTCTCCTGCCTCTCCCCTCTCATCTCACTCTACTCCCTCCACGCACTCTCCTGCCTATTCGCTCTCATCTCACTCCACTCCCCTCCACGCACTTTCCTACCTCTCCCTCCCATCTCACTCTACTCCCTCCACGCTCTCTCCTACCTCTCCCCTCTCATCTCACTCTACTCCCCTCCACGCACTCTCATACCTCTCCCCTCCCATCTCACTCTACTCCCCTCCACGCTCTCTCCTACCTCTCCCCTCTCATCTCACTCTACTCCCTCCACGCACTCTCATACCTCTCCCCTCTCATCTCACTCCACTCCCTCCACGCACTTTCCTACCTCTCCCCTCCATCTCACTCTACTCCCCTCCACGCTCTCTCCTACCTCTCCCCTCTCATCTCACTCTACTCGCCTCCACGCATTATCCTACCTCTCCCCTCTCATCTCACTCTACTCGCCTCCACGCATTATCCTACCTCTCCCCTCTCATCTCACTCCACTCCCTCCACGCATTATCCTACCTCTCCCCTCTCATCTCACTCCACTCCCCTCCACGCACTCTCCTACCTCTCCTCTCTCATCTCACTCCACTCCCCTCCACGCACTTTCCTACCTCTCCCCTCCCATCTCACTCTACTCCCTCCACGCACTCTCCTGCCTCTCCCTCTCATCTCACTCTACTCCCCTCCACGCACTCTCCTACCTCTCCCCTCTCATCTCACTCTACTCCCCTCCACGCATTATCCTACCTCTCCCTCTCATCTCACTCTACTCCCCTCCACGCACTCTCCTGCCTCTCCCTCTCATCTCACTCTACTCCCCTCCACGCACTCTCCTGCCTCTCCCTCTCATCTCACTCTACTCCCCTCCACGCACTCTCCTACCTCTCCCCTCTCATCTCACTCTACTCGCCTCCACGTACTCTCCTGCCTCTCCCCTCTCATCTCACTCTACTCCCCTCCACGCACTCTCCTACCTCTCCCCTCTCATCTCACTCTACTCGCCTCCACGTACTCTCCTGCCTCTCCCCTCTCATCTCACTTTACTCTCCTACACACATTCTCCTGCCTTTCCCCTCTCACCTCACACCACTCTAATAACATTTAGATGCTACTTAAATCCACATCCACGTTGCGTTATATGGACTCGCACAGACATCTGCAAACTGACAAAGACTCAGACTCGCATAGATACCCACAGACACCCGTAGACTCACGTAGACTCGTATAGAGATCCACAGACTCGCACAGACCCATGGACTCCAATTGAGATTGATCGACTCACAAAGAGACCCGCATTCTCACGTAGAGACCTATAACTCCTTCTCTCTTGAGCAGTGTCCTTCACTTATTTTCAGAGGGGGTGGCAACTTTCGCCGATAAGACCTCATCAGTGTGAGGAGGGCCGTCACACCATTTGAAACCATTGAGGGTTTGACAGCAGCACGATGATGATGATGATGGGGGGTGTGTTCTCACACTTTGTGTATCGTCATGAGGGGCCGCACGTCAGGGTCTGCACTAAAGGCCACCAGGTGGCTGCCAGTACGGGTAGCCGTTCCCTACCCGTACCCTACCCGAAATGAGTGACAAACGGTTACTCACCAGTGACTCACGGCCTACCCGTACCCGGCCGCACTAGGGTCGCAAACGGGTACCCGACTACCCGTAGCCAGCCGGGTACGGGTAGCTGGGTATGGGGTAGGGTACGGGTATCGGGTACCCGGTTGCGACCTCTGCTGTATACGGCCTCTTGAGATTTGGCCGCGTTTGCTCGCTGTGCAAAACCACTTTGTGGTGTCCTGCCCCTCTCGTCTTTCTGTCTTTAGTTTGTTGTCCTTCCCCGCACCTCCGATTGGTGCGGTTGATTACGTATGGTGTGAAAGAAGTTCAACATACATACAGACTGCCCATCGACTCAACACTACACATAGACTCAACACTGCCCATTGACTCAACACTGCCCATAGACTCAACACTGCCCATAGACTCAACACTGCCCATAGACTCAACACTGCCGATAGACTCAACACTGCCCATAGACTCAACACTGCCCATAGAATCAACACTGCCCATAGACTCAACACTACCCACAGACTCAACACTTCCCACAGACTCAACACTGCCCGTAGACTCAACACTGCCCATTGACTCAACACTGCCCGTAGACTCAACACTGCCCGTAGACTCAACACTGCCCATAGACTCAACACCGCCGATAGAGTCAACACTGCCCACAGACTCAACACTGCCCATAGACTCAACACTACCCACAGACTCAACACCGCCGATAGACTCAACACTGCCCATTGACTGAACACTGCACCTCCGATTCGCACGGTTGGCTACGTACGGTACGAAAGAGGTTCAACGTACACACAAACATACTGACCCCTTGTTGTGCCTCTGTTGTTTTGTGCGTCTGCGTAGCTCGAGAAATACCAGCAGGGCGACTTTGGCCACTGCCCCGTGTTTACTGTGAGAACCAGCCGATGCTGCCCATTGGTGAGACAGCCGCATGCACACACACGTGCACACACACGCGCACACACACGCGCACGCACATGTGCACACACACACGCACACACACGTGCACGCACACACGTGCACGCACACACGTGCACGCACACACGNACACACACGCACGCACACACACGCACACACGTGCACGCACGCACGCGCACGCACGTGCACGCACGCACGCACGTGCGCGCACGCATGTGCGCGCACACACGTGCACGCACACACGTGTATGCACACACACGTGCACACACACGTGCACGCACACACGTGCACGCACACACGTGCACGCACACACGTGCATGCACACGTGCACACACGCACGTGCACACACACATGTGCGCACACACACGTGCACGCCGCCACACACGTGCACTCGCAACAGCAGCAGCCACTGTTCGCCACTAAATGGCGGTGACGTCACCACAGCGCTCGTGCCAGGCTAAGTGCACTTTCAGGCCACGTGATGAGTCGATTGGCTCGCTGATAGGAGGTCACGGGACAGAACCCAGGTGCCACGAGTTGACTGAGACGACTGCCCAATGCACCACCAGCTCTGCTCCCCACTCTGCCCAATCGCTGATGTTTTAGCCGCCCGGCAGTTCGCTCTTTTCCCTACGTTGTTGCTGGAGGGCGACTGTGGCTACCTAATAACGGAAGGAAGAGCGTTCCAGACGGCCACATAATAAATTTTAAATGTTGTGGATTCACTCTTCAACGCACCGGTGGGCTAAAGCAGCGAACTATTTTGTCTTTTGTCAACGTGACGCTTTTTTGCTGATTGGCCGTGTCGGGTGGTGGAGGGTTACGACACATTTATAAATAACGCGATCTAAACCCAAAAGCTTTATTGTGGATAATATTGGTCGCGAAAGCGTGCTACGTGTTCAACTAATTAACGACTTTGTTTCACTCGCGGTCGAGGAGTACGTCAATGGCGTCTGCTTCTTGTCCGAGCCGATTCCATAGTTTAGGGACCGCGACGTTTTTGACCTACACACAAATAAATATATAAATTATAAGGTGTCCATACAAAATGTAAATTGTTTTAAAGTATGATAATTGATTTTTTTACCCTTTTATCTGGCAAACAAAACTGACACCTTTTTTTACAAGGAGTCATGTTTGCATTGACCACAATACCTGCGTTCGGAATGCAAACAAAGCACAACTCTGATAATGTATGCACTGTCTTTGAAGTTGATTGGTCCACACCCGAGACAGCTTTTCTTAGAGCCTAGTCTCACATGGGTTGGACCAGATGACGCCAAAAGGCGCACAACTCAAAGACAATGCACCATCAGAGTATGAGAGCTCGGGGTAAGCATTTATACCATTGGAACCTCATTTGCCAGTAAAATTATGATAATTGTTTTTTACCCTTCTATCTGGCAACAAAACTGACACTTTTTTTACAAGGAGTCATGTTTGCATTGACCACAATACCTGTGTTCGGAATGCAAACAAAAACACAACTCTGATAATGAATGCACTGTCCTTGAAGTTGATTGGTCCACACCCGAGACAGCTTTCCTTAGAGCCTAGTCTCACACGGTGTTGGACCAGATGACGCCAAAGGAGGTTCCAATGGTGCTTTCAAGTAGCGAATTAATTGATTAATTGATGCCGATTTTGACAGAGGCACGCATTGTCACCGGATCTTGAGCACGTGTGTGCAACGTGTGGAATTGATTTGACAACGGGAAGTGGAGGAAGTTTTAATTACAAGATTCGACCACGACAAACAGAGGAATCAAGTTCAGTCGTGAATTACACTGGTCAACAAAAATAAATTCTGGCCTGGACTTGCAGCTGTTCTAGACTAATTCAGGGTGCCGATTCCAAATCTGATCTCAGATTTGCTCTATCACATCTCATTTTATGCTATCGGCATACCCCATTTTCATTGATTTTACCCGAAATTAACTCTGTCACTTATGATCGCAAGTTGTTGCGAGTCAGTGACTGCTTTAGTGTTAAAACATGGTGCTGTATTTTTAGGACAGTGTGTTTATAATATCATTTTATGTAGATATCCACATTTATTTAATATTTTTCTTCCGCAGTTTTTATTGAAAATGCAATATTTGATATCTCAAAAACCTGATGTGATAGACAAAAACTGATGCCAGATTTGGAATCGGCACCCCAGAATTATCTTAAAACCGTTGGTTACCTACGTGACTTTACCGGCAAGGCCCACCGATTTCAATCTTTGAAGTGACTTGGCCACAAAATCTAGAGAAGCGGCTTATCGTTTGGAATACCTTATGCCAGAAAAGTAAACCCGTAAAAACAAAGTTTTTCACTATAAATCCTTTATATGCGGGGCGGCTAGAGTCTTCTCGTCCTCTGGCTTGAGATGGCTGCCACCTATGGGTCAGATGATTGTCTGGCAGCATTAAACAATTGGTAATTAAATATTTATTTGTTTTCCCTAAACAGTGTAAAATTTAGGAATTTTTTCACGGAAATGCATTGTCACGCACAACGAGTCTGTGTGCAAAATGTCAGCTCGATCGGATCACGGGAAGTGGGTTAAAAAACGACCGAAAGATTTGCACGGTCGTAAGCAAGCAAGCAAGCAAGCGAACTTAATATAAAGGATTTAAAAAGTGTGTTGACCAGTGTTATCGTGCCTCGCCCCAACCGCGAACCACAGGTCTGTCTGATGTCCCGGGCGAGGCGATGGTGAAGCTCTACTGCCCCAAGTGCATGGACGTGTACACACCCAAGTCTTCGCGTCACCACCACACGGACGGAGCCTACTTTGGCACCGGATTCCCGCACATGCTTTTCATGGTGCACCCGAGTATCGGCCCAAGCGCCCAGCGAACCAGTTCGTGCCGCGGTGAGTGGCTGCCCTCGCTAAGCTATTTTTATTTTGGCAGGTAAGGCCCCCCCCCCCAAACAACATTGAGCTATAGGGATTGTTTTTCAGCAACGACCTGACCCATCAACGAAGTGGCTTATCATCATTATCATCGTTGTGTGGAAATTAATAGCAGGTAAATACTCTAAATACTATCTTAATTTGGAGCTTTCGTGACTGCAGGAATTACTCTTTGGTTCTTTCGGTAAAGTCACGTATAAAGAGAAAATAATAATTAAATACTAGCATACGACGTTTCGATTGCAACACAAGAAATCATCATCAGGTATAAATGAAATAGAAACACAAATCTAGTATACTCAGAAATGGAATGTAATACAACAGAGAGTCGGATAGCATAACAGTCAACACCCTACCTGGTTGATTACATTCTTCTGAGAATGCTAAATTTGACTTACTCTAAATACTATTTGACTACTTTATTTATTTTACCAGGTAAGGCCCACTGAGCTATGTAGAAGCCCCTTTTCAGAAGTGACCTGCCCATCACAATTGATAGGTCATTTATAGCAGCCAAATAAGCTAAATGCATGACGTTGATTATGAATGTGGGGGGGAAAACCGGTGGGAGAAAAATCCACGCGACCACGGGGAGAGAGAGAGACACGCAAACTCCAAATATACCCACGGACTCCTGCACACCAGGCGAGGTAGTTAGCATCTCCTAGCCACCGTGATGATGATGAGAGAGAGACACGCAAACTCCAAATATACCCACGGACTCCTGCACACCAGGCGAGGTAGTTAGCATCTCCTAGCCACCGTGATGATGATGAGAGAGAGACACGCAAACTCCAAATATACCCACGGACTCCTGCACACCAGGCGAGGTAGTTAGCATCTCCTAGCCACCGTGATGATGATGAGAGAGAGACACGCAAACTCCAAATATACCCACGGACTCCTGCACACCAGGCGAGGTAGTTAGCATCTCCTAGCCACCGTGATGATGATGAGAGAGAGACACGCAAACTCCAAATACACAGCAGGCGTCAGGGTCGGGATCAAACCCACGACCTCCTGTACACCAGGCGAGGTAGTTAACATCTCCTAGCCACCGTGATGATGATGAGAGAGAGAGACACGCAAACTCCAAATATACAGCAGCAGGCGTCAGGGTCGGGATCGAACGCACGACCTCCTGTACTCCAGGCGAGGTAGTTAACATCTCCTAGTCACCGTGGCTTGACCAATCGGGGAGTGGCGGGAGGGAGGGATTCTTTGGCGTTACCGGAAACCGAATGATTCCCTTTTCCTGCCGCCGTTCCTTCTCTCTCCCTCTCTTTAACACGTCCTGCTGCTGCAGAGGGAGCTGGTAGGAACGTCGGGTTGCTCGGTCAATGGCCTGCAGGGTCAACGGCGGCGTGGTGTATTCCGCAAATATGTCCGACTGTGAGGGCGGACACAAGCCGGCGTGAGTAGGTTAAACGTTGAGTTTTATAAGGGCACCACGGGGTGACCAGCCCCTCCCCACTCAGCCCCCCCTCCCACCCCCCCCCCACCCCACCCAGCCCCTTACCACCGTCTCCACCCAGCCCATCCTCACCCAGCCCTTCCCTCCCACCCAGCCCCTCCCTGACGGACGGACACAATAATCCCCTGTGGGCTGGTGTAACCAGGAGGTTCCTACCAGTATCATCCTCTCATCGGGAGACGTTTATTATTCATAGATACTATTGATAGGTCGTTCTACCATCTACGTCCATGCTCCTTCGCTAGAGCTGCTTGCGGCTGATTTAAAGTACTGCACGTGGTGTATTAAAGATCCGTGTGCGGCTCGGGAGAGACCAGTTGACCACCACTGGTGTGGATGTCTTTTGTGCGGAGAGGGGCGGTTTGACGTGAACGCTTAACCGGTGCGTTCTTTTCGCTTGCAGCCTCTACGGATTCAAGATCCACCCCATGGCCTACCAGCTGCAGCTGCAGGCGGCCGCCAACTTCAAAAGCCCAGTGAAGGCTCTGCGCTAAAATCGCTGGCGCGGAGAAGACTCGACCGTGTACACACACGCACGTACACGCACGCACACGCACGTACACGCACGTACACGCACGTACACGCACGGACACGCACGTACACGCACGTACACGCACGTACACGCACGTACACGCACGTACACGCACGGACACGCACGGACACGCACGTACACGCACGTACACGCACGGACACGCACGGACACGCACTTACACGCACGGACACGCACGCACACGCACGCACACGCACGTACACGCACGTACATGCACGCACACGCACGTACACGCACGCACACGCACGCACACGCACGGACACACACGTACACCACCACACCTGTATCCACGCACACATGGCTACGTGTGTGCGTGGACACACGCGCTTATGCGTGCGTGTATACATTCATGCATACGTTGATGAACACCTACACACACGAGTATAGATATACACGACTGCACACACAGACACGGGGATGCGTGTATGGGTGTGCGCGTGTGTGTATGCAACTCTGATGTGTGCACGCACAAACGTGCGTATGGAGGGAAACGTGCACACGCGCGCGCACGTATGCATACACGCGTGCGCACGTGCACAATCACCACCCACCACACACACATACAGACAGCTGTGACTCCCAAAGTCCACATTAGTTCGTTAACATTAAATCGTGAATGTTAAGGAGCTCTGCTAGAAACGTCGTTGGGCAGTGTTGTGAGTCTTGCCTTCGGTGACCCCCCCCTCCCCCACGCAGATGAACACAGTTTGAGTTTGGCGATCGATTGCACAAGAGAAGAAAAAAAAATAATGATGATAATGATAATCCACACTCCCAGCGAACGCTTCGGTGTTTTCATTACGTGCGTCTCTCGCGGGCGAACACCCCGACGGTAGTCGTGGGTCCGAATCGTCCCGGGCGTCTTTTGCGTAAACACTCAGAGGGGGGGGGGGGGCGGTTACCGGGTGGTGGTGGTGGTGCTGGTGGTGCTGGTGGTGGTGGTGGGGGCCTCGGCGTTTCTCTGGCGTGAATTTGATCATTTGAAATCGGTAAATGTGTTTCCTTATCCGTTGTTAGCCACTCGCACCCCCCCCGTGTTGAGTTACCGGCCCGCGGAAGTGGATAATGCGGAGCCACTAGCGAGGTCTCTCCCCGCGTGACACAACGCTGGTCTTGAAGGGGGGGGTGGGGGCAGCTATCCCGCCCGCGCATTTAATTTCGGGAGCCGGAGGCTTGTGAATGTAGGCGAATTAAAATGCGGGGAGCTGGGACCCGGCTCCCAACGGGGGTCTGACTCGTCATCTCTCACCTCTAAGCCATCAACCCGCACCACAAAAACAACAGATAAAGATCCCCCGTGTAGCCTTTGCAGACTTGGCGCAAGTGCTGTTAGCGAGCACCTATGAAGGCCGGCATGGCACGCGAGGGGAGTTGGTGGTCAATGCCACGCCCGACCGCGTTTGTCTCCCCAGTGGCGGTGTTTCAACTGCACCAGGTATTCATTTGAGGCTGAGTCGACCTAGGGGAGGCCCAGATAATTGTCGCTGGTGTTGGCCGTGAGCGGGAATTGAACTCGGGTCTCCCAGGTTCATAGCAGAGTGCGCTAACCGCTACACCACCCCACCACACACTAATTTAAGATAAAATTAATACTTAGAAGAAAAAACAATGACATTGGCTCTTCACTTATCAGGCACAAAAAAATTAGAGAATAAGTACGTCTATAGAAAGTTTAAGTTAACATTTAAGTACAAAAAAAAGCAAATGTGACACGCTGAAGATTGCTGTTGCGGACGCACGGCGTATTCCAAGAGGGTTAATTCGTTTTTATTTTGCGGATGTTTTGTGTTTGTGAAATAAAATTCTTCCGACAGTGTCGATTGCTGGATGCCCCATTGCTGTTATCTTAAAAGGGATGTTATACCTGGCCCCTCAACCAAGGCGCTTTACAACTAATACTGGTAGGAACCTCCTGGTTACACCAGCCCACGGGGATTATTGTGTCCGTCCGTCCGTCCGTCATGCGGGGAGGGGCTGGGTGGGGAGGGCTGGGTGGGGAGGGTGGGAAGGGGCTGGGTGGGGAGGGAGGGCTGGGTNGGGAGGGAGGGCTGGTTGGGGGTGGGAGGGGTGAGGCTGGGTGGGGAGGGGCTGGTCACCCGTGGTGCCCTTATAAAACTCAACGTTTAACCTACTCACGCCGGCTTGTGCCCGCCCTCACAGTCGGGCATATTTGCGGAATACGCCACGCCGCCGTTGACCCTGCAGGCCATTGACCGAGCAACCCGACGTTCCTACCAGCTCCCTCCGCAGGAATGTGTTTTTCACACCTACGTGACTTTACCGAAAGAACCAAAGAGTATTGATCCTTGCAGTCACGAAAACTTCAAATCAATAACAGCAATTGTCTGTACTTTTGAGGTTTAAGCAATTGGAAAATAACACTACCCAGAGACAATTTGTTTTGTTACAGTGTAATCACGCTCTCGTATGCGTACAATTAATAATGACTCTAGTATGCGTATTAATGAATGACTCGTTTGCATATCAATAATTAATCACTCTCGTATGCGTAACGATAAAAAAAATCAGGAATCGTTCTGTTTGTGAACACGAATTTATTAGTAGCGCGTAAGAAACAAAAAACCCGCGTGTGATTTTGTAACAAAACGCTTTTTAAAAACGGAGCGGGGAGGGGAGGGGTGTGGGGAAGGAGTCGTTGGAACGACGAACGAAAAACGAAGGAACGACGGAACGCGCGCGAGGGGCAGGGGGCGTGAAAAAGTCGCGTTTTTTTGCGAGCGACAGGGAGAGCCACGAAACTAAAGAGTTTGGCGAAAACGTTGAACCAACAAGGAAGAAAATACAATTAAAACATTCAATTTTTTGTTAATAAAACAAAGCAACGCACAAAAACAACAAATCAAAAATGCCTTTAAAAATGTTTTAAAAATGTAATTTTTTTTACAAAAATAATTTGTAGACTTTGTCACGAAAGAATGTCAACAAAAGAAAGAAAATGTCAAAAATTGTCAAAAAAAATGGTCAAAGTCAATGAAAGAAATAAAGTTAAAAGAAAGTTAAATAATACGTAAACATTAAAAAATAAAAAAACATTCATCAAAAAAAGTCTAATAAAACAAATGTAAAAAAAAGAAATTGAAACATTTGTCATGAAAGAATGTCAAAAAGAAAGAAAATGTCAAAAATTTCAACAATGTATAAAATGTCGAAAATTGTCACAAAAAATGTCAAAGTCAATGAAAGAAATAAAGTTAAAAGAAAGTGAAATAATACGTAAACATTAAAAAACATTCGTCAGTAAAAGTCTAATAAAACAAATGTAAATAAAAAATTGAAACATTTGTAAAAAAAAAAAAATTTTTTTCAACAAACAAAAAAGTTTCAAATTTCCCTTTTTTAAATCGGCCGTAACACTTTTTTTCTCCCTTTGGGGTTTGTTGTCAATCCACGACGCCACCGCCGACGGGTCAAAGGTGCAGCCCCTGCAATGGACGCAGCCAGAGAGGGTGCCACTTCACAAAGGCAAAAAAAAACGTAAAGTGCAACAACTAGAAACGACTTCTAAATCGGTCTGTGCGGTCTCGACTCCAAAAAAACGTGAGCCATTAAAACGTCTTCTTGGTTCTTTCGTAAAGTCACGTAGAAGGGAAATAATAAAATAATAAAAAGAAAATTATGTTTTATTTTAATTAAGAAAAAAATGTATGAATTTTTTTATTCATCATTTTTTTCACATTTTTATTTATTAATAAAAGAAAACAAAGAGTTGAATTTTTATTATTTTAAGATAATAAAAAGAAAACAAAAAATGTATGTTTTATTTTAATTAATAACAAATGTATGAAATTTTGTTTATTCATATTTTTTATTAAGATTTTTATTTATTAATAAAAATAAAACATAATAAAACTAAATTGTAACATTTTTATTATTTTATTATTTCCCTTCTACGTGACTTTACCGAAAGAACCAAGAAAATGAATCCCTGCAGTCACGAAAGCTTTACATCGAAGATTAAAACGTAGTATATATATAAAAAACCAGCAACATCAGCTTCGTAGCAAAAATGTTATTACATTTTTAGTTATTGACCGGCAACAGCAGCAGACCTTCTCAAACGATTCTTTAAAAACTTCAAACAAAACAATTCGCGAGCGGCATTCGAACAATAAGCCAGGGGTGAAGGTAAAGGAACAGCCCTGCAATTGCCAGCTCACGGTGGCAGTGCACGCTGTTTGTTACACAAATCTTAAATAAATTAATAAAAGTAAAATAAAATAATATAAAATTAAATATTTTTATTTTTATTTTACTTTTATTAATTTAAATTTAATTTTTTACCTACGTGACTTTACCGAAAAACCCTAAGAATATGAATCCTTGCAGTCACGAAAGCTTCAAATCTAGCACGCGGGGACCCCCCCACGCCGGTGGCGGTCGGCTGCGGAGAATAAACAAACTCACGGCGTCAACAACAACAACAAGAACAACAACAACAAGAACAACAACAAGAACAACAACAACAACCGCCACTGCGTAGGCGAGCGCGGTTGCGGTGAAGGCGGTTGTGAGCGTGGTTGTGGTGAACTTATTTCTGGTGAACAGGGTTGTGGTGTGCAGGGTTGTGGTGTACAGGGTTGTGGTGTACAGGTTGTGGTGTACAGGGTTGTGGTGTACAGGTTGTGGTGTACAGGGTCGTGGTGTACAGGGTTGTGGTGTACAGGGTTGTGGTGTACAGGGTTGTGGTGTGCAGGGTTGTGGTGTACAGGGTTGTGGTGTACAGGTTGTGGTGTACAGGGTTGTGGTGTACAGTGTTGTGGTGTACAGTGTTGTGGTGTACAGGGTTGTGGTGAACGAGGTTGTGGTGTACAGGGTTGTGGTGTACAGGGTTGTGGTGTACGAGGTTGTGGTGTACAGGGTTGTGGTGTACAGGGTTGTGGTGTACAGGTTGTGGTGTACAGGGTTGTGGTGTACAGGGTTGTGGTGTACAGGGTTGTGGTGTACAGGGTTGTGGTGTACAGGGTTGTGGTGCACAGTGTTGTGGTGAACGTGGTTGTGGTGTACAGGGTTGTGGTGTACAGGGTTGTGGTGTACAGGGTTGTGGTGTACAGGGTTGTGGTGTACAGGTTGTGGTGTACAGGGTTATGGTGTACAGGGTTGTGGTGTTCAGGGTTGTGGTGTACAGGGTTGTGGTGTACAGGGTTGTGGTGTACAGGGTTGTGGTGTACAGGGTTGTGGTGTACAGGGTTGTGGTGTACAGGGTTGTGGTGTACAGGGTTGTGGTGTACAGGGTTGTGGTGTAAAGGGTTGTGGGTACAGGGTTGTGGTGAACGAGTTGTGGTGTACAGGGTTGTGGTGTACAGGGTTGTGGTGAACAGGGTTGTGGTGCACAGTGTTGTGGTGAACGTGGTTGTGGTGTACAAGGTTGTGGTGTACAAGGTTGTGGTGTACAGGGTTGTGGTGTACAGGGTTGTGGTGTACAGGGTTGTGGTGTACAGGGTTGTGGTGTACAGGGTTGTGGTGCACAGTGTTGTGGTGAACGTGGTTGTGGTGTACAGGTTGTGGTGTACAAGGTTGTGTGTACAGGGTTGTGGTGTACAGGGTTGTGGTGTACAGGGTTGTGGTGTACAGGGTTGTGGTGTAAAGGGTGTGGGGTACAGGGTTGTGGTGACGAGGTTGTGGTGTACAGGGTTGTGGTGTACAGGGTTGTGGTGTACAGGGTTGTGGTGTACAGGGTTGTGGTGTACAGGGTTGTGGTGTACAGGGTTGTGGTGTAAAGGGTTGTGGGTACAGGGTTGTGGTGAACGAGGTTGTGGTGTACAGGGTTGTGGTGTACAGGGTTGTGGTGAACAGGGTTGTGGTGCACAGTGTTGTGGTGAACGTGGTTGTGGTGTACAGGTTGTGGTGTTCAAGGTTGTGGTGTACAGGGTTGTGGTGTACAGGGTTGTGGTGTACAGGGTTGTGGTGTACAGGGTTGTGGTGTACAGGGTTGTGGTGCACAGTGTTGTGGTGAACGTGGTTGTGGTGTACAGGTTGTGGTGTACAGGTTGTGGTGTACAGGGTTGTGGTGTACAGGGTTGTGGTGTACAGGGTTGTGGTGTACAGGGTTGTGGTGTAAGGGTTGTGGGTACAGGGTTGTGGTGAACGAGGTTGTGGTGTACAGGGTTGTGGTGTACAGGGTTGTGGTGTACAGGGTTGTGGTGTAGAGGGTTGTGGTGTAAAGGGTTGTGGGTACAGTGTTGTGGTGAACGTGGTTGTGGTGTACAGGGTTGTGGTGTACAGGGTTGTGGTGTACAGGTTGTAGTGAACGTGGTTGTGGTGAACGCATTTACGGTGGAGCGGGGTTTGTGGTGGTGAACGCGGTTGTGGTGGTCCGACGTTTCGCGACACGCGCTGGGAGCTTCTTCAGGAAATGAATGTGGAATCCTAAAGCCGTTCCCCCCTTTCAAACCTCCGCCCCGAGCCAAACTGTTCAGATGTGAACGCAGATCCACTACCAGACCCCTCACCCCCCACTCAGAAGCGACTTGGTATTTCTCGTAATGTTGAAATGAGCAAAGTGCCGAAATTTAACCAGAATTCTCTTGAGCATTATTCATTAAAAAAAAACAATAATCACACCGTTAAAATTCCAGTCTCATAGATGCCGTTGTCCAATTGACGTTTCGACGAACACACAAAATTAAAAAAAAGTCTCGATGCCACGCAGGAAAATCTTTTCGTGCCGGCAATTTCACATCCACCCGCTTCAAAATCAGGAACGCTGCCGAGACCACCGTTTCGCGTTCCTGAAGGCGGTCGCGGCACAAAACGACGGACACCGCCGCGGGCAGGCGACGCCGAATGACCAACACCGAGGCAGCGTCGGACAAAAACAGGGGATGGAAATGCTACTAGGCTGCGTGGGACGTCACACGGGCGCGTTGGCTCACATCGCAAAGACAAACAAACAAACACACACAAACACAAACAAACACACACAAACACAAACTCACAAACACACAAACACAACCACACAAACTCAAACAAACAAACTCACAAACAAACACACAACTACACAAACGCACAAACAAACACAAACTCACAAACAAACAAACACACACACAAACTCAGACACAAACGTACACAAACAAACACAAACAAACACACAAACGCGAGAGAACTCAACGACAAAGTGGAGGCGCGCAAAGGAGGCGGCTGGCTACAGTCCACGGCAACATTGAAGCCCTCCGGCCAACGAGCCCCCCCCCCCCCACGTGCTCTCAGTCGCACACTGCCCCACACCCCCCAAAGGCTCGCGAAAATAAATTAAAAGGGGGGGGGGAGGGGAGGGGTGTGGAAATGAGGCGCGGGAAAAAATGTTGTCGCAATAAGTTAAAAAGGAGAAAATAACTTTTGCAGAAGGACTCCTCCCCCACTCGAAGGTGGTGTTTGGCCTACTCTTCCACGACCGGCCAGACGTGGTTTGGAAGAGGTNGGGGGGGGGGGGGTAGGGGGGGTACCCCCACCTTTAGCCCACCCCGCCAGGATGTGGGATCCAAGCAGTCCCCCCGTGCCACCGACCGCGGCTGAAAGTCAATAAATAAATACAAAATCGCTCTCGAATTTCGTGATCGCGCAGCTCGGATTAGCACGGTTCAACGATTCCCCGTGTAGCCTGTAACAGACTGTAGGGGCAAGTGCTGTCAGCGAGTAGCAGCACCTATGAAGGCTACCGGTACAGCACACGAAGTGAGTGGGTGGGCCAGCACCACGCCCGACCGCCTTTGTCTCTCTCCCAGTGGCGATGTTTACCACACACCGCACCGGGACCTCGTTGAGGCCGAGTCGACCTAGGGGAGGGCCCAGGACCGGTTTGAATAATCGTCACCGGCCGTTACGGGTACCCATTCCCTACCCGTACCCTACCCGAAATGAGTGACAAACGGTGACTCACCAGTGACTCACGGCCTACCCGTACCGGCCGCACCAGGGTCGTAAACGGGTACCCGTACCCGTATCTGGCTGGGTACAGGTAGCTGGGTATCGGGTAGGGTACGGGTATTGGGTAGGGTACGGGTATCGGGTACCCGATTGCGACCTCTGGGATGAAGCCATGTTGCAGGCACGGGTGGGTTGATTCTAGGAACTTGAATTGTGAGAAGAGACAAGACGTTGGGAAATGAGTGACAAACGGTGACTCACCAGTGACTCACGGCCTACCCGTAGCCGTACCCGACCAGGTACGGGTAGCCGGGTATCGGGTAGGTTACGGGTATCGGGTACCCGGTTGCGACCTCTGGCCTCGGGTGCCGATAAAGTCATTTCATTTTGCGTTTCTGTCACGGGTTGCGTTTCTGACCGTCGTCGGGAACGGGAAAGGGCTGAACACACGACGTTTAAGGCAATCCTCGTGGCGATTCGGAGTCAGGAAATGTTTACACCGGGGGGGGGGGGCGAAGGCCGTTTGTGGGGGTCGTTTGACCATACTTCACCCGGAGGGGAGGAGGGGGGGTTTGTCGACCGGTCGATAGTTTTGCAAGTAGATCAACAAACAAAACAAAAAAAAGCCCGAACTCCGTGCGTGCGACTAAAGTTTCCAGCGCGACGCGTGGAACTGCGTCTTCCCGAATAACACAAAAAAGGCACGAGACGTTTGGACAGCGGCGGATTTGACCGACGTCGAACCACAACCTCTACCCCCGGCCCTGTCCCCGTCCCGCTCGGCGCGTTTGACGACACGCCGAGCGCGAAAGGAAGAAACTCAACGGACGCCGACGACGTACGGAGAGAGAGAGAGAGCGGTGGGAGCGGTGGGCGAGGGGTGCAGGAGGATAGGGGTGGGCAACGATTGTGGTGGTGGTAGTGGTGGTGGTAGTGGTGGTGGTAGAGGTGGTAGTGGTGGTAGTGGTGGGGTGGTAGTGGTGGTAGTGGTGGTAGTAGTGGTAGTGGTGGTGGTAGTGGTGGTGGGCTAGTGGTGGTAGTGGTGGTAGTGGTGGTAGGTGGTAGTGGTGGTAGTAGTGGTAGTGGTGATAGTGGTGATAGTGGTAGTAGTGGTGGTAGTGGTGGTAGTAGTGGTTGGTAGTGGTGGTAGTGGTAGTGGTATGGTGGTGGTAGTGGTGNTAGTGTGTGGTAGTAGTGGTAGTGTGGTAGTGGTGGTAGTAGTGGTAGTGGTGGTAGTGGTGATAGTGGTAGTAGTGGTGATAGTGGTAGTAGTGGTGGTAGTGGTGGTAGTAGTGGTGGTGGTAGTGGTGGTAGTAGTGGTGGTAGTGGTGGTAGTAGTGGTGGTAGTAGTGTAGTAGTAGTAGTGGTAGTAGTGATTGTAGTAGTAGTGGTAGTAGTGGTAGTGGTGGTGGTAGTAGTGGTGGTAGTGGGTAGTGGTGGTAGTGGTGGTGGTGGTAGTGGTGGTGGTGGTAGTGGTGGTAGTGGTGGTGGTGGTAGTGGTAGTAGTAGTGGTGGTAGTGGTGGTAGTAGTGTGTGTGGGTGTGGTGGGTANTGGTGTAGTGGTAGTAGTGGTTGGTGGTAGTGGTGGTAGTAGTGGTAGTAGTGGTAGTGGTGGTAGTGGTAGGTGGTAGTGGTAGTAGTGGTGGTGGTAGTGGTAGTAGTGGTAGTGGTGGTAGTGGTGGTGTAGTGGTAGTGGTTAGTAGTGGTAGTAGTGTAGTGGTAGTGTGGTAGTAGTGGTAGTAGTGGTGGTAGTGGTGGTAGTAGTGGGTGGTGGTAGTAGTGGTAGTGGTGATAGTGGTGATAGTGGTAGTAGTGGTGGTAGTGGTGGTAGTAGTGGTAGTGGTGGTAGTGGTGGTAGTAGTGGTGGTAGTGGTGTGGTAGTGGTGGTAGTGNTGGTGNTGGTGGTAGTAGTGGTGGTGTAGTGTGGTAGTGGTAGTGGTAGTGGTGGTAGTGGTGGTAGTGGTGGTAGTGGTAGTGGTGGTGGTAGTGTGGTAGTAGTAGTGGTGGTAGTGGTAGTGATAATGTGGTGGTAGTGGTAGTGGTGGTAGTGGTGGTAGTGGTGGTAGTGGTAGTAGTAGTGGTGGTAGTGGTGATAGTGGTAGTAGTGGTGGTAGTGGTGGTAGTGGTGGTAGTGGTAGTGATGGTAGTGATGGTAGTGGTAGTGNTAGTGGTGGTAGTGGTGGTGGTAGTAGTGGTGGTAGTGTAGTAGTGGTGGTAGTAGTGGTGGTAGTGGTGGTAGGTGGTAGTGCCCCGCCGAGTCAAACCCCCGATTCAGAATCGAACCTACGCAATTTCCGACAACGAGCAAAAACGTTCCGAGCACAGCGTTACAACAACAACATTATTATTATTATTGCCATCGTCTGGAAGACAAATAAATAAATCGTGCCACAACACTCGTGGAACGGATATCTGACCATACTTCACCACACTGGTCAGTGCGGCCCAGTTAAGGTGTGGGGGCGCATAGACGGGGGAGCGTAGTACAGCGCAATAAATGTTGCGGCACTGCCCTCGAGCGTCTGCTAATGTAACCCCAAAGCCTATAGCACCTGTGATGCTGGGTGGTCACCCATCCAAAGCACTATGCAGTTTAAAACTAAACGAGACATTTATTTAATTTTTTTACCAGGTAAGGCACCACTGGGCCACATATCTCGTTATCAGAAACGACCCTTGCTATCACAAACGTTAGCTCAACAAAGTAGTGGCTTTTCGATTTCAAGCTTTCGTGACTGCAGGGATTCATCTTCATGGTTCTTTCGGTCAAGTCACGTAGAAGGGAAACAATAAAATAATAAAACATAATAAAATACAATTCTCACGACGTTTCGCCCACAACGCAAGCAGCCGTCCTCAGGTGAAGAACAGGTCTTTCCGACAGACTTGTTCTTGACACTGTCATTCAGACAGTCTTTCCAACAGACCTGTTCTTGACATTGTCATTCAGACACTGCCTTTCCAACAGACCTGTTCTTGACATTGTCATTCAGACACTGTCTTTCCAACAGACCTGTTCTTGACACTGTCATTCAGACACTGTCTTTCCAACAGACCTGTTCTTGACACTGTCATTCAGACAGTCTTTCCAACAGACCTGTTCTTGACACTCATTCAAACACTGCCTTTCCAACAGACCTGTTCTTGACATTGTCATTCAGACACTGCCTTTCCAACAGACCTGTTTTTGACATTGTCATTCAGACACTGTCTTTCCAACAGACCTGTTCTTGACACTGTCATTCAGACACTGTCTTTCCAACAGACCTGTTCTTGACACTGTCATTCAGACGCTGTCTTTCCAACAGACCTGTTCTTCACCTGAGGACGACTACTTGCGTTGTGGCCGAAACGTCGTGAGAATTATTCTATTATGTTTTATTTTAATTATTTTATTATTTACATTCTACGTGATGACTTTACCGAAAGAACCAAGAAGATCAAGTTGTGGCTTTTCATCATCGCCGTCGCGTGGAAATGTAAAGCGGTCGCCAAACACTCCGAACGCGTCAACGTCCATTCGAAAATGTTGGAAGGGAAAAAAAAGCCGGAGGACCCGAAGAAAAATCCACGCGACCACGGGGAGAGAGAGAGAGAGACACGCAAACTCCAAATATACACAGCAGGCGTCAGGGTCGGGATGGAACCCACGACCTCCTGCACACCAGGCGAGGGAGTTAACATCTCATAGCCACCGTGATGATGATGAGAGAGAGAGAGACACGCAAACTCCAAATATACAGCAGCAGGCGTCAGGGTCGGGATGGAACCACGACCTCCTGCACACCAGGCGAGGGAGTTAACATCTCATAGCCACCGTGATGATGATGATGAGAGAGAGAGACACGCAAACTCCAAATATACAGCAGCAGGCGTCAAGGGGTCCGGGATCGAACCCACAATCTCAGTGGGCCTTACCTGTAAAATAAAAGCAGTTCAGTTCAGTTTTAGTTAAACAGTAAAATTACCGAGCAAAGCTCACTCAACTCACAACCTCCCCCCCGCCCACCTTCCATCAAAACCACGTACAGTATTTTTGCATAAAATATCATCGTCATCATCGCGATAAAAGTAAAACCAAGAACATTTACTAACGTGCGCACGCTGTGGGAGATTCTTCAGGAAATCAACTGTTGCGTGTGTGTGTGTGAGAATCAGTGTGTGAATCAGTGTGTCAGTGCGAGTGAGTTGAGTGAGTGACTGGGTGAAATGATGAATGAGTAAGAGAGCACGTGTGTGTGTAAGTGTGAGTGAGTGTGCAAGCGAGTGTGTGAATGGTGAGCGAGTGAGTGCGCGCGCGTGTTTGTGTGTGTGTGAAAGTGTGAGTGCGTGTGCAAGCGAGTGTGTGAATGGTGAGCGAGTGAGCGCGAGAGTGTGTCTGTGTGTGTGTGAAAGTGTGAGTGAGTGTGCAAGCGAGTGTGTGAATGGTGAGCGAGTGAGTGCGCGCGAGTGTTTGTGTGTGTGTGAAAGTGTGAGTGAGTGTGCAAGCGAGTGTGTGAATGGTGAGCGAGTGAGTGTTTTGAGTGAGTGGGTGTTGAGAGGGAGTGTGTGTGAGTGTGCAGGGAGTGTTAGACGTGGCGAGCGGGTGTGTCAGTCACTGTAAGTGAGCGAACGAGTGAGCGTGAACTGCTAGTGGCTGTATATGGGTTCGGTCTTTGCACAGCATTATGGGACGCTACTAACATGACTGACGCTACATAAAATGAAAGCATTATTATTATAAACCGATTTCCTGAAGATGCTCCCAGGACGTGCGGTGAAACGTCGGACAAGGCAAGGTAATGGCACGCGGTAAGATCGGAGGCGGGAAACTTTCCGGCAACCGTGTGGCCGGTGTGGGTCCAGAGACATCCGCAAACTCCGCCAATTTGGCAAAAAT